>SJYV01043568.1:319759-585867 GCA_006410875.1 Neotragus pygmaeus | reverse complement strand
GGTTCATCTGTAACATTTTTCTAGTGATCTTTATGTAGCAAAAGGGGACTAAAGCAAAACCCTGCTCATTTGTATCTCTCCTTTATCTTCTTTTTCTACTAGAGCCTTCTCTTACATATTTAAATATGCTGAAATCTGTTCAGCTTTAAAAAAGAAAAAAAATCCTCCCTCAAGCCCTATGCCCCAGTCACCATCCTATCTCTTCTCCTTTGTGGCGGCCACGAGTTCCAGAAAGGACTGTCCCTGTTCTTCCGCCTCAGTAAAGCTCTCTAGTCCAGCTCCCACCCCCAGCCACTTTCCAACTGGGCCGCGGTTCCGATCAGTGTTTCCATGTTGATGAAACCAGCAAACGCTCTGCAGTCTCTCATGTAAATTGATCTTGAAACAACATTTGGCATCGCTGCTCTATAAATACACTCTTCTCTCAGTTCCCACGCCTGGCTTTTCTCCTCCTCCCTGGCTCTTCCTTTTCAACCTCCTTTTAGCTTCTCCCCTGTCCAAATCGCTCCATGTTGCCATTTATCTCGGGCTCTTTCTAGACTGTCTTTCTTTACTCTCTCTAGACCAGCAGTCCCCAACCATTTTGGCACCAGGGAGTGATTTTGTGGAAGACAATCTTTCCACAGACCAGGGGTGGGGGGATGGTTTGGGGATGATTCAACTGCATTACATATACTGTGCACTTTACTTCTAGTCTAAGGCCGCTGCTGATTTGATAGGAGGTACCAGTCTTTGGCTCAGAGGCTGGGGACCCTTGTTCTAGGTGGCAGCTACTCCATGGCTTCATCTGATTAAGACCAAACTGTAGGTTGGTCTTTCTTATGAGTTCTAGACTAATCCATCTGGTGACCTGGCGTGCATGTCTGTTTGGTGATCTGAAAGCGTTCCATCTCATTCTGGACCACTAGGCTGACTGTCCTTCAGGAAATTGGACTCTCACCTGGTGGCACTCTAAGAGTAACCCTTTTCATCTTTGGGTGACAGCCAATTATTCATTCCAACCTTTTGATATTACTTCCCAGATATTCCTCAAATCCCTTTATTCTCCCATCTCTTCAACCACAGATTTTCTGTTGTTTAGCCACTAAGTTGTGTCCAACTATTTTGCAGCCCCATAGACTATAACCCACCAGGCTCCTCTGTCCATGGGATTCTCCAGGCAAGCATACTGAATGGGTTGCCATTTCTTCCTCCAGGGGATCTTCCCAACCCAAAGACTGAACCCATTTCTCTTGCATTGGTGGATTCTTTACCATCGAGCCACCTTCACGTTAAACCACTATAATCTCTTTGTCCTAACTGGTCAACCCATACTCATTCTTGTCCTTCTCAAGTTCATGCTCTAAGTTTGAAAGAGTGGTCTTTTAATTATGCAAACCTATGCCTGTTGATTTTCTGGTTAAAATTCTTCAACGACATCCCTGAACTCTTGGAATGTGAAGTCCACAGTTGTTAGCCTGGCCTCCAAGACTGCATGTTCTTTGTCTGCCTCTCTGGTTTCCCTCCAACACTCTAAATCACATCACTCTGACTTCCTTCAGTTATTCACACACTTTTTCTTTTATCTTCAGAGCATATGCTGCTCCCTGTGTTTACAAAGATCTCCTCCACCCTTTTCTTCCTACAGCTGTTTCTCGGTTTCCAGGGCTCAGTTTAATGCCACCTCCTCTGCTCCTTCACATTCATTTAAATCTGCATGATAGGCTTTCCAGGTTTCCTGTTCTTAACACTTATTGCAATGATATGTATGATTATTTATTTCTTTCCCTGCTAGACGGAAAGTTCCATGTCTGTTTTGTTCAGTCATAGATGCCATTTGTCTTTCTTTTTAGTGACCTGGCACCTAAACTTTCTAGCTTAGAAGAATCAGTCAAACAAACAAACAAAAAGAATCAACCATTTAGGGACTTCCTGGTGGTTCCAGGTGGCACATTTGGTGAAGAATCCACCTGCCAGTGCAGGAAATGCAAGAGACATCAGAAACATCCCCCGGAGGAGGAAATGGCAACACACTCCAGTATGTGAAGTCGTGTCCGACTCTTTGCGACCCCATGTACTGTAGCCTACCAGACTCCTCCCTCCATGGAATTTTCCAGGCAAGAGTACTGAAGTGTGTTGCCATTTCCTTCTCCAGAGGATCTTCCCAACCCAGGGATCGAACCCAGGTTTCCTGCATTGCAGGCAGATGCTTTACCATCTGAGCTATTCTCTACTGGAAAATTCCATGGACAGGGCAGCCTGGTAGGCTAAAGTTCCTGGGGTCTCAAAGGGTCTGATATATTAAGCATGCTGATATACTATGCATTGGTGGTCCAAGACTTTGCATTTCCACTGCAGGAGGCACAGGTTCAATCCCTGGTTGGGGAACTAAGATCCCACATACCTCAAGATCACACAGTCAAACAAACAAACAAACAAACAAACAAAGAACCAACAATTCAGTGAATCCTGGTGGGAGAGGCAGGAAGGCCAAAGACCACCCATTTGCCTTTCGAGGCTCCCCTGCACCTGAGCATAAGCATCCCCCAATTAGGAACATCAACAGAGGATTTGGGATCAAGAACTGATCACACAGGAAGAATTGAAGAGTTGGAAGGATTATTCCTCTCCTTCTGGCAGAAGGGGTGGCGGTGGCTCCAAGAGTGAGTGACTGGGACTGAAGTAGTTTTGGTCCTGGCAGTGACAGGGGCTGCCAAGTGGGGTCCTGGCATAGGATTGAAAAGTGTCCTTGCTGTACAGCAGGAACTAACACGACACTGAAAGTCAACTGTACTCCAATAAAACTAGAAAAAAATAAAATGAAATGACCATCAGCTAAAAAAAAAAGAGAGAGAGAAATGTAGTCCTAGGATTTAGGGACTTCATTGGTTCAGAGGTGTGGCTTTCCAGCCCTTTCCATGGTTCTGTCACTTGTAATGAACTTTTTAATAGACCCTACGTGCATCAGACTATACCACAATCCACTAGTCAGAGGTGACTAATGAATGCAGCAGCTATAAATCTAGCATCTCAGAGGAGTTCCTGACATGAAACACATACACTATTAATGTTCGCTGGTTAAAGGAATGCATGAAACAAAAGGATCATAGATGTCTTTGTGGACTGAAGAGCCTGTACATACTTACAGAGGACAATTTTCAAACCTCACATCTACCTTACATTTAAACGGGGCTTCCCTGGTGGCTCAGATGGTAAAGAATCTACTTGCAGTGCAAGAGACATGGGTTCAATCCCTGAATCGGGAAGATCCCCTGGAAAAGGGAATGACAACCCACTCCAGTATTCTTGCCTGAGAAATCCCATGGACAGAGGAGTCGGAGCAGGGCGGGGGGGGGAGGGGGGCTACAGTCCATGGGGTCTCAAAGAGTTGGACACAACTGAGTGACTCACTTTCACTTACATTTAAAAGGCAAAAGTCACCAAAGTTAAACCAAAGTTTGGAAATACTGCATTTGTTGATATTGGAAATTCATTTAAGACTGTGCTCACTGCATTAATACCTGATTTCTTTTCCCACTAGGAAAAGAAAAAAGGGACTTCCCTGGTGGTCCAGTGGTTAAGAATTCGCCTTGCAACTCAGGGGCTGAGAGTTCAATCCCTGGTCTGGGAACTAAGATCCCACATGCTGCAGGGCAACTAAGTGCGTGTGGGACAACTAGAGTCTGTGTGCCAAAATAAAGATACTGCATGCTACGATTAAGACCCGATGCGGCCAAATAAATAAATATTTTTTAAAAATCACATCCACCAAAGAATAAAAAGTTGACCCAGCAACCAGAGAGTGTGCATTATAGCAAGGGCGGTTCACCTGGAGCTAAGGCTCACAGGCTTATAGACTAAAACCCAAAGGAATTCGGAAGTTGCTCTATGAACAAGAACGTGGGTGAGATCTGGGTCATCTACTGAACCTAGATTTTCTCTTCTGTTAAATCGCAAGAGCAACAATATGGGCTGTTGTGAGGATTAAAGAATGTAAGAGCTCAAATCTACTAAGTGCTCTGTGGTGACCTGAATGGGAAAGAAATCCAAAAAGAGGGGATATATGTATACATGCAGCTGATTCACTTTGCTGTACAGTAGAAACTGACACAGCGTTGTAAACTATACTCCAATAAAAAATTTTTTTAAAAAGAATATAGGATTCAATTTCTGGTCAGTGCTAAATGGTCCCCCAGTGTTTTCATATTTCCTTCCTCCCTCACTCATATTGTCTTCCTTCCCTCGCCCCTCACTCTTCATCTCCAAAAGCAATTTATTAAATCACATGGCTAACACGGCAATGTTTAAGCCAGTGATACTGACAGTTTCCTCAGGCTGTTCTCAGCCTGAATTACACTCTACCCAAAATACAGATTCTTTGGCAGGAATGTTATAACATGGATAAAGGCACAGATGATATGAAAATTAACTTTCAGAAATCGTTAAAATGTGTATAGACTTTCTTTTTCAGATTTATTCCCGATGCTGAACTTGGCGATGCCCACATGGATGGTTTGAAGCTTCAAAAAAATCTATCTTTGCACAAGGCATGTTAATGTTGCCAATATAACAAAATGTGCCACTTACTCTGACAATACTGCCCAGGGTTTGATTCAATTCTGTTATTTCCTGGATTTGGGCTTCCCAGGCGGCCAATTGGTAAAGAATCTACCTGCCAGTACTGGACATGTAGGAGTCGTGGGTTTGACCCCTGGGTTGGGCAGATCCCTTGGAGGAGGAAATGGCTATCTACTCCAGTATTCTTGCCTGGGAAATCCCATGGATAGAGGAGCCTGGCGGGCTATAGTCCATGAAGTCACAAAGAGTCAGATGCAACTTAGCATCTAAGCCCATATGCACCATTAGAACAGTTGACAAGTATTTTCAAGAGAATTAGTTATTGCAGAAATCTAATGTTTGGGTTAGAAGCTGTGACTTTCAGGATATAAAAAGACACTTAAGAAAGCCCAGACACTTGATTTTAAAGAGCCATGAAAAGTAATTTTTGTTTTTAAATTAGCATCTCAACTCTAATTTATGAATGGTGTAATATAGGTGAATTATTTAAGACCTCTGAGCCCTGATTCCTTCATCTATAAAATTACCTAATATAGGAGTCTATTAAGTAACAGCAACCACAATGCTCAGCAAAAAGAAAATCCTCACCGGATGCAGTTTTTCTCAGCAGGCAGTGAAGACAATGTGTTAGAAACACTGACTTTAAAAATTCTCTTGAAATCTTGCCATTTGCAACAACATGGATGGATTTGGAGAGCGTTATGCTCAGTGAAGTAAGTCAAAGAAAGACAAATTCTGTGCGATATCACTTATATGTGGAATCTAATACAACAAACTAGTGAATATAACAAAAAAAGAAATAGACTCGAAGATATAGAGAACAAACTAGCAGGTACGGCATAGATGGGAGGGGCAGTATAAGGGTAGGGGAGTAAGAGGTGCAGACTGTTAGGTATTAAATGAGTTATAAGGATATATTGTACAACATGGGGAATAGATTCTGGGTTTAATTCAGTTCAGTTCAGTTCAGTCGCTCAGTCGTGTCCAACTCTTTTCGACCCCATGAATTGCAGCACGCCAGGCCTCCCTGTCCATCACCAACTCCCAGAGTTCACCCAAACTCATGTCCATTGAGTCGGTGATGCCATCCAGCCATCTCATCCTCTGTTGTCCCCTTCTTCTCCTGCCCCCAATCCCTCCCAGCATCAGAGTCTTTTCCAATGAGTCAACTCTTCGCATGAGGTGGCCAAAGTACTGGAGTTTCAGCTTTAGCATCATTTCTTCTAAAGAACACCCACAACTCGGTTTAATTAGAAGGCTAAATGATCAGCTTGACCCATGCAGCTTCAAGAGATTTCCATAAGCTCTATTCTTTCTCTTTAAGTGTTTCTTAAACATTTTCCTCTTCTCTAAAATGAAACTTTTCAAAAATCTGTTGCCACTCTATACAATTTCCCTAGAGTTCAATCCTCCGTAATTCTTAAGTTATCTCAAAATATTTGCTACTCCATTTCAGGTAAATTCAATAAAACTGGCCTGAAACTAGCTCTGTGTGTGTGTGTGTGTGTGTATAAAAAAACAAAAACAAAATTCACTTGGGAGAAATGGGCTTCCATGGTGGCTCAGTGATAAAGAATCTGCTTACAATGCAGGAGACACAGGTTCAATCCCTGGGTCAGAAAGATCCACTGGAAAAGGAAATGGCAACCCACTTCAGTATTTTGGCCTGGGAAATCCCATGGATAGAGGAGACTGGTGGGCTACAGTCCATGGGGTCGCAAAGAGTTGGACATGACTTAGCGACTAAACAACAACAAATTCAGTAAAACTAGCCTGAAACTAGCTCTGTGTGTATGTGTTGAACACAAAATTCAGTAATTTTCACTATTTTTAGCACGCATGTGGTGACAAGCATTGTCAGTTTTGGGACGCTGTGGAAAACCAATCAGATACAGCACTTAACTGAGAGAGCCTCAGGGCCTGTGAGGCATGGAAACAGACTGTCACATTTCGGGGTGAACTGTGCTGCAATGGGGGTAAATGCCAAATACAAGGGGGAAGGGCTATCCTGGCAGATGAAACCATATTCACAAGGGCCAAGAGTTAGAAGAGCATGAAGGTCTGGTCAGTCTGACCTGTGCTGGGGAGGGAGTGGAGAACAGCCACTGGAGAGTTGAGGCTGAGCCCGGCAGAGCCTGATGGGAAGGGCCTGGCAGCAACCTTGCCTGCCCAGGTGCTCAGTCTGTTTGAGACCCCATGGACTGTAGCCCACCAGGCTCCTCTGTCCAGGGAATTTTCCAGGCAAGAATACTGGAGTGCATTGCTATTTCCTACTCTAGGAGATCTTCCTGACCCAGGGATCAAACTCACATTTCCTACATTGGTAGGCAGGTTCTTTACCACTGAGAGAGCCAGGAATCCCGGCAGCAAACTTAGGACACTTTACCCTTAAGATAACAGGGAACAATTTAAGGGTGACACAGTGATCTGATCAGAGTTGTACTTGAGAACAATTACTCCGGTTGTCAAGGAGACCAGTGAGGAAGCTCTCACAGTGGCCCAACAAAGGGGATTGGGAGGTGGCCTGGATTAAGGTAGGGGAAGGTGGGGAGAAGTAGGTGGAGCTATTTTGAAGGTGGAATTAATAGCTTGTGGTGACAGACTGGAGAAATGGAAAGGAAAATAGCTGGTGAACTTTGGATTTGGGCAACTGAAAGGATACTTGTGTAATTCACAGACAACATAAGAAGATGTGGAAGGGGAGATGAAGATGAGTTCAGGATATAAGAAATTTAAAATGCCAGTGGTAGTACTTTCCTGGTGGTCCAGTGGTTAAGAATCCACCTTGCAATGCAGGGGCACAGGTTCAATCCCTGGTTCAGAAACTAAGATCCCACAGGCTGCAGGGCAATTAAGCCTGTGTGCAACAACTACTGAACCCACATGCCCTAGAGCCCATGCTCTGCAGGAAGAGAAGACACTGCAGTGGGAAGCCCAAGCACCACAATGAAGAGTAACCCCTGCTCATCGAATGCAAGTAGAGAAAGCCGGAGTGCAGCAGCAAAGACCTGGTACAGCCAAAAATTTTCAAAAAGAAACAACAATCTTAAAATAAAACATCAATAGTAGCTGGATATGTGGATCTGGAGTCTAGTAGAGATCTGCCATGATTACAGCTGTGGGCATCCTTCCCATGTATACCTGTGAGTCAGTGAGTCAAAATCTTAGCTGTGCAGCAGAATCATTTTTGGAGCTTTTTTTTTTTTGAAAAGCCTGTTATTTTTTTCCTTATGCAATAGATCTATAATTTTTTCCATATTCATTGTATAAGTGAGAGTAGAGGCCAGGACATTAAGTGGAGGTCAAATTCATTGAGGTTGAAGAAGTAAAGACATTTTTGTTTGTTGAGCCTTTCAAGAAATGATATAAGCTGCTTGTGGGCTGCAGGGGCCGGGGAGCGGGTATGTGTGTATCTTTTACTAAGTGGTAAGAAAAGGATTTCTGATGTGACTTGTAGACTTCTTCCCTCATCCCAAGCTTCCAGCCTCACTTCACTTAAGCAAACTTCAAGTTTGCATTTCCAAGTCTAAGACTTGAACAGCAGCTTAACTATCCATTAGCACTTCAAAACTCTTGGAAACAGCTCAAATGTTCTTTCTGGTTATTATAGGACTTAACATGGTCCACTGACTTCTGATTGAGTGCTTTCTGTATTTTCAGCTGGAGAAATGAGGCCTTTTTCTTTGAACTTATAAACTGATGAATCTCATGACCTTTCTATTTGTATTTCTAAATAAGAAATAATAACAAATGAAGTAGATGACATGATAATCTTTACTAATTCTCCACTCCAAAGTTTCCACTATTTTATAATTAATCTAGATAAGTGGCTGTGACTTTGAACTTCATACCCCTCACAGAGCAGAGCTATAATAATAATAATAAACAATCCCAGGCTAAAACACACAAAAATTTAAATATCAGGAATGGGGTTTACTAATTCACTAATGATTAAATCATTTGTTATTTGGAATCCTTGCTTTTCTGCAACCAGAATATATAGCTTTTCCTCTGCATTCTGGTTCATTACCTTGTCCATTTACCAAGAGACACAGGGAGACTCAGAAAAACATGGTTTCTTGTTTCACCAACAAATATAAAGGAATACTTATAAGATGTCCATGATGCCTGTACATCATTCTGCTATTCTCAATTCTGCTTTTTAGACTGAACTGTAATTTATTGACAGCAATTGCATAATTAAAAGGTCCCAAGACATCATTTAGTCCAATCTGAGACAGCTGAAAACGCAAAAGCATCATCTAAGCTGAAAGGTGGCAGAACCTGGTCTGGGCTTCCAGCTGACTCAACGTCAAGTAATGCTTAGGGAAGATGCCAGGAGCAATTAAAAGGCTCCAGGAGTCTCTTGCTTAGTTCCAGCTGTTTTCAGATCAGGAGATACTGATGAAAAACAGTTCCATCTTCCTTCAGCATCTACCACCATTCACACCTTTAAAGACCTAGACTTCATGGAGAAAAATAGAGCCCATCACGTGTGAATTTCCTCCGTTGTGTTCCTCACAGATTTCTCTTCACCTTTTCTCACCTATCTCATTTCCTACTGGGAATGTTTGGGTTCAGTGAATTTTGAATGGTTCCAACAGTTTCTCTCCCCCTTTCCAAGGTTAATCTCCTCTCTGAGTCCTAAATATAGTCTTAATTTTTGTCTTGGATGAGGTCCTGTTTGTGCGTGCTTAGTCAGTCAGTCATGTCCAACTCTTTGTGACCCCGTGAATTGTAGCCTGCCAGGCTCTTCTGTCCACAGGATTCTCCAGGTCAAGATCCCAGAGGACCATTATTTATCCGCTCCCTTGCTTCTTATTTCCTTTTGTGCTTTCTCCTAATACTACATTCACCCCTCCCACCTTCTATACCCCAACCTAAGCAAACAATCCTATCAGCTGGTCTCCTCTTGGAAATCTTCCCCTTCATCCCCAAACTGACTGAGAAGAGTCAACACTTTCTTAGTTGCTATTCATTCTTTGACCCAATTCAATTTAACCTGGGACCTCTCTTTGGCTCTGACAGAAAATGCTCTTGCAAAGATTAGCAGTGATTTAATTGCCAAGTTCAAAGGCTTCTTTTCAATTCACCCCCTTAAATTGGACAGGGTTGGTCCCCATCTCTTTCTGGGGAGAGGTGCTTCTCCCACCACACTATTTTACTTTTTGAGCTTCTCTTCTGTTCAAACGCTGCACTTTACTATCTTCCTGACTTCTCTCATCTGTCCTCATGTCCAAATCTTCAAATATGATACAACACACTCACGTATGTGTCTCAGTGTGCCTGTTTCATTTCCACCCCACACCTGACTCCCGAATTCTAGTTCTATACAAGGTGTCAGGCACTTCACTGGTGGGTGCTCCAGTGGTTAGGATGCCACACTTCCACTGCAGGGGGCATAATGAGAGAAGAACTAGGATCCCACATGGCGTTTTGTCAAGGCCAAAAAAGGAAAAAATTAAAAAACAAGTGTCTACTGGGTAAGCTCAAACCAGGCGAAATGTATTTAAAATTGAAATCATCTCTCTCCCCCCTACCACTCCATTCTTCTTCCCACCCTTTCTCAGTTGATGGCATCAATAAACATTCAGGCCAAGGAAGGAAAAAAAAAGATCACACATGTCTTCTTCCTCTCTCGACCATCTCCGTACCATTGACTTGGCTTTGTCTCTCAAACCTATCCTAGCCCACCTCCCCCACGCCTAGGGTTACAGCTGATGGCATGGTGTTATTCCTTCCTTAGAGTTCACAGGTCTCCTGGCCTTAGGTGCTCATCACCTTTCATAACCATCTAAAAGTTGTCTTCAAGCATTCTCCTGCTTCAAATAACCCCTTGAAATGTATCTCACCATTCAAGTAAGTTCGGTTTTTGTCCACCACTTCACAACATTTTCAGTGTCCTCTCTACCTACCATGCTTTCCAGCCACAATGAACTTGGTTATGTCCAGAACGTATTTCCACACGTCACTTACAGGCACGTGCGTAATCCCTTTTGTATTTGGTGAACACTTACTCATCCTTCAGTAGATCCCCTCCTCTGTGAGCAATGTCTTGATGCTTTGTGGCAGAACAAATGCTATAAATCAGCAGTCCCCAACCTTTTTGGCACCAGGGATCGGTTTCATGAAAGACAGTTTATCCGAGGGCCAGGGGTGGGAGGGGGGATGGTTTCAGGATGATTCAAGCACAATACATTCATTGCGCACTTTCTCTTATTAAGACATCAGCTCCACCTCAGATCATCATCAGGCACGAGATCCCGGAGGTTGGGGATCTAAACATATAACCCCGTTGTATCTCATACATGATAAATGATTACATCGGGTGATGGCTGTCTCCCCAACCCCAGAGTAGCAGTCCCAGGAGGGCAGGGGCATCATCCACTCCCATATGCTGGGCACACTGGCGGGTCCTCTAGTATCTGAGCAACTCAATAGAAAATGTGTATGCAGACGGGTATTCCCCTCAACTCCCAGGCAACACACAGGACATAAAATCATATACTGACAGAAAGAGTTTTGTGATAGCTTTAATAGCACAAAATGTTTGTTGCTACAAGTTATACATGGATTGTAAACTGTATATAATGATACAAAGTGCTAACTAAATAGATGAGGAATGCATAATCACTTTGGCTCAGTTAAGTCCGATAATTTCAACAACTGGTTCACTGGAAGATTCATCTGACTGGCTAAATCTTCAGTTTTCATTGTTTAGAATAGTCAGTGTTTTTACTGCAATCAGCATAACTTGCTGCACTTGCCAGTGTGCAAGTTTATGCAGTTTTGCTCTTGATTATATTTACAAATATCTTACGCCCGTTTTCATCAAACATAGGAAAAGGAAGCCTGCCTTTTTGTCCCCAAATTGTCAACAGGCATAAAGCTTTTTAAACGTTGATCTTAAAACATGTCAATTGTTCAATGTCCAATTCTCCTTTCCAATCACACAATCTGGCTCCAGTCAAAACAAATCTGGGGAGGAGCATAAACATTTATCCCACACGTTAAGGTTATTGATAAATACTGCATGATTTCATCTTATGATTAAGTTCTCCTGTGATCGTGTATTCATGTTCTAAGTAATAGTCCAAAATTTCACAGCTATTTGAAGAAAAGGGGCAGAACTACATTTATTTTCAATGTTGGAAAACAAACAAAAAAAACCCACAAATGTACTCAATTACACTCCTTATAGGATTACTACTGGATTTCAAGAGTCCTGTGTTGTCTCTATAAACTTGCTTTTCTCTAATGTTACTTTCCCATCCCGTGATACTCAATGTAACACAAACTGTGTTATCAGAACAGTTTAGCTCTTTAGTTCGCCTAAGTTTACCGGCCTTTCCAATTTTCGAAGTCCAACGTGCCAGCAGATGTACTTTCTTCCCAAAGAAAAATGAAGACTTGAAATAAATAGGTTATAGAAGGCAAATCAGGTGTTTTTAGATTTGTGAATAAGACACAGAAACAAGGCATAATAAAAAGATGGCCAAAATTGTTGCGACAACAAAAACTAGAAAGAAAAAGTCAAAGAATTCAGAAGACTACCTGGATATATCACCTTCCTTAAAGATATCCAGATGTATTCTTGAATAAAGAGGTCAGAAACTAATTTTTTTTTTGTTTAAGCTAGATGTTATTTTCCACTATAACACATCAACTTTACAAAACTTGATGTGAGAGAGAAGACAGATAGTTTCTGCAAACTAGCAAACCTGGTGGTTCAGAGTGCTTTTATTCAAGTCGACCTGGTTTTCCCTATGGTTCTCTAAATATTCAATGTCTATATCATAAACAGTAATTATTTATATATGACACATATAACAGCATCCCTTCAGAGTCATGCTGTGTGTTCAGAGAGCCAATCAACCTCCTTGAGATAAATGGTAACTGATGCTTTCTAACAATTTGGTCCTAAAGCTTCACATTTGAGAAACGAACACAAAAGTGTATCATGAGAGGAAGTTGTTGAGTGTTCTGGGACTTGCGGAGTGGAACTGGAAAGATGGCTACGGGAGGAGGAAGTGGCCAGCGCCTGTGGAATCACAGGAATCGTCTCAGGTAGGTTGTATGGCAAACATGAGAAAGGGAGTGAGCAGAAGAAAACCGATGGCTTCTCTTCAAAACTCTCAACTGTTCCCACAACCCAGGTCTGGTTTTCCAAGTTTCCCAAGAGCTTGAAATAACTCTGAGACAACTGTCTTCAGAGCTGAAAGGCTTCAGAGTGTAAGTGATGCTTCCTAAAACAAGAAGCCTATATTTATACCACAAATTGGAACTCATTCCAAAGCCTCTTAGGAAAAAATTAAAAAGGAAAGAAAATTCCAAGTCGTGAAAAATTCACATGCAGCTAATAAACATAAAAATACCAAACACACACACACACACAAACCCCCAAAGCAATTTCATAGATTTCTAGGCCTGAGACATCCCTTACCAGAAGTAAAGATTCTACACTATAGAAAAGACAGTATTATAACCTACTAGTATTAAAATCTGCTAATGTATTCTAGTTCTTGTACTTTATACCTATCATTTACGTAGCCTGCCTCCGACAAATTAAAAAGGCGCCATTAAGAGGCTTAGACAAAGAGTGGCTCCAAAGCTGGTTTAAAATAACTTTTTATTGCCCAGGATATTTTTTTTTCCTCGTGTTATATTTTGTCTGTTTTATTTGTTTTTGTTTTCTTTTTTTTCATAACTATAAATTCAAGCTTAGGGAAGCTTGCCTTTGTCTTGAAAAACAAAACAACAAAGCTTTCATATCATTTGCAACCTGGTCTCATTTGAAGAGACAGGTGGGTTATCTTGTAAGAGTAAGATTTATACCACGAATGGTGCAGGTCTAGGTCTGGTGGTACTGAGAGAAGACAATGGCATTCTTGACAAAATTACAATCTGCTGGTGGCGTTTGCGGAAAAGAAGCCCTTGCGAATTTCTAAACGACAGTAAACTCTGATTAGGAAATTCTAAAGTGTTTTACAGGCCAAAAAGGGAATGAGGGTATTAGTAAAATGCCTCAACAGAGTTGGAATAAAATACTGGATTTGAGAGTTACTGGAACTTGGATACGTAAAAAGAGGGTGGAGGTTGGGTCATGCTTACAATGGTCTCAAGTTCAAATAAACTACTGTGACAAGACACCACTTCACAAGTCACACGCTGGCCCAGGGACTCTTCTCCTCCCTTAGTAGGTGCTGGCAGAAGGCGTGCTCAGTCGTTTTCCAATGTAGATGCTGAAAGGGAAACAGAGTGTGTCGTGTTTCATCTGTTTCAACAGCTCTATACGAACTTGTCCACAGACTGCACTGTACAAAGGAACATCTTCAGCCATTTGCAAAAAAGGGCTTTTCTAAAGGTCTACATGCACGGTTCCCTGACACCCTGAAATCATCACTGACTTACCTGAAGCTAGTCACCAGCCAGCTAAACTGGTTTTATGTGATTATGTTTACTCGTGGGGCAGGACTGGAGTAATCACAGCACCGGGCAGTGATTAGACACAGTCAAGCCAGAGAGAACAGATGTTTCTGAAGACAAGCAGAGCCAACCTCCTTTGAGGTGGTCTGCTGTGGTGGACAAAAATTTCTACCGATATTTAAGCTAAGAAATACAGCAATATACCTAACTACAAAGCTGCCCGTGCTTTAAAATGTTCTAATAGTTTAATTCTTTTTTAAAAATTTGTTTGATTCTTTCCTTCTCATTAAACTTATTTACTTCTAATTGCAGGTTAATTGCTTTACAATATTGTGTTGGTTTCTGTCATACATCAACATGAATCAGCCATTGGTATACACATGTTCCCTGCTTCTTGAACCTCCCCCTTCCACGCCCACCCCATCTAGCCTGTCACAGGGCAGTGGGTTTGAGCTCCCTGCATCATACAGCAATTCCCACTGGCTACTGATTTTACATATGTTTCCATGCCACTCTCTTCATTCATCTCACCCCTCTCCTTTCCCGGCAGTATACCAGTTTAACTCTTAAGGGCCTTATATCACTTTCCCATGCCAAGCAAGGGTTTTACCCTTATAGAACAGAAGCAGAAGGGAAGTTAAGGAAAAATACAGAACCAGCCCACATCCCAATGTAATAAAATTAATTTTTTCCTACATTTAACTGCGCTGGGTCTCAGTTGCAACTCGTGGGATCTTCCTTGTTGCATGCTGACTTATTAGTTGTGGCATGCATGTGGGATATCTAGTTTCCCAACTGGGGGCCAATCCTGGATCCTTGCATTGGAAGCTTAGAGTTCTACACACTGGACCCCCAGGGATGTCCCCCAATAATACTTTTCAAAATCCCTTTTTCTGCCATCTGATTATATCAGTAGTTACACCAGCAAAAGAAACAGTCCAAAGACTCATAAAGGAAGATAATTCAAGGTAAAAAAGCCAGCCAACCTCCTGAGGGCAAATGAACTGCTGTGCAGTCAACCCTGGGGCAGGGAGGGGGGCGTGGGGAGTCTGGGCTCTGAGCCTGCCCCCACACCAACCACACACAACTTTCACACACTCCCTGTTTTGCTGTGTGCTGAGGCTATCCTCACCCTCATGGAAGCAGGCACCCAGAAAGACAGAAGAGGTGTGTGAGACAGTCAGGTGTGTTTCTAAGTTCACGACTATGAACATCTCTCCCATAGGCTGGGCTCCTTATAGGGAAGTTAAAAGACACTGTATCTTCTGTGCATTCTACACAGAAAATGACCCACTGGGCATGCTCAAAGAGAAGGCCGGATACATTCTGAATGTAAGTAACAGCAAGTGCCTAACTCCTAAAATACAGGGTTGGCCAGAAAGTTTGCTTGGGTTTTGTCCACAAAATGTTATGTTAAGAACAAACTTTCTGGCCAACCCAGTATTTAAAAAATATATTTCCTCAATTGTTCAACTTAAAAAAGAAAAGAATTTAAAAGACATGCCAGAAAAATGAATGAATTACAGGTAAATATGGGGTCAATTTTAGAAGAATTTAAAAAAAAGACTATAAGGAGAGAAGAATCGTACTAATTGTATCAACCAATTTTCCAGTTTTACTCAAGGACTATTCAATAGAAGTGTGCTTTCCCACGTGGGAAGAAGAAATATTCACACCAACCCCAGCTTTACACACTAAAGGTTCATCTACTTTCAAACTCAGCTGATCCTGAGTAATTTATAGACAACAGCAACAAAACCCAAAAAGAAAATTCAAATACAGAAGAGTTCACTTAAAAAAAAACCCATCATTTCAGGGATTAAACAATTTGTTTTCAAATGAGGAAAAAAACTCTACCATTACAAATCCTTGTTGGGACAGGTGTACCCCACTTTTCGAAAGTTTGGTGTACGTCACTTTGCTACGTAAGTTAGACCTACATTAGTACCTGTTTTTGTTCACTGAAAGAAATCTGAAGAGGAGTTTCACTTGTATGAAGGAAAAAAAAAGGCGAAAAGTGAAAATGCCACTTAGGGCTGGTTTTGAAGAGAGCTCTTAGGGAGACAGGGCACCCCAAGCAGTGAGAGCCGCCCTGCCAAGCTCCTTGCCAGGGGCCACACTCAGCATCTCACACCCAGCCTCCAGAGATCTGAACCAGGCCTGTGAGCATCTGTGCTTTACCTTGCACTCGCCAGCAAGACGCGTCCTCAGGTGACTGCTCCTTCCCCTTATATCACTTCTGCTTAGGGAAGGATTCCTAGAAATGCTCTACTTTCAGAGAGTGGGGGAAGGGTGGGGGGAATGTGTGTCTCAATCGTGTATCATGTCAACTCATTCTTTTAAGTTCACTCCACTTGTGCTAACATATGAAAAGGAAAACAACACAAACTGCTTTCACATGTATTCTTTACATGCTGAAAACAAAATCTGGGCAGAAAATGAATGGAAAAAACTTCAGCCATTGACTACTACTTACCCTAGCCCCAAAGCCAAAACATGGGAGAGGAAGAGAGATGGAATGAACACCTTGAGAAACTCTGCGGAGAAGATCCCCCCTTTCTTCATGGCTCCACTTTTCCTCATGCTTAAGGAAACGGAACGCTTAGGGTGCCTGAAGTGGAACTCCCTGGGGGAAGAAACACAGAGGAGGGTGTCAGACACATGTCTGATAAACGTGTCTCGGGCACTGGTGGGCCCACATCACTGCACTGCGTCCACTGGAAAGCGACATGTACCAACTTACTTGGGCGGGATGTTTTCAGGTCTACTGGACCAGTCGGACACCCAGTCTACGCTTTTCTTCAGAGCATCCACTTCTTTCTCTCCTTCTGCAACTTCTTCTTCTGACTGTAGAGGAGAATACACACTTTAAAAAGGGAGAAAAGGAAGACAGAGCCTTCCTACTACAGAAGACAAATATGGACAGAAAATATACAAGAATCATAAACTTGGGCATCAGTAACTTTTATGTAAGCAACATGCCATGTTTCTAAAAAGGCTGATAAAATAATCTAAGATCAGAGTATTTAATATCTTAAAAAAAAAACCTTGAGTGAGTTTCACTGTGGCTATATAAACATAAAATGAACCTGAAACTTGAATTATATCTCAATTTAAGAAAAAGAATATGAATCTGAAAAAAGTGTACATTAGGACTTGTTAACTGAAGTGTGGAAAGCACTGATGATTGCTGAATCTCAGTGGTACGTGTATGGAGGGCCATAATACGCTCTATTTACTTTTGTATGCATTCAAAAATTTTCATAATTAAAAACTAAATGGAACATATCAAAAAGTATATGCTAACAAATAAGAAAGAAAAAAAACTGGGAGAGGTGCTGCAGAAACAATTTAAATAATTATTAACAAGTAAATTAAAATAAATAGTATTTATTAAGCATTTACCAAGAGACAAGTATTGATCTAAGCACTTTCCATGTACTAACCTTTACTTAAAACAATCTTATTTAAAAAAAGGAACTATTACTATTCCATTTTACAGGCCAGTATCCTGGCCTGGAAAACTCCATGGACAGAGGAGCCTGGCAGGCTATAGTCCACGGGATCACAAAGAGTCGGACATGACTAAACAACTGAACAAACTACATAAGCCAAAAGTTTTAAAAAGTAATGTATTTAATATTGAGTAAGAATTTGACATTTTTCATATCAAATTTTTTTCTTGCTAATGAGAACCTAAACTTTTGGCATAAGAACACACAATTTCCAATAGCTTCTCTTTCAACAGAATCCACAAGGATGACTAATTTCTGAAAAATGACACAGATTTATTTATTCAGTTTTCAGGAATATGAAGCTATGACCCGAAACCAAAGGGTCTCAAATGACCTGAAACCAAAGGATCTCAAAGCTAAGAATTATTTTGATGTTCTTTTGTTTGGACAGAGTTAACTTTTTGACCCAAACTTTCATTCTTTTCAGTAGATAGTTTAGAAAATTCTCTATGAAACAGATGCCTCAGGAAGGTAACTTCAGAGAATCTATAGGTGTAGATGGCCCCTTTTGCTGTTAAACTGAAATTAAATCCCTGTGGATTTTTGCTACTCTGGTACTACCATTCTCAGTTCTGCTGGGCTTGACAAATTCCACGGAATGACACAATGTAGCCTTTAGGATTAAGCTTGTTCCCACTGGGCTTTGAGATTACTGGGAACTATAAATTGGCTCTCTGGAGTAAATTTGAAAACACTAAATCAAAAGTGATCAACTGCTGCAATTTACTTAGAGATCTGCCTGTCACAATGTCTCATTCAACACACTGTGGATCACTTCAGTTTCCAACCTTGGTCTCAATCACCTCTTTTAAAACCACTCAAAGATTTAGATTTAAATTTGTGAATAGGGTAATATTTTATACTTTCCAAAAGAATGAAAATATAATAAGATTTTATGCTAATTTTTAGAGATGATGATCTTCAGACTATGATTTAGGGGAAAAAAAAAAAAAACCCTGATCAGTTTAGAACGCTGACCTTAAGAATAATGGCTGTAACCTTTCCTCATTCACTACCCTTCGCTTATTTTTATTAACCTTAAATTTACCAGTTTTAGGTTTTAAATTGCCTTCTGATTTTTAGAATTTTACAATACTGTAAAAATGTGCTTCATCTAATGAAGTGAGAATCATGCCTTTATCCAAACCAATACCCCTCGCCCCACATCTATGTCTATTATGATAGAAGATTCTGATCGTTTCAGTGTGTCATCATGTGGAAGTCCCTCACTTTCTACTTGCTTACATTTTCCTTCTCTGGCCCACCCCAAGCTCTCTGAGGTCTCTACACATGGATATTAAATTCCATACCGCGGTACAGATAAACCACAGTTTTACAGGAGGCATTTTCAGTTTGTATCATCTTCCAACCCACGCTGGCCTCTTTGGTCCCAGACACACATTGAGAATTGCCTCTGAGAGACAATCTGTGGTCCGTTTTCTGCTATGAGATTCATGAGGACCAGCATTCTAAAAGTCTAGTTTGAACAATCTTTCTCCTAAACGCATTACATCTTAGGCTTCCATGTACCATGAACGACTCACCCGACATGTCTCAGTTCATTCTCACGACCTTGTGAGCGCTCCTGAAATCAATCCCATTCATCAGCTTACTTTAGTACAACAGGGGCCACAGGCCCAGACAGCTGGGGTTTCAGCCCTGGTCTATCAGTTACTTCCTTGGGGATCTTAGGTAAGTAACTTAATTAAGACAAAGCTTCGTTTTTCTAGTTTTTTCATGGAGATACTGTCACTCTTTCACTGAACTGAAAATAATGTGGGAAAAACTGTAAAAAAATATTCTAATAAATGAGTGTGGAGATTCTTTAAGAAATTGGAAATAGAACCACCACATGACCCAGCAATCCCACTGCTGGCCGTACACACCTAGGAAACCAGAATTGAAAGAGAGACACGTGTACCCCAATGTTCATTGCAACACTGTTTACAATAGCCAGGACATGGAAGCAACCTAGACATCCATCGACAGATGAATGGATAAGAAAGCTGTGGTACATATACACAATGGAATATTACTCAGTATTAAAAAGAATGCATTTGAATCAGTTCTAATGAGATGGATGAAACTGGAACCTATTATACAGAGCGAAGTAAGTCAGAGAGAAAAACACCAATACAGTATATTAATACATATATATCGAATTTAGAAAGATGGTAATGATGACCCTATATGCGAGACAGCAAAAGAGACACAGATGTAAAGAACAGNAAGTGAGACGACATTGTCTGGCGGTTGGAAGAGCTGCGGCCCCGCAGCAAGGACCGTCTCCGGTTCTTGGGCAGCAACACAACAAGCCGAGTCCCCCGCCCCCTTTTCCGCGCCTGCGCAGTCCCTCCCCCACGCTGACGTCGGGACCCGCCCCAACCACGTGAGGACAACACAACAAGCGACGGGGCGGGGCGGGGGCGTGCCCAGGCGAGCGAGGTACGTGGAGACGCGGGAGTCGCGCTGACGCGCGCGCCAGGAATGAATTCCTGCATGTTATTGACTGGCAGGATGGAGTGAGGTATGCGGCTGTAACTGGGATAGAGGATGAGGAGACGTGTAATGAGGAAGTGCAAGGCCCTCTGGTGCTGACACGCAGGTCTCCCACACCTGCGGGATCAACACTGTTTTATCCAACCCGTGAGCATTTCTTTTTTAATTTCCGTAAGGACTCTTCAGATATTTACCATAGGTATCGTGGTGACACAGGGAAGTGCTTCCCCGTCATAAATCTAAAATCAAGCTGGTGGAACACTGACACGCCAAACAAGGAACAATGTAAGGCAGGCCAGATTTTTTAGTTGTTAAACAATTTAAAAAAAAACATAATTACAAACAACACGCAATCATTATTTTAAAAATGGAAAATTTCAGGAAAACAGAGAAAAATATAATCACCTAAATCGCATCACTTGGCCCATTCTGGAACAGGACACGTGAAACCTTGTTTCCTATAGGTGGGTTGACCGTAAACCATGTTCCTTAACCCTCCACCTACGTCCTATCTCCGTGTCTTTGTCGTTTCCTCGGTCTCATTTAGTGTGGCATCTATTTCTCTCGGTTTGTCAGTTTTTAAACCTTGTTTCACTATAGTGTGTTCTCTAGTGTTGGTCGCTCAGTCGTGTCCGACTCTTTGCAACCCCATTGGCTTTGGACTGTAGTCAACAAGGCTCCTCTGTCCATGGGATTCTCCAGGCAAGAATACTGCAGTGAGTTGACATGCTCTCCTCCAGGGAATCTGACCCAGGGATCCAACCCGGGTCTTCTCCTTTGCAGACACATTCTTTTTTACTGAGCCACCAGGGAAGCCCAATATTTCACTATGCTGACGTTAAAATTTTCAGGCAATCGGATATGTTATTTTTATGACTTGGGAATACCCTCACACCATGATTTTAAATCTATTCCCTAGAATTTTTTTCTAATAGGTTGGATTTTTATACTTACACCTTAGTCCATCTGAAACTTATTTTTGTATGTTGCAAATTGCTTAACTTCAGTTCTTCGCAGTTGATGCAACAGTATTTATTAGACTATCCTTTCTACACTGATTTGAGAGTACACCTTTATCACATTTTGAGGGAGTGAGTTGAGTCGTTCAGTCGTGTCCAACTCTTTGCGACCCCATGGACTGTAACCTACCAGGCTCCTCTGTCCATGTGATTTTCCGAGCAAGGGTACTGGCGTGGCTTGCCAATTCCTTCTCCAGGGGATCTTCCTAACACAGGGATCGAACCCCCATCTCCCTCATTGCAGGTGGATTCTTTACCACTGAGCCACCTGGAAAGCCCTTTATCAACTTACTTGAAATATAACTCACATACTCTACAATTAACCCATTTAAAGTGCACAGTTCAGTGTTTTATTTACAGAGTTATGCAGCCATCTCCGCAATCTAATTCTCAATTTATGTCACCTCCAAAAGAAATCCTATGCTCATTATTTATGTCTGATTTTTTCTGACTTCTTACATTTGATACTTATTCCATTCATTATTTATTTGGGTGTTTAAGAATTTTTCTCTGTTCAGAGTATGTTTTCATACTACTTCTAGTTTGGCAATTTCTCTTAGGTTTTCTTTGGCGCTTAATTTATGGTTCCATTTGGGGAACGTTCCATGAGTATTTGAAAAGAAGGTATGATTCCTCAGCACATTTGATGTATCTATTGGAACTATCTTAATAATTATTTAAGTTTTTTATATTTTTTCCCTATTTCTGTGTATTTCAAGAGGTCAGTTAGTATTTCACTCCTGATATGTTTCTATTTCTTCCCTTTTGTTGTAATTGAGGCTTCACTATTTGATGCATAGATGTTCATAAGTGTGTCTTTATCATTATGAGTTGGTCTGATATTAAAATCATGATTGTGGGTTTTATTATTGTTGTTGTTGATGTTTGTGTTTAGTTGCAACATTTTGATGTACTTTTTTTTTTAACTTAAAAAAAATATTTATTTTTGGCTGTGCTGGATCTTTGTTGCTGCATGGACTTTTTTCTAGTTGTGGCCAGTGGGGCTATTCTCCAGTGGTATGCAGGCTTCCCATACCGCAAGAGAAGTGGTAGCTTCTCTTGTTGCGGAGCACGGGCCCTAGAGCACAGGCTCAATAGTTGGGGCACAAGCACTTACTTGCTACGAGGGAAGTGGGTTCTTTCCGGACCAGGAATCAAACCCATGTTCCCTGCATTGGCAGGCGGATTCTTTACCACTGTCTCACCTGGGAAGCTCAGCAGGTGCACTTAAACCTATTGTGCACTTAATCTGAGCCAGGCTTTATGACTATCTCATTGAGCTAATTTCCTACTTAATTCTCCCAACCATCTTAGGAGTTAGGTGTTACTCTTTTATAAATAAGAAAACCATGACACTTGCTAAGGACCATACACATGATGGCGATACAGCTGGTACTTGGACCTGGAACCATTTGACTGCCAAGTAGACTCACCACTACCGTGCTCCGGTTTCATTTCCACACACATGTGAATAAAGCTGCCAGTGTATTCTGATGATCATCTTGCTTCTTAGCCTCCAAGGCACTGTCTAGAAAAATAGTTCCAGTTGAGCCAGATTCCTCTTTACCCAAATTTACAGAGATCCCACCTGGATACAGTCTGTGTTATCCTAATCAGCTGCACTGCCAGGCACCCTTCCTTTAGAACTTTTTACTATAAATCACAGAGTTCCTACTTATCAATTATGGGCTTATGCAAAGTTCGGTATAGTAGGTATAATTATTTACCATTCGACTGGTAGGAAAGAATGTTTCCTTTCAGACACTAAAAAAAAAAAAAAAAAGCTGCCTTAATTCTGCTATGTTAATGCAGGGAGTGATTTCTCTCAAATTATAGTTTTACTTTGCTTTCAAGAGAAGAGCCATAATTGTATCATGCAGAAAATGTTTTCCCTTGATCTCTGAAGTTTTGTCAAGTTTGAGAACACTGCACTGTTATTGCTTTTGAAAAAATAAGGACCAAGTGATATAAATCAGTCAGGAAATGGACATTTTGATCCACAATTTTTGGAAATTGCTTTGGTACCTATAACACTGATAAAGCTAAATTAGGACCTTAACTTGTCTCATTATGTAACAAAGCTTTGTCTACAACCATTCTGGTGCAGCCTGTGTCCAGATTTTAAATGTAGTCTACTGGTCTAAAACTTTCACTTTCAGGAAATTGGCCTAGCAAAATAATCAAAGAGGTCTGTCCATGGATAATCACTGCAGTATTATTGGCCACAAAAAAACTTAGATAAAAAATCTAGATGTGTCCAACAGAAAGTCAATTTGATAACAGTGGTACTTCCTTGTAATGAATGTAGTCATGAAGAATAAAAATGTTGATCAGTGATGGGAAAATGTGGGCCATCACGTGGAAATAGTTTACAGAACAGTATGAATAGATCTCCAGCTTTTGTATCTATATGAAAGCAAATGATATGAGAGGAAGAACTGTGGATAGACTTGATTTTTATCTTCCTTTCCTGGCAATCTGTTAAAGTAGTGGTTAAGACTGTGGGCTCTGGAGATGACCCAGTTGGGTAGTATTTACTAGTCATGTGGCTCTGGGCAAGTTACTTTGAGAAAATAAATTAATTTGTGCAAAATCCTTAGTAAAGTGCAACTATCATCATCATCATTATGAAGTGGAAATTAAGTAAAAATACATATGTCTTTATCGTGTGTGTAAGAGCAAAAAACATGGGTAAGAAAAACTGAGTTTGAGTCCAGGCTTTCCAGTGATGAGATGCTGGGCAAGTCACATCCTCTCTGAGCCTGATCGAGGGTCAGCTAGGAAAAGTAATCCTCTTTTACCATCTCGAAGATGTAGTAGGCATCAAGAGATGTTTGTAAGACGTAACCATGATGTACTTTGCAAACCATTATTGTGTGTTTGTGTGATCAGTTGCTCAGACGTGTCCAACTCTTTGTGACCCCCATGGACTGTATTCCCACCAGGCTCCTCTGTCCATGGGATTTTCCAAGCAAGAATACTGGAGTGGGGTGCCATTTCCTCCTCTGGGGGATCTTTCTGATCCAGGCTCCAACCCACATCTCCTGCGTATCGATTGGCAGGTGGATTCTTTACCACTGAGCCACCCAGGAAGCCCATTATAAATTGAGTGTTGATTGCATATTGTACCCAATTACAAATAATTTTGCCTTGTCTTGGCCCTAAAGCAGAAGAGGTGTGAACTCAGTGGTTTCAGGAGGGAGGAAAGGAAGCAAACGTGGTAGAATCGAAGCATGAGCTCTGAGAAGCCTTCTCATCCAGTGACCAGATCAACTTCTCTGCAAGGCCCGTCAGGCAGTACTAAGTAAACTGGGCAGCAAGAGTTTGATCTAGACTGGGGCTAATACATTAACATTTTCAAAGATCCTGTGAGGAAGCAACATGTCACTTAGAAAACTTCAAATTATGATGGTTCATTCTGCTGACTCTGCTGAGAGATTCAGAGAATAATAAAACAATAATACATTTCATTTCTCAAAAGGGACAGATACTGCAGTTTTCTTTGTAGTGACTCACAACTAACATGACCCTCAACAGAACAATTTTATATTGTCATCTTTCAAACGAGGAGTTTGTTTTAATGAAGTTTGAGGTCTCTTTAAACAATAAAGTAATTCTTTGATGTATAGGTCAAGATTAATGAATGCTAATGAGGGACATTATTTGGTATTTTGAAGTGAACACTTCACCTGTAGTAACTTTTACTTCATAACCTTTAATGGAGTTCAGAATTAGAACAAGAACACCAGTAATAGAAATTAAAATGTATTAAGAAATAAAAACATCAAATATAAATATGAACATAAAGTAACTATAAATATGAACATAAAGTAACTTTTTCTCATTTTAAGCTGGAGAAGACCTTTCTAACTATAAATAACACTTTGGTTTGACTATAAAAAAATTTAAATCCCAGTTTATAGTATTTTGAGCAGATTAAAAAATGAGTGTTATTAACTGTGCTCCTAAATCTGAGTTTATGTAAAATGGACAATTTCCTTGAAGGGAAAACAGCCAAAACTCATTTAAGTAATAGATAATTTGTATAACTTTATGTCTTCAAAAAAAATTAAACTCAGTTAAACTTCTAAAGAGACCCAAATGGCATCACTTGTGAATTCTACCAACACTGAAGGAAGAAATTATATGAATCCTGCCTACAGCCTTTGATAATATAGGTAAGAAGGGAAACTCATTTTATGTGGCCAATACCACACAGACCAGACAATGACATTGAAAGATAGATAAACTATATGTCAATATCCCTCATTAAGTTTGCAAAAATACTCAGTAAAATACTAGCAAAAGAATCCAGCAATGCTCTGGGAATGCAAGGCTGGCTCCACAATTAAAAGCCAGTGTAATTCACCATGTCAATTTCATGAAGAAAAACTACATCATTTTTAATAGATACAGAAAAAACATCTGGCAAAACCCAACATCCATTTGTGATTAAGAATGCTTAGAAAACTAGGAGTAAATGGGAATTTCCTCAGCCTGGTGAAGACTATCTACAAAAACCTACAACTACTAAACTTAATGCTAAAAGGCTGCATGCGTGTTCCCCAATATCGGTGATGAAGCAGGTTGTGTCTGGCATCACTATTTTTGCCATCATACTGGAAGGTCTAACCAGTGCAGCAAGAGAAGAAATAAAAGGCATTGGAAAGGAAAACTGAAAAGACTGGAAAAAATAAAACATTTATTATAAATAATAATAATCTGCAGACATGGCTATGTAGAAAACTTTAAAGAAATCTACATAAGGAATCTGGCAAAGTGTCAGGATACAAGGTCAATATACAAAAATCAATCATATTTCTAAATACTAGCAATGAACATTTTGGAAATTGAAAAATTTTAAGGTACCATTTATGAAAGCACACACAGAGAAAACCAGAAAGTACTGATAACATATTTGCAAGATCTTTATGCTAAAATCTAAAAACACTGATAAAAGAAATCAAAGACCTCTATGAATGGAACAATATGCTGCACTCATGGACTGGAAGGCAAATATTAAGATGCCCTCTCTTCCGAAGTGGTCTATGGATTCAATGCAAATCATTAGCAAAATCCAAGCAGGTGGTTTTGTTCTTGTCAACAGGCTGATTCTAAATTGTATATGGCAAGGCAAAGTATCTAAAATTAGCAAAAGTTTTCAAAAAGAACATAGCTGCATTATTTATGCAAAGCTACCATGATCATGCAATGTAGTATGAGTTAAAGTTCAGACATATAAACTTAACAGAATAGTTCAGAATAGACTAATGGTGTGTCAACTGATTTTCAACAAAGGTGCAAAGAAAAATGAACTTTAATCTATATATGGTACATATGATTTTTATATGTAACATATAAAAACCAACTCAAATGGATCACATTCACATCACTAAATGTAAAAACTGAAAACTATTAAGTTTCTAAAATATTTAAAAACTTTGTCACCTTGCTAGGCAGATTTCTTCGATATGATACCAAAAGCATAACCCATTAAAGAAATGGTTGAAAAAGTGAACTTTTGTGAAAATTAAGAACTTCTGCTCTTCAAAAAGCTCCGTGAAAAGAAAAAGCAAGCCTCATTCTGAGAAATATTTATAAAGCACATGGGTGATAGTCTTGTAGCCAGATTATAGTAAATAATATCTGACTAGAAATATGTAACAATTTGGCTTATCATTTTTACTCTGATTGACAGATAAAACAATTTTATCATTAGTTAGGGGTATATCTGTGACAGAACTTCCATTTTTGGAATGGAAATTTGACAATATGTACCAAATCATAAATATACCCATATCCTTTAATACAGTCATTTCTAGGAATGTATCCTAAAAATCTTACACACCAAGGCTGGTGTGTATGTTCACTATTCCAATACTTCCACTTGCAAAAATGAAAATAAAAATCTCTCTTGATAACAGGACTAGTTAAGTAAGTAATGCATCAGCCACAAATTGAGACTATTCAAAGGGGAAATCTGGCTTCAAGTACACCCAGAAGAGAGCCAACAAAAGTACATAAAAATATGAATGGGAATTTTCTCTGCATGATTACTTCTGGGGTATTTTTTGTTCTTTCTGAAGAACATGTATTCAGAAGAAAAAAGTTTTTGTTTTTTTTTAAAGGAATTTAGACATTCCAGAGTTAAGACCAACATGAAACTCCTGGTCTCCTTTATGGTACATAAGGATCTGATTTTGCAAGGGGAATGGGGCAGGCTGAGTAATCTCTGACTAAAAGAAAAGGCAGCTCGTAATTCTCTTTCAGTGTCAGTTTTGCTACTTCTCCAGTAAGGCAGACCATGGACAGATAGCAGAGTTGACATCTGGGTCACCCCTCAGTCACTCACTCTAGGGTTGTGTTAAATAGTGGTTTTGTTTGGGCATAAATACACTTTTGACCTTCCCTTTGTTTGGTTCCCAGTTTGGCTCTTAATAATGAAGCTCTTTCAGTATCTTATTTATGCATTCTCAAAAATACCTCCTAAATGTTGGTCAAGGCTTCACTAGTGCCCCCTAGTGGGAAAGTCCTCAAATAACTGGCTGCTATTCACATATTGTTTGCTGAATTCCTTCTTTTGGAGAAAACTAAATTTTGTAGGGTCTTCCTTTTTATAGGTACTGTGCTAAGGTGGCCTTTTCATATGTATTAGTAACTTTAGGCATGCAGTTCTTACATAGTAGGTCACACAGTTTAAAACCATTATGCAATAATCTGTCAAGCAGACAAAACTCAATTATTACACTTAAAACACTTGAGAATCCCAAGATGTTGTAAATTCTCTAAACTTCTGATTAATACTAAAGATGTCTTGACCTTATATGCACAGTTCTAAGATGAAGCAGAATCAGTTTCCAAGGCTTTTTGGAGAGGAGGGGTTTGTAAAAAACCTTTGGTGTCTTTCTCTCTCACACACACTCAGCTTTAATTATAAACCATCTGAACATATATCTAAAATAGTCATGCTCTTATATACTACAGTAAATGGACTTCATTTTTGATTGCCTAGCACTACCTTTCTAGTCTGAAGGTTGGGGCTTGGTTTTGTTCTTCTGTAAGTACACACTATCTCCATTTGAATTTCTATGTGGCAGAAAGATGCTGAAGCAGTGTCCCCCAGCAAGGTAACGGCCTAAATTTCACTAAAAATACTTTTATCAGTAACTGTTTTGTTTTCACAAGTAATTTTCCAAGAATAAACACATTACTTGTATAAATATTGTTTAAAAAAGGTAAGAACCTCAATTTTATTGTTTTCTTTAGGAATGTCTATGACCAGAATAATTCTCACATTTAAGGTTTTTTAAAAATTCTCACTTTAATCTGAAAGGAAAAAGTGTGAATGCATTTTTCTATTCCAAAAGTCTAAGGGCTTCACAGAAGAAAGCTTAATATCCAACAGTTACATGAACATGTTTATATAGATACAGAGATTTAGATAATAACTATTGCCCAGCCACTAAAGATTGAGATGAAAAGAATGAAAGTTCTCCTAATATTATTTTTCAAAAAGGTTAAGACAGAGGGACAGAATATGTATGTTTGTAGGTGTCAAGAGAATGGGAGAACATAAGCAACTTGACAAGACTACGTTTACTCTTATATAATTTTTATTAATAAAAAGATTAACCATGACCATGAGTGGCTGGGCTTATAGTTTGCTACATCAAAGAAATTAAAAATTGATTCTTAAGAATATTTATAATAGCATTCATCTTATAGAGGCATTTTAATTTTTAAGCAATGTTTTTTGTAAATATATAAAACTAACCCTTAGTGTCATAGAGAATCATCATAGCTACTGCTAAATCAAAGAAGAAATTTCCGAGAGCTGTCTGACGATGTTTATCTCAACACCTACACCCAAACTTTAGGGAAACAATCTCTTTTTAGGGAAAGATCTGGAAAACTGCCTGATCAGAGTGATCAGGGTCTGCTTGTAGCCAGGGAATAGCCCACTTCCAAGTCAAGCATGAAGAATAACACAAAGTACAAATGCACCCAAGATCTCCAAGTAAATTAGGAAAAGTGCCATTATTTTAAGAATTATCAGACATATAATCAGTGTTTAAATACAAATTCAGATTTGTTAAGTCCAAAAGATACAGTAATTTTATTACATATAATTTCTTGTGTGTGCTAAAAATGTAACTTACAAGACACAGTTATTTGGATACGTGTAGAGGGGTTACGGTGGAGTTGTTTAATCATTTTTCATTGATGAGAACAGAACAACAAGGTAGTGGACAGATAAGCACTTGGGTCCTCTAAAATTCAAAGCGGTGTACTACTGCTCAACCAAAACACACTACCATTCTGTTAATATGAATGCCTACTCATTTATCTTTTAAAAATAAAGTCCATCTTTTTCTCCATTAAAGCTTCTGCAAGATTGACACAAAGGTTCCTTCTACCTGTTAAAATAGGGGTACTCTTCATCTTTGGACAAGGTATCACCATTTAGGGAAAATGTAATCATATACATTACTAAATTTTTATTTGAGGCAGCTGTTGGGAGTCCATTAAGCACTTTTGGAACACTGTACCTTTAAAGTTTGTCTTTAATATTAATTGCTTTGAAAAACCAAAAATAGAAAAACATCTATGGCAAAGTACATTTCATTCAGATTTGACAGCAGTAAAATACGCCCCCCCCAATATTAGTGCAGTGTCATTTCTATGTAAATCACTTGAGGATAGTTTTGTTATGATATGACTGAATAACCAAAAAAGTTTTGTTTAAAGTTTGTCTCTGACTTAGTATTCAGTAATGCAAAAATGAAATTAAGCACTGTAAAAAGTCTTTAAAAATGAAGTTCTACAAATGTGGTTCTCATTTACAACAGTTTTCATTAACAGATAATGAATTAAGTGTAGACACAATGTATCCAGTACCCTTATAACTACAATAAAAAAAAAAAATCTCTAGTAGCATGTATATAGATTGTGTTATCTTTAGGAATACCAATATATAGTCAAAATATGTTCATACAGAACCAATACTTCTCCTTCTCCATGTAAAAGAACACTTTTAAAAAATAATTAACAAAATACCAATTAAACAATGGAACCTCATTTCATTTCACTGCGCCCAAAGGTATGACACAAAATATTGGCTTAAAGAGGTAGATTAAAAAGAAAAAGGAAACCAGATTCTCCATTCTTTGTCACTTTTATTCAGTAGTAGTATTTTTTTTTCCTTATTTTCAGTGCCAGACACGGCAAGGAGTGATTACAGCCAACTGTTATTAAAACATTTGTTCGCAACATGTACCCCCTTTACCACTGACCCCAAACTGACTCGTTTGTGTGCTTTCGTTCTTTCCTTTTTATACCACCACCAAGACTGGGTGGAGGGGCAAGGGGAAGAGAGATGAAGGGGAAGAGTCCAGGAGGCCAGAGAGGAGGAATGCTACAAGCCACAGTAAGAATGAGCTGTATTTAATTTAAAAAAGGGGAGGAGGGGTGTACCCCACAAATGATACAGTAATGAGGATACACAATTAAATCCCATAAGCATGACTGAAGGCTTTCACTGTGTTTGACGTCATCACAATGGAAGGCATAAAAAGTGGAGTAAATCAATGTTGACACAGTCCAATCTAGTCCATTAGGCAAGATGGTGCAAGAAGTCATTTAAATTAAAAGTGCCCTACCCTTACCTAAATGGCTAGCAGACATGGAGAACACCACAGGGAGGGATCCACAGAGCTTTCTCCATGTAGCTATGGAAAATGTGTTGTCGAATGGCACATTGTCAAACACTGGAAAAGGGGCGCCACAATGGACCTCTCTTTTTTTTAAGTACGAATGCTAGATTCAACTATCTCAACTAAGCAGGAAGTGGGTTCTTCTGCTAGGAAGGCCAACCCTAATTCACTTTGTCTTGAAATATATACAGATTGTTTGTAGTAGCTACAGCAATGATATTTTCCTTGGGGTGCCAGGCTGTGTGAAGTATTTTCTTGTTGAAGTCTAGGCTGTCAACACTGATTTCATCTTTCTTTCGCTTGCCACTTGCACACACTTTGCGTGGCTTCAGAACCGTGCGAGGTTTATTGTTTTCTCGTGATGCTTCCAGGGTTATGTCTCGCTTTGTGTTCCGGTCAAACATTCTGAAGAAATTATTGTAAGATCCAGTCATGACAACACTGGAAGAGGAGACAGAGCATCCAGTCAAATAAAGAAAATGAGTTTTCGATGAACATTTTGCTAGTGAAACTTGGCCTAATGCTCCAAAGCAAGAGCTATTGCAAGCAGATCTGGGTTTACGGAGAGGGCTGCTGGCACCAACCCAGAGACCAATCACTGGAATAAACTAGGAATACGGTATTAGTTAATTTGATGTCTATTCATGACTCCTTTCATGACTGCCCAAACTGTCACCAAAGTTGAAAGCATCCTCAAGTAAGGCTTGTAAGTAGTAGTGAATGGTCTTAGTTGAAAACATTTACAACTCCAGTCTATGCAGTCCTCCAGACCAGCCAACCAACAACAAAACACAAAACTGTGGTATACACTTCTAAGAAAACAATGCTTTATTCCCTGATTTACATTATAAGCTACTGATGTTCCCAGGACATGTCAAGTTCAGACAACAGCTTCTTATGAATGCTTTTAAGAAATCTGCTTCAAAGAATATAAAACAAGTAGCATATAACCTTTTTATTAATAAAAAAAAAATCACTTAACCTAAACACTAAATATATTGTAAACAAGTATTTTTGACAGATATTTTTATAATTTGTGTAGTTTAGACTGGCATCCCCATGTTACCTGCATTTGTGGGGTTTTAATGGATTTTAATGGATTCTGACACCTAGTCTATAGCTATTTAAAAGGTGTTGCTAGCCAGCATTTCTATGGTATTCTTGCCAGATATAACCTGAGTCTAATCTAATCATGAGGGAGTATTAGACAACACTCAAATGAAGGAAAATTCTATACAATGAATGGCCTGTGGTTTTAAAACAAGCTGAGATCATGAAAGACAAGGGAAGAATGAAAAACTGGTCCAGATTAAAGGAGACAGTGAGATAGGACAAAGAACACGATTGAGGGAACTTGTGATATTTACAGGGATCTGCGGATTAGACAGCAGTACTGCATCCATGTGAATTTTTCTGCCTTAGATGCCCGCACAGTCATCATATAGGAGAGCATCTTTCCAAAAAAGATTTTTATGTTAAGGGAAACAAACAGCTTTTCTATAATGCGAGATGCTGTTTAAACACAAGGAGAACGAGCTGGTGTAGCTGCGCGCTGCATGCTACTCCAGCAGCACCTTCCCTTTTCTGTTCTACCTCAGGCAGGGCAGTGGTAGTAAAGGCAAAGCCTGCTTACTCCTTCAGCTTTACTGTGGCCAGCCTACTACGTGGCCTCATATTATGACCAGATAAAAATAATTTTAAAAAAATCAGACACCAGATAAATGATTCAAGTTCTGTTATCTTCAATAGCACCCGGAAACCTGAATCTTATCAGGCTTCAGTGATAAAACTATTGTTGAATAAAGTAATCTAATGAATATCTTGAAGGTAGGTTTAGTAATTCCAAAATTATGTTTTCTTTTACTGTTGTCTGTTCCCTTGGAACATAATGAATGGTAAATAAATACATGGAACAACAGACTGGTTCCAAATCGGGAAAGGAGTGCATCAAGGCTGTATATATTGTCACCCCAATTATTTAACTTATATGCAGAGTACATCTTGCGAAATGCTGGGCTAGATGAAACACAAGCTGGAATCAAGATTGCCAGCAGAACTATCAATAACCTCAGATATGCAGATGACACCACCCTAATGGCAAAAAGCAAAGAAGAACTAAAGAGCTTCTTGATGAAAGTGAAAGAGGAGAGTGAAAACGTTGGCTTAAAACTCAACATTGAGAAAACTAACATCACGGCATCTGGTCCCATCACTTTATGGCAAATAGATGGGTAAACAATTTGAAACGGGGACAGACTATTTTCTTGGGCTCCAAAATCACTGCAAATGGTGACTGCAGCCATGAAATTAAGAGGCTTGTTCTTTGGAAGAAAAGCTATGACCAACCTAGACAGCATATTAAAAAGCAGAGACATTACTTTGCTAACAAAGGTCCATTTAGTCAAATGTGACTGTTTTTCCAGTAGTCAATCATGTATGGATGTGAGAGTTGGAAAGCTGAGTGCCGAAGAAGTGATGCTTTTGAACTGTGGTGTTGGAAAAGACTCTTGAGAGTGCCCTGGACTGCAGGGAGATCAAACCAGTCAATCCTAAAGGAAATCAGTCCTGAATATTCATTGGAAGGACTGATGCTGAAGCTGAAGCTCCAATACTCTGGCCACCTGATGCAAAGAACAGACTCATTGGAAAAGACCCTCATGCTGGGAAAGACTGAAGGCAGGAGAAGGGGATGACAAAAGATGAGATGGTTGGATGGCATCACCAACTCAATGGACATGAGTGTGAGTAAGCCCCGGGAGTTACTGAGTGACTGAACTGAACTGAATAAATACTGACAACCAAACGGAAAAGATTAAGACTTATCCTTTGAACTAATGGTACACATTTTGATGACACAGTAAAAAGAAACTGTACTATGGCAAAGCTATGTATTAGAACAACCCTAATCACTCATGGTAATATGATTAAAATAATACATAGTAATTACTTCTTCTCTTCTATGAGGTATTGATGTAGTATCTAGAAAAACTGGTGTGTAAAATTCCAAATGAAGTATCTACCACCTAAATATTTCTAAAACCAATTTAACAGCAAAGTAACAAACACACTGAAATCTTACCATTTTAACTACTGGTATATAAACAAAGTGATTGATCTGGTTCATTAAAGGGAAAAATTAAAATTTATATAATAACTTATTTTATCCATAAGTTTCTAGTGTATTTTCACATTTACTTAGTAAAACCCAATGTTTAATTTTTATCCGCCAATATTGCTGTAAGATTTCAAGGAAACCCTGGGGAAAATAAAGTTGGGAAATACTTATCTCAGTTGAAAAACACATCGGCCATTAGCAAATGTGGCAATCATACTAGGAATGAAATAGTAAATTTCTTTCCTCTTAATAGAATTCACATTTGAATAAGATGTTCAGTTCAAATTAAAATCAATTTACCTGTCAGATCCATTCCAACAACATTCAAATTTGTCAAATATGCAGTCATTTTCATACAGTGAACAAAGTTTACTTCTGAGGTATTCATGCACCTGGTGGGGGGAGAAAAAAATATTATACACACACACACACACACACACACACATGTGTACTTAGCTTACATCACATGATCTACTGCTCTTGAAACTGGAAAATGATTTAACAAGTCTGTATCTTTTTAAGAGGAATATGTAGACATATGGATTAAGTGAAACTCACTCAGTTGTGTCCAACTCTTTGCAACCCTATGGATTGTACCCACCACGGTCCTCTGTCCATGGAATTCTTCAGATCATATACATACTTTAATCTCATAAAACTCAATTCTCAGAACAAAACAAAAACTCAATTCTCTGAGAAATAGTAAAGGTATTGAGCTCCCCGTTCTACAAATACACATTTTTCTTTCATACAACTGAGAGATACACCCTCCTGGGGATGGCACATTTACTCTTCGTAAGTTTGATTAGAATAGTAGGCCAGAAAACATTTTAAAATGGCACAGATAAGACAGTAATTAAAGAATATATAGCAATATTTGAATTTCTCAACATTTGATTTTCTATTAATTGTTGATTAAAAAACATACAATACTGTGGCTTTACTTCCTTTTTAACTGCCATTTTTGGGGCATAACTAACTGAAGCCTACACTATCATTAAGTGCATGTTATGCACTGCATGACCCTGCCCTGATCCAGTGATAAATTATATGGTTACTTCATGTATGCATCATGGAAATATCTGACACACTTGTTATTGCTTACACACAGTATGTGCTCAGTCACTCAATCATGTCCAGCTTTCTGTGACCCCGTGACTATGGCCCACCAGACTCCTCTGTCTGTGGAATTCTCCAGGTAATACTGGAGTGGGTTGCCATTTCCTCCTCCAGGGATCTTCCTGATCTAAGGACTGAACCTGCATCTCCTGTGGATTCTATACTGGCAGGTGGATTCTTTACACTGAGCCACCTGGGAAGCCCATTTCTTATACAGTACCCAAAGCTAATGAAAATAGTTGTTTTTTTTTAAAGTACAATTGTATACTCACTAGTTTTCCACAAAGGGATCAACTAGAAAATAAATTTTAGAAGTATTCTTAGAAATGATACATTTCTATTTAATATTACTAAATTACAAAGGAAAGTTCCAAAGTATTTGTTGTGATCATAAGGGGAAAAAAGGAGTCTCTATCTCACTGTTCTTTTTCATTTAAATGAGAACCTTAAAATGAAGTAATGATAGAAAAGAACAAGTACTTTCTCAATGCTTAGAATTCTCTATGAAACAACCTAACGTTATTTTAAGTGTCCATTTTATCTTTAAGTATAACAGAATGATTCAGACCACTGTGTGTGACATTTTAAGTGAAAATGTTAACACAGAGGACTTACAAAACTTGTGGGTTAGGACCCACAATGAGTATGTGAGGCAAATGGTAATATTAACATTCCCCTTCAATCATAAACAGGTCAGCTAGACGCTTATACAAACTCAGCGCGCGTTGAATCTGCACCTGCTGCACTGAGTTATGATGTGAGTCTACTCCAATCACTAAGCCAGGTCAACACAGGTAAACTGCACCCTGTGCCAGCTGTGCACATCTTCATTCTCTTCTCCAGAAGAAAGGAACCCACGGGAGCAGCTTGGCTGACGAGAATCCAGAACTGACATTCTATGACAGACAGGCAGCTCCCAAAGCTGTCTGCTGGGTACTCACAAGCCCCTCTCCTTCAGGTTAAGACAGCAGTTACCAGCCAGTTCACCTGACTGGGCGACACGCCAGGGTTAACCTCTAATTCAACTAGCACTGTCCACACTCCATCTGGGATGCCTCTAGTAGGCCTGGCCATTCTCGCCCGTCTTCTCCCCAGACCTCGGTAGAGACCTTAATTCCATCCTCACTTCAAATGTAGATAACAGTAGGAAAAAAAAAGTTATTATTGAAACAAATTAGTAGCTTTACATTTTAATTGCCAAACTAAATAGAAAACACAACCTATGAAGGTAGATATAAATTTAACATAAGGAAAAGTAGTGTATTCATGGATCTCTGAAGGTAAAAACCCAATGGTGACCATACACTTTGCACTGGGATTAACACATACAGGCTATATACGCATTGAAAGAAAGAATTCCAAATACCTGGTATGTTTCCACAGGCCTGTTTTCCATATTTAAGTCCCAAATTTTGACTGACAAATAGTCTCTAGTCATCATATATCGACCACTATGGCTGAATTTTACATCAGAAATTGAAGAGATGATTTCAGAAAAAAAAGACCTGTTACTGGGATCTTCAGGTTCTTCAAACACTAAAACAAGCAAAAAAGGTTGGGACCATCTTTAATTACTCTGGCTTGGACAAAGCATTTACACATCATTCACAAACTTCCTAGCAGTGAGCTAAAGTTGACAGGCTAATACAGAACTGGAAAACATCTCAAAGAACATCTCTTAAGATTGTAACCTCCCTGAGAGAGTTTCTTAGGAGAATGAGAATGACATAACAGAAGCTGAAGAGGCAAAAGTACATTATGTAGCACAGCACTTTCCAGAGTCCCGTGACTAACTCTCCAGAACCAGACTCGTTTGCCACCTCTGACATGTGTCAGGTCTGTGGTCCTACATATACCTCACTGACTTTGCCTACACCGTCACCACAAGACACAGACCACCTTCGCCATTCCCATGCATACCCACGGTTTTGAGTGGTCAGGTAAAATTAGTTTGATAAGAGGTATGTAACAGTCTTTGTAAGTTCTTAAAAAATTCAACATGGAGGTAAGAATAATGCAACCCCTGAATATCTTAACCTTGTACTCTTCAAACTTACATGAGCCAAAGAAACTTCTTCTCAGGAAGAAATCTTCCTTGGAAGCCCAAAACAGGAAGGGAGTGGGGAGAAGAGAGAGGGAGCGGGCAAGAAAGGAAATGTTCTATGTGCAGACAGGACTGGAGAACGCAACCCAAGTTCCCAAAGAATAGCATTCTATTAAAAGTACATTCACTGGGACTCAACAGATGTGCCCCAGAGACAGCCTTCTATGTTCTTCCAGTAGGAGAACCTGTAAAGTGTCAGGCTGAGTCAGGCAGCTTACCAAAAGGTACAGGAGGTTTAAGACCCAGGTGCTGTGCTTAGTCACTCAGTCCTGACTGTGCAACCTCATGGACTGTAGTAGCCCGACAGGCTCCTCTGTCCATGGGATTCTCCAGGCAAGAATACTGGAATGAGTTGCTATGGCTTGCTCCAGGAGATCTCCCCAACCCAGTGATTGAACTCAGATCTGCTGCACTGCAGGTGGATTCTTTACTGTCTGAGTCACCAAGGAAACCTATGTAAAGATAGTTACCATGTCTGAAGATGAACAGAAAATGTTATCATTTGAAAATAAACTTACGTTTAGAATGCCTATCACAGAGGGCGGATGCCCTCATGTCACATAACCGAATCGTTCCTTTACTGCTGCTGTATACAAATGTGTTACAGCTGTTGGGATGGAATTCTGCAGCTGTAATCACCTCTGTCAGCTCTTCCATATTGGCAGGCTTGATATCCACAATATCTGGAGAGCATTTTATTAAGGAATTTCCACTTGAAAGAAAGGTCAAGTATAATCTTATATTTCTCAAATCTACAGCTCATTCACAGATTTAAGCACACGTATGAATTCTATTTTAGAATGTAGAGGGTTTTTTCCCCTGAGTATGATAAATCCCAGAAGACATAAAGAAAAGATTGCTAGGCCATCATCCTAAATATTAAGAACTTACCATATTTCCAAACAAAACAAGGAAAAATCTGGAAGGCAGCACAATGGCGAAGCTGCACACAAACAATGGAGCTGATTTACTTGATATTAAAAAGGTGCTTAAAAAAAACAAACTCCAATAAGAATATATGCAAATCCAATGAAAATTATGGAAAAGAACAAAAAGAAATGGTTGAAAACATGCTAACATGCTCAAGTCTACTAAGGATGAAAGAAGCAAATGAAAACAAGAGACCCTTTCACTAACCAGACCACTAAAGGTATAGGAAAGCAGGCACTTTTTATGCATTACAGGCAGACCTTGTTTCTTTGCTGTGCTTCACCTATCAGTTCACTGCACTTCACCTATGATTTACTGCAGTTTTTATAAATTCATGTTTTGCAGCAACTGTGCATCAAGCTAGCCTATCAAACACCATTTTCCCAATATCATCAGCTCAAACCTTTACATTATTATTACATTTGTTTCAGCTCTGTGATCAGCTCAGCTATCTTTGATGTTACTACTGTAATTGTGGGGGAGTGCCATGAACTACACACATAAGGTGTTGAATTTAGTCAACTGCTGAAAGGACAACCAAGGGCTTAGAACATTACATAAACTTAGTTGATAAAGCAGTGGCAGGGTTTGAGAGGGCTGACTCCAGTTTTGAAAGAAGTTCCACTGTGAGTGAAATGCTGTCAAACAGCACTGCAGACTACAAAGAAATAACTCATGATGGGAAGAGTCAAAATTGATGTGCCAAACATCACTGCTGTCTTATTTCAAAGAAACTGCTACAGCTACCCTAACCATCAACAATCACCACTGATCAGTCAGCAACCTTTAATGAGGCAAGACGCTCTAGCAGCATAAAGATTATCGCTTGCTGAAGGTACAGGTAATGATCAGCATTTTTCAGCAATATTTTTAAACTAAGGCACACATATTTTTTTTTAAAAGACATAATGCAACTATATACTTTAATAGACTACAATATAGCGCTAACATTTATAAGCACTGGGAAACCAAATAATTCGTGTGACTTAATTTAGGGCAGTGTTCACTTTATTCTTGGGGTCTGCAACTGAATCTGTAATATCTGCGAGGTATGCTTGCACTGGTAGAATATGAATTACAGTACAATGTTAATTTTTCAAATGATATCTATTTGGAAAGATATACATTAATAGCAGTCATGATAATTAACATTTATCAAGAACTTAAGTAATATATACATTTCTATATATGTGTGTGTGTGTATATCTCATAATCACAGAAAAATTTTAGGATAACATAAACAATGAGAAGTATTTAGACCATCATGCCTCATGACTTGTACGAATCTTTTTCCAACCTTAATGAGAATACTTTTATAATTAAAAACATTTTAATGGTAATACTCCACATATTTGTTTCTGTTACAAGAAACAGCTATTAAAAGTTTTTTTTCTATTTTCATAGGTACAAAGAGAAAAATTCATTAAAATTCCAAGAATCCAGTTTTTAAATGGATACATTATGGCTTTTATCAAATAATTTCACCCAGTGTTTAATAACACAAAAAAGTGCTATAAAATAATAAGCAACTATATGAGAATCAAACACCAAGGAGAGAATGAAAATAAATCCAGTATGATGATAACATGCCTTCTTTACCCAACACCAAAAAAGGAAACCAAATGGATACTAAAACTCCTGTCTGTTATTTCCAGATGCCAAAGATTAATCCGCAAATCATCTGCAGATAAATATGTTTCATAATCACTATTAATAGAAATTGAGTTGATGTGATATGTATGAGCATTGGCAAATATTCTTCGTGGACTGGCCTCAACCATTAGATCCATGGGCCGAAAGACCGGCACCTGTCAATAAGACATGAAAAAGAAGTGATTACAAAATACTCACTTTCTACAAGAGAACTAAAGGTTCAGAAGACTTCATTAGTTTCTGAGGTAATATTAAGCAGCATAATACTACACAGCTTTAGTTTTATAAAGCAACTGATATTGATTGCTTAAAAGTGCTGATATGGAAAGAAAAATGAAAAATTTGCCTTCCTACGCTGGGCTGGAAGAAGTATAAGCTGGACTCAAGATTGCTGGGAGAAATATCAATAACTTCAGATATGCAGATGATACCACCCTTATGGCAGAAAGTGAAGAGGAACTAAAAAGCCTCTTGATGAAAGTGAAAGAGGAGAGTAAAAAAGTTGGCTTAAAGCTCAACATTCAGAAAACGAAGATCATGGTATCTGGTCCCATCACTTCATGGGAAATAGATGGGGAAACCGTGGAAACAGTGTCAGACTTTATTTTGGGGGGCCCCCAAATCACTGTAGATGGTGATTGCAGCCATGAAATTAAAAGATGCTTACTCCTTGGAAGGAAAGTTATGACCAACCTAGACAGCATATTCAAAAGCAGAGATATTACTTTGCCAACAAAGGTCTGTCTAGTCAAAGCTATGGTTTTTCCAGTGGTCATGTATGGATGGGAGAGTTGGACTGTGAAGAAAGGTGAGTGCCGAAGAATTGATGCTTTTGAACTGTGGTGTTGGAGAAGACTCTTAAGAGTCCCTTGGACTGCAAGGAGATCCAACCAGTCCATCCTAAAGGAGATCAGTCCTGGGTGTTCATTGGAAGGACTGATGCTAAAGCTGAAACTCCAATACTGTGGCCACCTCATGCGAAGAGTTGACACACTGGAAAAGACTCTGATGCTGGGAGGGATTGGGGGCAGGAGGAGAAGGGGACAGAGGACGAGATGGCTGGATGGCATCACCGACTCAGCGGACATGAGTTTGAGTGAACTCTGGGAGTTGGTGATGGACAGGGAGGCATGGCGTGCTGAGATTCATGGGGTCGCAGAGTCGGACATGACTGAGCGACTGAACTCAACTGAACAGAGAGCAATAATATCAGAATTTATAGTTTTTCCTAGTTTCAATCTTTTGCTTGAAAGACTTGCAAAGCTAATAAATGTTTGTGATTTAAAGTGGCTAAAAAGGAAATCAGCCCAAAGCATCAAATTCTTGGTATTTCTCATTGCAACTAGAAGATTTAGTCCATTTTTATTTTTTTGATCTCCAAAAAAAGTTAATCTTGAAACTTAACCTTCTAATAGCTGACAACCAAATCATAAGAACAAAAGAGAGCACAGTGGCATCGTGAAAAACAAAACAAATCAAAACGCAGTCTTGTGTCAAGCCCTGGTTCAGCCCCTGGCCACAGTGAGCCTCATCTGTAGGTCGGGGGCTTTAACACTGTGTCTGGTCACACGATCTTGGGAAGGGGCAGAGTGTAATTATTCCTATACATGTTCTGTTGAGGATCTAGACTACATAATAACAGTACAGAAGACTTTACTGGAATCAGACTTTTTTTTTTAAACATGTACTTACACGTAGTGTAGTGACTGTAGTAGGATCTCTATACCTTCCATCTTCCTCTTTCAAGTTATACCCTTCCGGTCTTTTGTCCCTTTCACTGATTTTCCATAACTTTATTGTTTTATCTGGGGAAAAAATAAAGAAAGTCTTAAAAAATGAGAGATTAACCTCGACAGAAGAAAAACATTTTAAGTATATCTAAACATGCAATTCCATATCTCACCCAAAAGGATCCCAAGAATAAAATCCCTGATCTGACTTAATAAAACACAAACTTTCTACTACCAGGTGAATGAAAACATCTGTACATATAAAAATAGCACAGAAAAAATTTTAAATCTATGTTAATGGCAGTCATTAAATATCACTTAATATTAAAATCAGGTCACAGCCAGGTCCTTATCCTTCAAAAATTATTGCTATAGGGGGTGGGGGAAACTCTGTGTGTGTGGGGTGTATGTGTGTGTGCGTGCGTGTGTGTGTGTGTGTCCATCCCCTGGAGGAGGGCATGGCAATCCACTCCAGTATTTTTGCCTGGAGAATCCCCAAGGACAGAGCAGCCTGGCAGGCTACAGTCCATGGGGTCAAAGAGTCAGACACAACTAAGTGACTAAGCACACGCTTAGTCATATGTCTATATATGCATAATGCTTAATATTTAACTTTTACACAAAAAAACCAAAGTCAGTTAAAATAGCCTAAGGGTTAGTTGCTCCATCATGTCTAATTCTTTGCCACCCCATGGACTGTATAGCCCACCATGCTCAGTTTTTCCTAGTTCATGGAATTCTCTAGGCAAGAATACTGGAGTGGGTATCCATTTCTTTTTCCAGGCTATCTTTCCGACACAGGGATGGAATCTGGGTCTTCTGTACTGCAGGCAAATTCTCTACCATATGAGCCACCAGGGACTATTTAGAGTAAAGTTACATTTGTGATTCAATTCAAGTAAGTACAAGGCCCTGAAAATAGTTTACCAATTAAAAGCACATGTCCCCAAGTCCTTCAAGACAAAATTATTCAGTATCAAGAATATATAAAATAGTGTTTTTTTATAATAACTTTACCTCTGAAGTAAGTCTAGAGTTACAGAAAATTGCAAAGAGCACTGAGTGTTTCCATATACTCTTTACCCAGTTTTTTCCTTATGTCAGCATCTTATGCAACCACGGTACATTTGTTAACACTAAGAAATTAACATTGCACGTTACCATTCACTAGACTTCAGACTTTACTCTGATTTCATCAGGTTTTCCACTAACGCCTCCTTTCTGTTCCAGGATCCAAACACCACCGTATTTAGCTGTTACGTCACCTTAGTCTCTTTGCAACAATTTCTCAGACTGTCTTACTTTTCTTCATCCTGACTGTTCTGAGAAGCAGTGGCAAAGTGTGTGGAATGTCCCTCCACTGGGCATGTCTGTTGTTCCCCTCATGATCAGACTGAGATCATGGAGTATCAGGAAGAGCCCAGAGTGAAGTAAATGTATACACAGTACTGACATGACTTTTCCACCAGTGATCACTTGGTTAGGAAAGAAACTGTCAGGTTTCTCCACTGCACACTTACTGTCTCCCCCTTTGGAAATGAGGTATTAAATCCATCCACGTTTAATAGGACAAGTTACAGTCCGGGCAGGGACGAGTATCCATCCACATGTTATTTGGAATTCTCTGTAACAAGCACCTTTCTCCCCACTCATTTACTCAATCAACCATTTACATCACAATGGAATCAAGCACATTTATTTAACTCTGTGTGCCCAAGTGGCCCAGTGTAAAGAATCCACTTGCCAACACAGGAGATGCAGGTTCAATCCCTGCATTGGAAAGATCCCCTGGAGTAGGAAATGGCAACCCAATCCAGTATTCTTGCCTGAAGAATCCCATGGACAGAGGAGGCTGGTGGGCTACATCCCATGGGGTTGCAAAGAGTCAGACACAACTGAGCATGCATGCCCATTATAAGCTTAAAACTGGACTTATAAAATGCCACATCTTAATGGCCCTTCATATGCAAATGAATATACCAGAATCTGAAAAGCAGTATACAGAGTACTTTGTAGTGTTCCATCATATAGAGACATAGCAGGGACTCCTCTGGCCTGGCCACCCCTCTGCCCAGTGGAGAAGAGCATGCTAAGCATCACGGTGGGTGCCCCAGCAGAGATGACGTGTACACAGAGAACAACTGCCCACTTTACTAGCTTGCAGCTACTTCATCTGAACCCTACGTAACTGGAGTTTTCAGGTATCCTGCAGTGAAGTTATATGTGTTTTCTATGTGCCATTTGGTTAATATATATTTATATAATATAGGTAAAGAATGACAAATTTTAGAGTATTTAACGTGTCCCCAAATCTATCATATAAATGAGCCATGCCTGAATTCTACCTTTTGGGAGAAATTATCATCTAAAGATTATAAGGATGAACCCCTCCAACACCATCACACACACATTCCCATGATTTCTTATGGCCTGCTCAAATTCATCATTCTTATTAAAGATCCAGATAAAGAAATCAGAATAAACTTAATAAACATTTCAAATAAGATGTAATTGGTTTATGGTTCCTAGTAGTGTTATAGAAAAAAAAAAAAAAAGAGAAAGAAAAAGAAAAACTGAACAAACAGATTTTTGAAAAAAAACTTCAGAACAAAAATTTTTAAGTGATAAAATCTGTGACTTAAGAGAGTGCTAAAAACTTTTAATGGCATAAACAAAAGACCGAAAAGTACTACACAGTACCAGTGCAGTGCTTATGAATAGGCAGGTTGGGAATTCTTTTTAAAAAATCTAAATTCTTATATGCTCCACAGTATTTTTAAAAACTTTTTTTTTTTGGCTGTGCTGCTGGGCTTGTAGGTTTGTTGCTTTCTTTCTTTTTTAAAGACTTATTTATTCATGGCTACACCGGGTCTTTGTTACTGTGAACAGGCTTCCTCTAGTTGCAGCAAGCGGTTTGGGGGGTAGGGGGACAGGCCTACTCTCTAGTTGCGGTGTGCAGGCTTCTCGTTATGGTGGTCTCTCTTGCTGTGGAGCATAGGCTCTAGGGTGCTTTAGTAGTTGCAGCCCTTGGGCTCTAGAGCAGAAGCTCAGTAGTTGTGGCACATGGGCTCCACTGTTCCACAGCATGTGGGATCGTCCTGGACCAGGGATCGAACTTGTGTCTCCTGCATTGGCAGGCAGATTCTTTACCACTGAGCCACCAGAGAAGTCCAGCAGTTACTTTTACCTGGAATTTTGGCCCTGTAGTTGGAGGCACATGAGAATAATCAAACTCCAAAAAACTGCACACAAGAGTATGTGAATATACTCATTTTCTGTGAAGAGGGTTATTAGATTCCTCAGAGAGAACTGTTACAGTCAAAAAGTTAAGAACCACTGCTCTACAGTGTTCCCCGACATTGTGAATACTGATATCAAAGTGTTTCAGAAGTTCAGAGTCCCAGTGTTCCCCTCACCACAGAGGGTCAGAACAGGGAAAACCAATACTACCAAGTTTCCTTTGTGGATGTGCGGCTTTTACATACAACCCAAAAAACTTCTTATTAATAAGCTGTTAAGACAACCTATTCACAAGTGAACTTTTTATTAGTCATATATTCAAAGACCCATGGTCAACAGATTTTAGAGCTGGATGTTTTTGCAACATACAGAAACCGAAGAGAATTCAGAGAAAGGCAAAGGAGGTTAAAGAGAAAGATAATAAAGTCATTTGAAGAAACATTAAATGAATAAAGTTGTAAGAGGAGGACTATGAAATTATATAAGTAAGAATGATCTGGGAAATACTTGAATAGTGACGATCACAGAAAGCCAATGCAAAGATGAAGATTAATTCTGATTACTCAAAGTTGCAATGTTTGGTCCTATTTTCCATCAGTCTCCTCAGTAGTTTTCTAACTTTTCTGTGAGTATAAAGACCCATTACACTATGAAGAGAGAAAGTACAGATATTATGCTGTCTGTCAGAGAAAACTATACCAAATAATATAGAGATACTGCTCAGATTTAACAGAAGTTGACATTTTTCCATATTTGCCATCTCTCTTTTCAAAGAATAAAGCTTTTCAGATGCAGCTCAAGTCCTACTCCTCTCATCCCTTTTCCTATTCTCAGCACCCCCAGATACTGTGGTTTGTAAAATTTGCATACTTGTTACATTCTTCCACATTGGATTCTACTTTTAGCACAAAAAATAATACAGCTACCATCCCAAAAGTTGTGTTTTATTTAGTATCCATTAACAACAACAACAAAACCCAAACAGGTACAATGCATTGTGTATTGCCCTTAAAAATAAGCTGTATTACTAATCAATGATTTTTCAAATTTACATAATCCTATTTCGGGAACATCATTTGTTCTGTCTACACAAAAACAGCACTTAGATTCACATAATCCCTGACCCAGCCCTTGGAATTTCCAGTGGTTTCTCCTTCCACTGAGCTCTTGTCGAGTTCAGTGTCTAGAAAGGCTGGGCTGATTGTATGATGCCTTATTTATTTCAAACCACAAAGGAAACCTGCATGGACAACACGCAGAGACACAAATGAAAACTGAGAGATGAAATGGGGTTTGCTTTCAAATAATACTGAGAAGGCAGGGTAAGAAGTACCAGCGAAACACAACTGGTGATGACTGTTGAAGCTGGGTGTCTGGTATATGGGACCTCATTATGCTACTTCGGCTTGTATTTTAAAAATTCCCCTCTATAAAAAATAAAACAATTTAGCCTGTAAGAAGTGAACTGCCAAAATTACTACGAGCAAACACACTTCCTAAGACATTTACTTCCAAAGTAGAAACTGCCTGAATTGTATAACACCTATTGCATGCATGCTTAGTCTCTTCAGTCATGTCTGACTCTCTGTGACCCTATGGGACCATGTGTCTGCCAGGCTCTTCTGTCCATGGGATTCTCCAGGCAAGAATACTGGAGTGGGTTGCCATTTCCTTCTCCACAATAATACATATTTGATGTCAAAGAGCAGTGCCTGAAGTGCTGTTTGAAAGAACTTAGTTAACTGTACAAATAAAAACTGAACCAAGATTAGAAACCGACGTACAACATGAGTGAACACATAGCCTCCATTTATAATGTTGTAAATTACAACCTTTAAATCATTATTTCTATGTATTTTTCTTTTAATAAGGAGAGGAAAATGCAGTTCATGTTATCAGCCTGTGGTACCATTCTTGGAATGCATTCTTGGAATGCATTTCCAAGAATTTGACACAGAGGGTGAGAAGGCCTAAGGTGATGAAGCCAGCATTTAATGTTTTCTACTGTGTCAACCAAAGTCACCTGAGTTTAGATTCTGCAAGTGCTAAAGAATGGTGAGTTCTAGGTGCTAATATCTGACTTTACTAATACCAAGGGGATGAGAAAATGGAAGTCTTCCCCAATCCTTGTTCCAACATCAAAAAGCTTTAAAATTTTTACAGACTGGTTACCCAAAATACCTGGAAGTACTCCTCAACTCTCTCTCTAGACCCAAATCCCCAGGGATAAGCCAAGTCACAACTCAGGTGAAAATAAGAACAAAAAGAAATGACCCACTTCTTGACCTGTCATAAAGGACTTTAAATTCTGATAGAGTCATTATATAATTCTAAAGAGTCGGACTCGACTGAGCGACTGAACTGAACTGAACCTTCATTTAGTAACTCTTCCTACAGAAACAGGACAGTATGGCAATGAGGCAACTCCAGTTTGTGTCCTTCTTGAACGAGGATCAAGTAAGACGAGAGCTCTTCCAGAGAGTGTCCTGGAGTGGGGACTGTCCTTTGACAGTGTTTTGCATTTTTATTATGAAATACTCTTTGGAGGGTTAGGCACACTTAAAAAGGAAGAGGGAAGGAAATGAATACCCATCGTGTGTACTCCCCGCAACCAGATGGTAATGCAAATCCACCACCCTGAGTGTGTAGACGAGGAGACCCGAGCAGGGTCAGCAACCTGCCCAAGGCTCCTAAGCCAAGAAGGAGCAGGAACAGGATCTGACCCAAAGCAGATGTAACCCTCATTCTTTTTACTATAAACACTGTGTGCACTAAAGAACAAGGACATCTAAGGAGCTCTTTCAGAGAATTTAAAAACTGAAAGAAAATAAAAAAGACGAAAAAAGAAGAGTTTACATTCTATATGAAGAAGAAATATTTCCAAATGTCTATCTCCAGAGCCCTCTTAACAACTACACCTCTTTGAAAAGGGGAAAGAAACCCACAGGATATGTGTACATAGTGGGTATATGAAAAGAAAAAATGTACACTTACCATTGGTAGACAATAAAAACTGAGCAGCATTTTTCTGGGGTAACCACCTAATTTTGTTGATCTTTTCTTCTATTTCTAAACTTTTCAAGTAGTCAAACTCTGGTTCATGGCTCTGAAAGGTGCTGTAAACATTATATTCTCCTCTGCTATGAGACTGGATTTTGTTCTAAAATGGAAACAAAAATATTTGGACCAGTTGAGAAATATTTCAAATTAATCAAACATTTAATCAATTCTAACAGACCCTGTATCACTTTATATACAATTCAATTGTTTTTTATATTTAAAGCTTCCAAGGAATCAATACAAATGCTTTAAAGAAAAAAAGGAAAAGCTAGATAAACCCTTCACTTAGTTAGGCTCAATTTATTAGGAAAAGTGGTTATTAAAATATGTATCATTTTGATAGCTACTTTACCATTATGTATGACATACTTAATAGAGGACTACTGAGCATACATAACAAGTTTCATCCAAAAAGTAAAGAATAAATAAGAAAAACTCATCAGAAATAGCAGAAAGAAGAATGAGGCACACTGTCTTTCCCTGCCTTTCCCATGCCTGCCTTTAGGTCATTTCACTGCTGGAAAGCTCTTGAAGAGAAGAGCCCTCATAAGTGCAATGGCACATTTGACCCCAACCTCTCCCACTCAAGACCACATTTACAGGGCTGTAGTACTCACTGAGACTACATCCAACACTACCCCACAATGCTAACCCTCCTTAAATTATCTTTCTTAATTATAAGCCTAGCATACACCAATGATTTATTTCATTTAGTATCAGTGCAAGTGAATATAATTTAAGCTATTGGATAGAGACTACTTGTGAACTTCTTCAATTAACACTAATACCTTAGCAAAAATGAAAATTGTAATCATTTCTAGAGTTTCACTTACTAATCCATCATCACACAATCAAAAACATTTCCACCACAAACATTAAATGTCTAGTTCAAAGAAACAATGGAAAATTCGTTTAAAAGAAAGGTAGTATTTATAGTCAACTATTTTAATTAAATATGAATTAACAAACGAAATGTTTAAGATGATGTGATACTAGGAATAGCCTGTTGGTCATTATTACTACTCTTTATAAAATGAAAATCTTATTGAATCGTTATCTCATAAGCATAGGCTTTAGGTTGTTTTTTCCAGTAGTTTGATTATCTGGATTGATTATTCATGGTCACCGTTGTATCTGGATCAATTATTATTGAGTGCGTTCACCAATACTGAAAATGCAGAACACATCACAGAACATAATGCACACTGGGGATGTGGAAAGGGTAAAATTCAAACTGAGAATCTTGGTCTCATTATAATACTCTTACACCAAATCTAATAACCTAACCCATTTAATAGCTATGTACCAATATCTCTTTAGAAGAAATTCCATATATCTTCCACTGAAAATTACTCGGTCTCAAAACATTTGTCCTATTATTCTTCAAGGAAGTTACAATAAACAGCAATTCAATTTTTAATATGAATGCTCTTTTTAATGTAAGCAAAAGACTACAGTACTATGTATGCTGGGTCCTAGAGGTATACAGAGATTTAATAACACAGAATCTCAGCCTTCAGGTAACTTGTGTATAAGAAGCTTTAGTCAAGAGTAGAAACTGAAGTCCATATAATTCAAGTAGGCCTGAATTAGGGCAAAAGTGGAACTGCTGGGCCAGGATGGTCTGTTCACTAAATAGTTTTCGGTTTACTGGTTATTCATATACTCAATATAATAAAACAAATCCTGACCCTTACTACACTCATCTTAAGCCACTCATATAAATTGATTCCAGGTGAATTATCTGGAATGTAACTAAAAATGCTTCTAGTACAACACTATCCAAGAGAGCTTTCTGCAACAATGCAAACCGTCCTTATCTGCGCTGTCCAATATGGTAGCCACCAGTCATATGTGGTTGTTGAGCACCACTGTAGACACTGTGACTAAGGAAGTGAAGTTTATATTTATTTTAACTAATTAAGTTCTAAATAGCCACATAGAGCTAGTAACTACCATAGATCTAAACAATAATGGGAATATATTATCTTCCTGGACGTTGGGGTAGAGAAGTATTTTTTAACAGGAAAGAAAAAGCAGTAAGTCTAGAGAAAAACATAGATAAACTGCATTATATTAACTACCTCTACTTATTAAAAGGTATCATTCAGAAAGATAAAAAGGTTAAGTCATAGAATGGGAGATACTTCCAACAAAGACAACTGACAAAGGGTTAATATTCAAAAGGTGCTAAGCCTACACATCAGTGAGAAAAAGAACAGACAATCCAGTAGAAAAAAGTGCAAGAAATTTTAGTAGGTACTTCACAAAAGATGATATCCAATGGCCAATAAACCCATAAAAAAGACGCTGAACCTCAGTATTAATCAAGAAAGTAAAAATTAAAACTACAACAAGACACCCTCACAATCTCAAAATGCTTAAATTATAGACAAAGCATTGGCAAAGATGTGGAAGAGCCAGAATTTTCATACATTGTTATAAAATTATGGACAAAGCACTGACAAAGATGTGGAAGAGCCAGAATTTTCATACATTTTATGAGAATAAAATGGGCAGAACCACTTTTTACTACTGTTGTTTAGTCACTCAGTCGTGTCCGACTCTTTGCGACCCCATGGACTGCAGCACACCAGGCTTCCCTTTTTACTATGCTGTCTCTCTTTTTTTTTTTTACTATGTTGTCTTACAACTTTTTATTCTTTATAGCCACAAACTGAACCAACCAAAACATGCACATCTGTAACAGAATGGATAGATTGTGGTACAGTAATACAGAAGACCACAATACAGAAATGAAAGTGAGCAAATTATTACACCAACAAAAACCAAGCAAAAAGGCCAGACACAGAATACTTACTGTAGATTCCATTTATAAAAAGTTCTAAAACTACAGGCCAAACTAGACTTATAAGGAGGAAAGAGAAAGGAGTGGCTTGGAAGGGGAATGAGGAGGGTTGATGGAAGTAGGGAAGTTCTAGCTCCTGACCGAGATATTTGTTGTGTGATAATCTACTAGTGTTTTGTGCATTTTTCTGTGTATATTTCAACAAAGTTAAAAAAAAAATAGCATACAAATTGTGTAGCAACTTTGCAAATACTATGGGGGTTCCTCAAAAATATAAATAATAGGGACTTCCCTGAAATTGCATAGGTTAAAACTATGCTTCCATTCTAAGAGCCATGGGTTCAATCTCTGGGTGGGAACTAAGATCCCATATGCCACATCGAGGGGAAAAAAAAGTACTGGATGATCTCGCAATCTGGGTATAAAGTCAAAAGAAGCGAAAAAGGATCTCAAGAGACATTATTCACAGTAGCTAACCTAAATGTCCACTGATAGATAAATGAATAAAGAAAATGTGGTAGGCGCGTATGTGCACACACATATAAATTATTCAGCCTTAAAAAAAAAATAAACTCCTATCATAGGCTACAACATGGATGAACCTTAAGGACATTATGCTATAAAAAAAAAAAGCCAGTCATTAATAATAAATACTGCACAATTCCACTTATATATATGGATTATCTAAAGCAGTCAACCTCAGAAACAGGAAGCAGAATGGTGACAGCAAGGAACTGGAGGGAGGGGCAATGGCAAGAAGCTCCTGTTCAGTGGGTACAGAGTTCCAGTTATACTGGGGGTTTTGCTGCACAGTAATGTGCATGTCATTGGCAAAACCCGGCAGTACACATGGAAACTGCTGGGAAGTTGAATGTTATATTTTGCCACAAATAAATACAGTTCAGTACACAAAAACAAAATGAGAATTAAAAAAATACAGTTATCTATGAAGTGGGAGGTGAATGGCAGCACATCACGCAAATAAAAGTTAATGTGTGCACTACTGCACACCTATGTGTACGTTTACTTAAATAAAGGGCCTGGCCATGATCTCTAGTGGTAATGTCATGAACTCAAGTATGCCCCTGAGATTCAACCAACCAAAATAGAAAACAGCAGTAAAATCCAATGGTGTTAGAGCCAAACAAACATTTGGAAAGAGAATCAGAACTTCATTTCTTACACAAAAATAAATTTCAGAGGGAAGAATTAAATGTTTAAAAAGTATATAAAAGAAGCTAAGAGAAATTACAGTAGTGAATTTCAATATAATTCTCAAGTGAAAAGGAGCTTCTAAATATAAAAGTGAAAGCAAAGAACAGAGAAAGGTTGACTTCTGACAAGGTAAGAAGAAAAATATTTAAAAGTTAAGAAAAAAAAGCATACTGGGGAGAAAAGTGCATCGTAAGACAAGGTTACTACCTTCCATGTGTAAAAAATATCACTATCTTTTCAAGTCCTTAAAAATAATTAGTAAAAATGTTAACACTCTCCTCCTTGAGAGATGAAAAGGTCAACAGTTGATAGCTTACCTAAAAAATGGTCAGCAAATATATAACTACTCATCACTAGTACACAAAATTAAAGAATAATGTTTTGCCTTTAAACCAATGAAGAATTTAAAAAATAATAATGATCATTGCTTTAAATATGAGAATATGGACAAAAATTACACACTACAGGGAGAAGTATAAATCTACACAGCTTTTCTGGAGAATAATCTGTCAATACTTATTGATGTACTCAACAATTCCACTTCAAAGTATAATCTAATGAAAAACAATGTACACAAAGATGTATTAACGTAGGGGTTAAGTGCCAAGTTTCTGCACAGTGGGAAGTCCACGTATAACTTGTACTTGGTCCTCTATATTGTGGATTCAACCAACCATGGAAGCGTGTAGGTTACAGTTAATACAGTTGACCCCTGAACAGTGCAGGGCTGCTTTTACGTGTTTATTTTTAATAGTAAATACAACTGTACTATGTATCAGGGGATGCAGAGGGCTGACCATAAATTATATAGGGATTAACTCCATGTTGTTCAAAGGGTTAACTGTAATGCTTTAAAATGTTATAAAATCTAAAAAGGTTAAAGGGCTATGATTCAGACTGTATCAGTTCAGTCGCTCAGTCATGTCCGACTCTTTGCGACCCCATGAATCGCAGCATGCCAGGCCTCCCTGTCCATCACCAACTCCTGGAGTTCAGTCAAACTCATGTCCATTGAGTTGGTGATGTCATCTAGCCATCTCATCTCATCTCGTCATCCCCTTTTCCTCCTGCCCCCAATCCCTCCCAGCCATCAGGGTCTTTTCCAATGAGTCAACTCTTCGCATGAGGTGGCCAAAGTATTGGGAGTTTCATTCAGCCTCAGCATCAGTCCTTCCAAAAAACACCCAGGACCGATCTCCTTTAGGATGGACTGGTTGGATCTCCCTGCAATCCAAGGGACTCTCAAGAGTTTTCTCCAGCACCACAGTTCAAAAACATCAATTCTTCGGTGCTCAGCTTTCTTCACAGTCCAACACTCAAGTCCATACATGACCACTGGAAAAACCATAGCCTTGACTAGACGGACCTTTGCTGGCAAAGTAATAATGTCTCTGCTTTTGAATATGCTGTCCAGGTTGGTCATAACTTTTCGTCCAAGGAGTCAGCATCTTTTAATTTCATGGCTGCAATCACCATCTGCAGTGATTTTGGAGCCCCCCAAAACCTAGTCTGACACTGTTTCCACTGTTTCCCCATCTATTTCCCATGAAGTGATGGGACCAACTACCCAGAATAATTTAGTTCTAAACCATGACACAGAATAAGAACAAGGCATAGAGTAATTTTAATTACTGGGAATATTAAGAGGTAAAGTGAAACTAGGAATCTGGAGGACAGACGGCTGAACAAGAGAGGTGCTTGGACGAGTTAATGGATATGAATGAGGACTAGAGAGAGCCCAGGTCTCTAAACTCTTGAGGCTTCCAAACTCCAACTTTTCTGTCACTAAACTTCTACAGAGAAGACATCATTCCTTAATGGCTATTATTAAAAAGTCTGAGGTCCAAGTCTTTTCTCATTACTATAAATTAAACTGATTTTCTTGATTTATAAGATTCATTACATAGAGGAGTTAAGACTTGTTTTTCATTGTGGATATTCATCCCAATTTATACCAAATTAGCTTTTTTTAACCCACTTGACTAGCTGTGTGATCTTAGAAAAGGCATTTAACGTAGGTCTCAATTCACTTATAAATTTTAATAAATTGAGATGTAGTAAGTAAGCATATCATCTCCATTACCTTACTGTGAGGATTAATAAGATTTAGGGAGCTTGGCAGAGAGTGTGGCACATCAACTGTTGTTGCTAAACCCAGGTCAGAAAGGGAATGCAATGGGCAGGGAATCGGGAGTTAACAGCAAGGGTTGTAGAGTAAGAGTTCACTTCTTTGTTAACTGTACGACTTCTGACCAGTAATCTGTCTGAGCTCCTCCGTTTCTTTATTGGTAAAAGCAAATTGCATTGCCAGGAGTTGCAAATCTAGGGCCCACATACTACTCAACTCCGAAGAGAATGCTACCCTATCACCCTAAAACAGCAGGTTCTTTTCCTTCACTTTAATAAACAATACACTAAACCAAGCCCTCTGTATATGTGATATTAAATTATATTAAACAATATCATGCAGTTGAGTCTCATTCTAGTCTTTCCAAATGATTTAGAAAGGGAATACAAACATATAAACATATAAAACAATACTATCCATCTTTTGAGATAAGCATGCTAAAGGTTTATTCTAAACCATGCTAGTGAAGTGAAAGTCGCTCAGTCATGTCCTACTCTTTGCGACGCCATGGACAGTCCATGGAATTCTCCAGGCCAGAATACTGGAGTGGGTAGCCTTTCCCTTCTCCAGGGGAATCTTCCCGATGCAGGGAAGACTTGGGATCGAACCCAAGTCTCCCGCATTGCAGGCAGATTCTTTACCAGCTGAGCCACCAGGGAAGTCTAAACCGTGTTAAGTTTTAGGAATACTACATTAAGAACAGAAAAGTGAGAAAGAAATCCTAGTACGTAACCAGCAGTGGTAGAAAATAGAAAACAAACGCTGCATAACAATCCAGAAAAATCAGTAAGAACAACCTTTCTGTTCACCTTTCTCCTTAATTGTCTCTTAAAAATATTAACCCTCCCCAACATTTTAGCTTATATGTATCAAAAAGCCTCAGAGAAACCACAAGGTCTGAGCAATCCAAAGCCAACAGGAAACCAGTTACTTCAATAAGTGCTGACCATCTCCTGTGAGCACCCATACAAATAAAGATTCCTTAAAAAGTATGGAACACCAGTCTTGACAGCTGCCTGGGCTCTCCCTCCACATTACCATCATCAGAAAGAATATTGCCCCATCCACTTTGATGTCAAAAGCTATTATTTAAGCTGTTACAAAAGTAACTGCAGTTTTGCACCTGTTGAACTTTGCCATTTTGATATTGGAATCAATTCAGTTCAGTCCCTCAGTCATGTCAGACTCTGTGCAACCCCATGGACTGCAGCACACCAAGCTTCCCTGTCCATCACCAACTCCTGGAGCCTACTCAAACTCATGTCCATCGAGTCAGTGATGCCATCCAACCATCTCAGCCTCTGTTGTCCCCTTCTCCTCCTGCCTTCAGTCTTTCCCAGCATCACGGTCTTTTCCAATGAGTCTGTCCTTCACATCAGGTGGCCAAAGTACTGGAGTTTCAGCTTCAGCACCAGTCCTTCCAATGAATTTTCAGGACTGATTTCCTTTAGGATTGACTGGTTTGATCTCCCTGCAGTCGAAGGGACTCTCAAGAGTCTTCTCAACACCACAGTTCAAAAGCATCAGTTCTTTGGCACTCAGCTTTCTTTATGGTCCAACGCTCACAACCATACATGACTCCTGGAAAAACCATAGCTTCACCTAGATGAACCTTTGTCGGCAAGTAACGTCTCTGCTTTTTAATATGGTGCTAGGTTTGTCATAGCTTTTCTTCCAAGGAGCAAGCACCTTTTAATTTCATGGCTGCAGTCACCATCTGTGATGCTTTTGGAGGCCCCCCAAATAAAGTCTTGTCATTGTTTCCATTGTTTCCCCATCCATTTGCCACGAAGTGATGAGACCAGATGCCATGATCTTTTTTTGAATGTTGAGTTTTAAGCCAGCTTTTTTGCTCTCCTCTTTCACTTTCATCAAGAGGCTCTTTAGTTCTTCTTCGCTTTCTGCCATAAGGGTGGTGTCATCTGCGTATCTGAGGTTATTGATGTTTCTCTTGGCAATCTTGATTCCAGCTTGTGCTTCATCCAGCCCAGCATTTCAAATGCTGTATACTGCATATAAGTTAAATAAACAGGGTGACAATATACAGCCTTGATGTACTCCTTTTCTGATCTGGAACCAGTCCATTGTTCCGTATCCAGTTCTAATTGTTGCTTTCTGACCTGCATAAGGTTTCTCAAGAGGCAGGTCAGGTGGTCTGGTATTTCCATCTCTTTCAGAATTTTCCAGTTTGTTGTGATCTACACAGTCAAAGGCTTTGGCATAATCAATAAAGCAGAAGTAGATGTTTTTCTGTTTTCTGCTCTCTTGTTTCTTCTATGATCTGATAGATGTTGGCCATTTGATCTCTGGTTCCTCTGCCTTTTCTAAATCCAGCATGAACATATACAAGTTCTTGTTTCATGTACTATTGAAGCCTGACTTGGAGAATTTTGAGCACTACTTTGCTAGCATGCAAGATGAGTGCAATTGTACAGTAGCTTGAAGATTTTTTGGCATTGCCTTTCTTTGGGATATATCTGTAAATAAATGTTGTTATGTTATATAGCATTTTAATGTGCATTTCCTGCCTTTTTTTTCCTGCTAATGACTTATTACTAGGTGTTTATATTTAGACTATGGAAATGACTTCAGACAAAAAGCAAATTCGAGCTAATTTTTTTAGTTCAAAATGGGTCATAAAGAATTGGTGACAACTCGCAGCAACAACAACACATTTGGCCTAGGAACTGCTAACGAATGTACAGTACAGTGGTGGTTCAAGAAGCTCTGCAAACGAGACAAGAGCCTTGAGATGAAGAGCACAGTGGCTGGCCATGGGAAGTTGACAACAACCAATTAATTGAGAGTCATCATCAAAGCTGATCCTCTTACAACTACATAAGAAGTTGTAGAACTTACTTAACATGGACCATTCTATGGTCATTCAGTATTTGAAGCAAACTGGAAAGATGAAAAAGCTTGGTAAGTGGGTACCTTATGAGCTGACCAAAGCTAGTTGTTTTGAAGTGTTGTCTTCCCTTATTCTACACAACAAACCATTTCTCAATCGGATTGTGACATGCGACAAAAAGGGGATTGTATATGAAAACTGGCAGTGGTTGAACCAAGCAAAAGCTCCAAAGCACTTCCTGAAGCCAAACTTGCACGAAAAAAAGGTAACGGTCCCTGGTGGTCTACTGTTGGTCTGATCCACTACAGCTTTCAGAATTCCGGTGAAATGATTACACTTGAGATGTATGCTCAGCAAACCAATGAGATGCACCAAAAACTGCAACCCTTGCAGCTGGCACTGATCAACAGAAAGGGCCCAATTCTTCTCCACAACACAAGGCTTCAAAAGTTGAACAAATTGGGCTACAAAGTTTTGCCTCATCCGCCACATTCACTTGATCCCTTGCCAACCAACCAACCACTTCTTTAAGCAACTCGACAAGTTTTTGCAAGGAAACTGCTTCCACAACCAGGAGGAGGCAGAAAATGCTTTCCAAGAGTTCGTCAAATCCTGAAGCATGGACTGGAATAAACATTCTTATTTGGTAAAAATGTGTGGACTGTAGTGGTTCCTATTTTGATTAATGAATACATGTATGATCCTCGTTATGATTTAAAATTCATTGTCTGAAACCACAGTTACTTTTGTACCAACCTAACACACACAAGCTATGAAAATCAGCAATATGGGTGCCTTATTTCAGGACACATCACACAGAACACTGGGTGAAACTCGAGAGTCTGGACTTTTGACTGTGTGATGGGTGTGACGCCTCCTGGAAACTTGATCTACCCTGTGCCTCAATTTCCCTACATGCCCTGCTTCTATCTCAGAGATTCTGTCAAACAGAAAATCATTCAAACATGTTAGTAAAAAACACACACACACACACACACACACACACACACACGCAAAACAGTAGAACATGCTACAGAATCACCAGGCTGAAATACACTTGAACCAAATGAAAATCTTGTAAATAGGCACCCGGTTTCTTTGCCTGGGGAATACATGGACAGGCAGCAAAGTGTGTCTGACAAGATGACAGGAAGGGGACCTGCCACACCTCAAGAGTAAAGTGAGACAGAAAGGTGGGATACAGAGGTCAAAGTCTGAGGTGCAAGGTTCACTGCTACCGTAGTATGACCTTCTCTTCTTAATTAAGTAAGGACTATAAAAGGAGTGAGTGGAAATATTTAAGTCTCCAGTCAAGTGAATTTTAGCAAGGAACCCTGCCACTGTAGACACAATAGTTCACCTATCATTGTATTTTGCAAAGAGAACTAGCAGATTCTTAAAACCGCTCACTTGTTAAGTGCCAGCATACCCTGGAATGTATGTATAACAGCAGTGGTGGTTAGAAGAAGCTACTGAAATTTAGGGATCCAAGTTCTAATCTCAGGCCTTTGCTATTAAGCTGAGCAATATAACTTTATGTAAATTTTTGCTGAGATTTACCTAAACATTAGAAAAAGACTATCTCTAAGTTCACTTCCAATTTTCAAACTCTAACACTATTTTACAGACATTTAGCTATGAACTCATAAAATCTAACCTAAATATGTTAGCTACTGATATAAGGCACATACATTTATAATTAACATAGGTACGGAATGTCCTGAAGACAGCATAACATTAGAAGCTCCAGAATAAGGGCTTAAAAAATGTGGAATATGTTGGGTGAAATGCATCATTAACATTAATGACATCAATTTCAAGAAGGAAAATAATTATCATCTTTATTATTTATCACTAAAAAATACACTGAGATTTACACTAAGTAATTCTCAAAAGACATACTACTCATCTGAGGTTCTAGATAATGGATTTCTGTCTTGAACACTTACATGCAGTTAAGAATGACAATTTATACTTTTGAACGACATAAAGCCCCCACTAAAAATGTAGGCTCAGAAACCCACAATGTAAAGCCCTTCAAGATGGAAGCGCTTGGGAAGCAAACTTAAACTTAAATGTTTTTTTCCCAAACACCTTTTGTTTATAAAACAAAAATATATAGAATGCCACTAATTTTCAGTAAAAAAACAAACCAAACCACAGAAAGGCAGAGAATGTCTACAGGAAATCCAGCTCTAATTCTAAAGAACAATGTTAACACTCACATTTTGGTGACTTAACATGAGAGGCACTGGAGTGCACCGAGAGGGGACATGCTGGAAGTTCTGGGTTCTGGCTGTGAGTATGGGTAATCAAGTGATCTCTTAACAATCTGCTTTCTCATTTGGAAATAAAGGTAAACTATAATGATCTGTAAGGCTCTATTTCGACTCCAAGTTTTCCTAGATTGTTATGGTCAAGTTTTTAGCTGCTTGAAAACAGGAACAGAAAACTGATTTTGCCCCCACTTCCCACAAAAACATCCTTTGTCAAGAAAACCTTGAGTCTTATTTTCATATTTCCTTCCAACCAAATAGAAAAATAATAAAAGGAGACATATTTAGTGCTTGTGCATCTTCTAATAAGACACTATTAATCATTTCTTTTAAAATTAAATTACCTACCTCACTGGGTGTTGTGAGGATTAATTCATTAGTGTTTGTAAAGCACTTTGAGATCCTCAGGTCAAAGGCGCTATAGAAGTGCAAAGTAGTAGTATTATTACTAGATTCTTGCTTATTTAAGGAATTTCACAATCCTTTAAAAGCTAACTCTGTGTTATGATTTAGACATCTGTTCATAAAGCCCTGCATTTTATCCACATTACTTTCAACTCTTTTTGAAGATAGTATAGATAGGGACAGAATGTTTGGAAGCAAATGATAAACTAGCTTTGATCTACAAATGGAGAGGGAGACTAAGGGAAAATCTAGTGTGACAAATTTTGTTTAGTATAAAATTTTAGTGAGAAATCTAGTCAATCAGATTTAGAAGTGTGCCTATGTTGTATACAAAACCAAATTAACCCTACTTTAATCACAGATTCTGCAATGAGAAATCCCTTTCTTCAAAAAGAAAGGAAAACAATTTTCAAATCCACTTTAAAGAGGGGTAACTAAGCTTATAAATTATGTACATTACATGTGTATACATGCAACTATCATTTAAAACCTTTATACTTAAATTGCAGTAATTGTATTAGTATAAACTGATATCAAAATAGTTGAGCAGCTTTTTCCTTTAAACCGGGCTCCCACCCCTAATTACACAAGGAAAATTTATACACTGAGAAGAGGGCAAAACAATTTTACTTGATGGAATTTTAGGAGAAAAAAAAAATGAGGGCCAAGGCTATAAAATCAGTTAAAATCTTGTATAACACATTTCTCACTCCTTTCTCTAACCAAAGCCTTTCACAATTAAATCAAAACAACACACACATGTACACAGATACGCAAAGCTAAGAGAACTAGGGCTACTTACACATTCAATATTCTGCTTGATATACAACGAATTTCTAAGGAAAAATTTGCCAACATCCTCTGATGAGATTCTCCAGCATAAGCTCCAGTCCCAAGAGCAAACTGAAATTTAGATATCAAACTTTAAATACTTACCTCCTGCTCCTGCTGAAAGATGACAACTCTACCACCTTTATCTCCGGTTGCTAGTAACTCTCCAGAATGATTAAATTCTACTGTAGAAATTATATCTGCTGTATAATTGAAACAAACAAAAAAGACATTAGTTCTTCTCTCCCAACTCATGACAGAGTTTCTTAGTAAGAACTCAGCATGTTTTCCTAATATATTCCAAGTCTATATATCAACCTGCCCTCAGAAATAAAGTAAATCTAAAGTTCTTTCATGAAATTTTGAGTCATGAATATTTGGTTCACTCCCCCCACAACTCTTCCCAAAGTAAACCAATGACACTATTTTTTTTTAAATAGGCACATAACAAATAAAAAATATCAGTGCTTTATTAATAATTCACAAATATAAAGAAATCAACAATTAAACATTCCATGACAGCACCATTAAACATTAATAATTATTGTGCTAATTTTTTCTTATAGATTTCTGATAAGCTGATATACACAACCCCAAAAGACTATAAAATTAAGACAGATATAACTGAAATGGGGAAATTCTTTTTTTTTTTAAAGAAAGCTTTATTATTTTTTTTCCAAAAAACTTCATTTTAAAAACAGTAGGTTGATTTATCAACAAATCTCTATTTAAGGAATTGAATAAGGAACTGATCATACAGCTGGCAAAACCTCACAATTCTAACACATTCTGAGATGGTCTAATTTAGTGAAAGGTCTAAATCAGTTTGAAGCATGTGGTTTTGTAGCTCTGAGGATCTTAATTACCTTTTTTTTTTAATTTTTAGTTTATTTTACTTTACAATATTGTATTGGTTTTGCCATACATTAACATGAATCCGCCATGGGTGTACACATGTTCCCAATCCTGAACCCCTCTCCCACCTCACTCCCAGTACCATCTCTCTGGGTCATCCCAGTGCACCAGCCCCGAGCATCCTGTATCTTGCATTGGACCTAGACTGGCGATTTGTTTCTTATATGATATTATATATGTTTCAATGCCATTCTCCCAAATCATCCCACCCTCTCCCTTTCCCAAAGAGTACAAAAGACTGTTCTATACATCTATGTCTCTTTTGCTGTCTTGCATACATTACCATCTTTCTAAATTCCATATATATGTGTTAGTATACTGTATTGGTGTTTTTCTTTCTGGCTTNTCTTTGGCCCATTTTTTGATTGGGTCGTTTATTTTTCTGGAATTGAGCTGCAGGAGTTGCTTGTATATTTTTGAGATTAGTTGTTTGTCAGTTGCTTCAAGGGAAATTCTTTAAATGCTAAAATAATTTCAGATAGAACTTTAATAATCATAAATAAATAAATTCAAATTATGGCCTCAAACAAATGGTTTGTAAATAGAACACACTTATACCAGCAATGCTTTGTGCCATGCACCTTCAAAGTGCACAGCTCTTCTTGTGGCTCCCACTCATAGACACAGCAGGGGCTACTAGAATCAGTCATTTTACACCCAAAGTCAGTGCTAACTTCACTGTCACATTTAAATAAAATTACCATGTTTTTTTCCTTGCTTTTTGACACCAATCATTTTCCTAAAGAAAAAAATCTAAGTTACAGAATTGGGCATTAAGATAAAGCAATCACATTACACAATTCCCCACTGTTACAGGTTCTTCACTACTAAGCATTATGCTAAATTAGGGAAGACCCCATCAAACGCATGTTACATAAAAAAGCAAACTGTTACTAAGGGAGAAGGGTCATTTTCTTGCCAACATTAGCTCACTGTAAGAATTTTTAAAGTGACTTTATATAATAATGGAGAAGGAAATGGCAACCCACTCCAGTATTCTTGCCTGGAAAATTCCACAGATGGAGGATCCTGGTAGGCTACAGTCCACGGGGTCGCAAAGAGTCAGACACGACTGAGCAACTTCACATATAATAAAGAACATTATATACTTTAAAATTTAAAACTTACTAACCAATGTGGCACATCACTAAACTGACCAGCACTGTATTTTATCATTTTCATTTTAGTGATTTTTCCAAGTTGAGCTTGATTTTGCAAAGCTTTATTTGCTTCCTCCATTGTCTAGGTCCAAGGCACTTTATCTTTTTGGAACTCTCTGAGAATTTACTCAAAGTTATACACACTCTCCCAAGAACTGTACACATTTAAGTACACACAAAAATTTGCATGTAATTTCAAAAGGTCTGGACAGCACCCTATCTCCAGCTTAAAACCTTTGGCCCAGGCAACTCACCATGATCGGTGCTATCAGAAGGAAGGAATAAATCTAGTGTTTTGCTACATGCATATTTAACACGGAGGTGTAAAACTGAATATACTGTACTATTAATTCTATAAAGCCCAACATCGACCAGTACTTAAAAGCCATTCTATTAGGTGCTCTGTATTTACTTCTGTATTGAGTATAATAAGGGATTAAAAACACACAGTCCTTGCACTAAAAGCACATTATAGTACAGTTACATAGAGAAAATAAGCAGGGGCTAACTATTTGACAGAGCAAATGGCTGCATGTTACTTGTAGGTCAGATTATAAAATCAGGGAATAAAGGGGGAAAAAATTCCCATACATAGTAAAAATTATCTTTAAATTCAAATCCCTCAGACAGGCACCACTTTGGAGATGCAAACTTTCTCCTGTTCTTTTAAATCCAACTCAGCCAGTTTTCCCTACAGCATTCATACTTTGTATTTCCCATGAAATGAACTAGTTAATTTAGCTACAAAGTCATGCTATACCAAAAACTCCTGACCTCTGGACTCCAGTATATACTCTTGGCTTGGTGAAATGCTCACATTTCATACCAACTCCAGATTCATTCTCCCATTCACTCAATTGAGTAACACGAAGTCATACAGGCTGAGGAACCCTGGAAACAACTGATATAAACAGCCAGAGGCTGACCGTCAGGAAATAAAAAGAGCCAAAGATTTACACCATAAAAGTCAACTCACATTAAATCCTTGAGGGTGGGAAATACAGAGAGAAAAGCAAATAATTTTCTCATTTCAGCTATTTTCGAGGCACTATTGTTTTGTGACTATTTGTGAAAAGCCAATGAACAAACACAAAATTTCAGAAATAGCTAACTGAGCCACTGATGCTTAGTGAATAGTATAGTGGAACTTTATCTGGGGGACGGGTATGCAGATTCATGGCTTCCTCACTGTAATTTTTTTTACTGCATGTATTTAATATGGTCATATCTCAGGTAAATTATTTTGATGACTTGTATGGTGAAATTAAATAGGTACATGTCATGGTGTTCCTTCCTCCTTCCCATCAAATAAAGGACAAATGGCACACCATGACTTCTGTAGGCTGGGCCATCCATATGTGAAGTGAGACAGTCACCACGTACACAATAAGCACCTATTAAATCTCCAAGTGTATGAATGCTTTCAAAGTTGTCCTCAGTTGTAAAATGCCTAGATCTCACAAGGTCTTCTTGGGACTATGACATAAAAAGGATGAATAACAGGGAGAAAGTCAAATCCTGCTTTACAGTCCAAGAGAAATTTTATCCAGGAATCCATTAAGGAGTATGCTATGAAACTAAGCTTGGAGCTGTATGTGCCTCTCTGCAGCACACTAGTATGCCCGGAAGGGGATATGGGTTTACAACCGTCCAAACCTAAGACCTCCAGCCTGGAGCCCACACTTGACCTCAGAGTGCCACAGAAACATTTTGCTCTCAAGTATGCCACAATGTGGAAAAGATAAGGAAGCATGGCTCTAAAAACAGTGCTCCCATATCGTGAGTAGCGATATCCAGATGAGACTGGTCAAATACTGCTATCTCGTGTTTTTGAAAATAACAATAACCCTGTTCCTAGAAAATATTCTTCATTGCTCTGATTTCTATACCATTAAAAAAAAATTACACAGTAGATGATTGCAGGAATAGCATTGTTACCATAGAGGGGTCCTGTATCTGCGCTGTTCAATACAGTAACTACTAACCACGTGTGGCTCCTGAATTTTTAACTTTAGCCATATGTGGCTAGGGGCTACAGTACTGGGGGTCTGGGTCTAAAACATTACAGAGTGGACACTGACTTTTAAAAGACAAGAATGCTGAAGCTGAGAATTCTGAAACTTTAAACAGTAAATTTTAAACAGGTAAAATAAAACTACTATGTATGCACATATCCAGATTGTTACCTCAAGGAGCAGGCTGAAAATATGAACGTACTTCATGAAAATTCAGATTCCTGGATAGTATTTTTAAAACAAAGTATTAAGGAAAGCCTTGAAAACTTGTGAACACTTTACTCTTGAGATTAAAATAATTACCACATACTTTAAAAAGGGCAAAGACACTAACCTCACTGTTAGTCACGTTACTGAACTCGAAGCAGGGTCCAGTATAACACATCAACTATGTCTGTTCTCATAAAGGATTCATAAGAATCCTTCCTATGACCAGTACAAATGCTTTTTCACAATGGAAAAAAAAAGTGCCTGTTTAATATCATATAAAAGAACATTTGAATACAGTTAATAAAAAGGAAGGACTCTGGATGAGAACCTCAGCCAAGGACCCTCTCTACTGTGCATCAAGTCAACACACAGCCATTCTAGGCGCCTTAAAGACAGGGTTTGAAAGGCATAATCTGACTGCTGGCAAGAAAACTTAACCACAGTGTTTCTGACCTTTGATGTGAAATTCTATACAGTGTTAATAAAAACCAAGAAATTTATAATGTGTTATATAAAATGAACTCAATTTCTTCCAACCTTTTTTTCCTAAACCATCAGCATCCAGGTTTCATCCTAAGATGATGATATGATTGCTTTATTTGGGGGGCAAGACTGGTTAAGTGGTGGTGGTGGGAATGACAACGCTATTTCTGGTCTGTCTTTACTTCATCAGGCACACCACACCGTTCCCTTGTTACTCACCTTCTCTATTTCTTATGTACTCTAATCAATGGAAAAGGACACAGACAGCCAGTGGTTAAAAAATACAACTCACTCAACATAAAAATCTCATGATGGAATATTAATAGACAATATATATGCACAAATGGTAGTAATTAACAGTAATTACTATATATTAGGTGTTCAAATTATTATTAGCTCTGACATTCTCTAAATATGTCAACTCTTGCACGGTAAGCCACTTTATGGGTTACTCAGTGATTTTATAATTCCACTTGAGGACTATAGTTCAAACAAATTATCTGAAAGAAACCAATTAAAATTAGCACCAACATGGTTATAGATGAATTATCTATATACAGGCATACTTCATTTATTGTACTTCCCTTTACTGTGCTTCACAGATACTGTGTTTTTAACAAATTGGAGGCAATCCTGTGTAGACAAAGTCTATGAAGCTATTTTTCCAACAGCATTTGGTCACTTAATATCTCTGTGTCTCATTTTGGCAATTCTTTCAATATGCCAAACATTTTCATTATTATGCCTTTCACAGTGATCTGTGATCAGTGGTCATAAATATTACTACTGCAAAAAGACTACAATTCGCTGAAGACTCAAATGGTAGTAAGCATTTTTTTTGGCAATAAAGTATTTTTCCAACTAAGACACGTACATTTTGGGGGACATAACTATATCTCACACTTAAGAGACTACAGTACAGTGTAAACAACTTTTATATGCGCTGGGAAACCAAAAAAATTCATGTGACTCTATTTACTGCAGTCATCTAGAACCACATCCTGAATATCTGAGATGTGCCTATAATGAAATAAGATGAAGGTATTTCAAACATCCAATAATGAGGAGATATAAAACCAATCTCTAGTACCTAGGCTGGGAAATTATGGCCTGCCAGCTATTTTTATAAAGAACATCTTATTGGAACCCAGCCATGCCCATTTGTTTATATATTGTCTTTGGCTGCTTTCAATTAACAACAGCAGGGTTGAACAGTTGAGACAGACTGAAAATATTTACTATCTGGTCCTTTATAGAAGATGCTTGTCAACCACTGTTCAAGTATATTAATACGACTGAATGCTGTGCTCAGTCGCTTCAGTCGTGTCCAACTCTTTGTGACCCCATGAACTGTAGCCCTCCAGGCTCCTCTGTTCTTTGGATTCTTCGAGCAAGAATAAGTGAATATTAACATTAAAAGAACAAATATGATTCATGTGGGGACAGAGACCTGATAAACCAATGTCAAAGCACACTCTATCTCCTGTACTAAATGAACATTTATATATTCTCATTTAATCCTTATAATGCCACTATGATAGAGACATCACTTTCAATTAATAGGAGAGTGTAAGAAAGCACTGAGGCATTAAGTAACTTGCCTTTCACACCTCTGTCAAGTGTCAAAGCCAGGATTCAAATTTAGCAGGTGTGAACAATCATTACATATAAGGAGGCAGCACAAAATCCTGTAAGCCACTGGATGATGAATAAATAAATAAGTGTTCAGTTTACTGCTTCTTTTCCACTGCCAAAGTGCCTGTGTTCAAAAAAACATTTAAGGTCAAACTACATCAACTTTACACTATTTACTAATGATCTCATTACAATTACTGGTCTGGCCCTATAATAAAACTAAGCATTTTTCCAGCACCTGCTATACTCCAGGGGCTGGGTGATCCAGAGTCTAAATTGTACCCTTTAAAGAGGTTTATAAGCAAAATGTTATTGAAACAGATAAACAGCTAACCAAGAAAAGATTTAGTAAATGTTTAAAAGAACCAAAGAAGGAATACTGTAAGCATTATAAAATGAATTCTAAGACATAAACACTGAGTAAATATATAAAGAAGTTCCCTTTATTATAAATATAAAGGGGGTGGAAATCAACTGTAAGGAACTCCTCACATGTATGTTTAACCTTCTGGATTATACAGTCCCCAAAGTTTCACCTGAAACAGTTAACAAAGCATCCGTTGAATGCTGACACACCTGATTCTGTTATTTTTGTCAGCAGGCTTACTCTGTTTTTTAATTTTTGCTGACTTGGAATTTTTATTGTTAAATATATATATAAATGAAACAGGAATGTGCAGTATTCTTTCAATAAAATTGTCAGATCAGAAACATTTTACTTAATCTTAAATTCAACTTTATCTTTATTCCACCAGAAAACAATGCAAACTGTAACTTATCCTGCAAATTCACTTGCTCACAAAAACTTTACTTCACGCTCACTGTGCTGTCACTGAGACATCAGTAGTAAAAGCCCCCTAATAAAAGCAGCTCATATTTATACACTGCTTATAGGGCACTGTGCTCAATACCCTCAATATGACTAGTCTTTAAAGCCAAAGAACAGAGAAGAAAATTTAAAAGGTTAATACTCATAAGATACTATAAACATTGTTACAGTAAATAGTTCTAAAAATTCAGGCACATTTGCTTTGTGCATCACGAGACAGCATAAATCTCAAGACAAGAGGTTCGAAATATTCACACAGAAAAACATGAGGTTCACAAAAATTCTAGGAATAACCACTGCTTCTTAAAATTCTACATTCTGAATATTATCTCAAAAGGGACTGATCTGGGGGAAAGTGAGTGTCAGCAAAGACTTGCTGCAAGAGCTGCTGCCAACATGGCCTTCCAGGTCTGGAAGAAAACGAGCTTATTAGCAAGTTGGCTATGCTGAATCTTACCTTTCTGCAAATAGTACTTAATTACCCATAAAACTCTACCAAGGTAATCAGCCTTCTTTCCTATTTGTTATATTTCAGTAAAAACAAACATTAACAAAGAACATTAAGGCTACCTGCATAAATTGTCTCCCAAAAAGTACCCAATGAAAACATGAAGTAACTTTTAGCACTTCAAAAGGTTGAAGTGAAAAAGAAAAATCAAAATTAAAAACCTGTAATTGGTCTTCTGCCTCTGGCCATGGGGAAGCAAGACAATCTGGATTCAGCCTCTAACTGGGAATGACTAGAAAATGAACAGACAGAAAGTTCAAGGGGTCTACAGAAATCACTTAGAATTTTTAAAGGGTTTAATACTGATCTGAGGATAGGAGGGCAACCCACTCCAGTATTCTTGCCTAGAGAATCCCTTGGACAGAGGAACCTGGCAGGCTATAGTCCATAGGGCCACAAAGAGTTGGACACGACTGAAGCAACTGAGTATGCACGCACGCACACACGTAATGGTGGAACACTCCACAAGGCCTACAAAAGAACTATCAGGAAGCGTACAAGGTCTCAACATAAACAGAGATCCCACTCAGCCAGAGGAGGCTGTTGACAATGGTTTAAATCGGTAATTTGTGTCTGACTTTTGCGACACCGTGGGCTGTAGTCCCTCAGACTCCTTTGTCCATGGGATTTTCCAGGCAAGAATACTGGAGTGGGTTGCCATTTCCTTCTCCAAAGGATCTTCCTGACCAAGGGATCAAACCCAAGTCTCTTGCATTGCAGGCAGTTTCTTTACCAACTGAGCCACCAGCCAGAGCAAATTAACAATGCATCGGGTGGAGTCCTCAGAAGAGTATCACCTCAGAGATCAAGTCAGCACCAAATTGAATTCATCCTGACAAAGCTTCACATTGAAAAATTGATCTCAAGTAACTTAATTATGTGCAAGAACAAAATCCAACACTCACTAACGCAAATTCACATTGTCTGGGGTCTAAAATCATCAGGAATGTAAGAAAGCAGGAAAATGTGACCCATAGCCAGAAGAAAAATAAGCCAATGAAAACAGAACCAGAAATACCAAAAACGATGGACAAATCATTTCTGGAAGACAAGGACCTTAAAAAAGCTGTCGTAAATACGTTCCATATGCTTCAGACAAAGGAACATGTTAAAATGAAAAGTATACTATCTGAAATGAAAGATACATTGAATGTGATTAACAGATTAGATGCTGCAACAGAAAAAAGATCAAGAACTTGAAGGTCTCAGAGTCAAAACACAATGATGCAGAGGGGAAAAAAAAGAACCAAGACTTGCCTTGCAGGAGAAGATCTAGTGTTCCAACATACCTGTCACTGCAGTCCCAGGGGAAAAGTTGGGCAATATTTGAAAAATTGACCAGCATGGAAGTGCTCCAGCACGATGACATTATATGCAGAATAATCAACCAAGGCATAAACGCAGATTTACGAAGGTACACAGTAGTGGCAACTCAAATTTCATTAGTCTTGCTTTTAGGATATGACTCCAAAATCATCAAGAATTCCGACATTTCAAAGCATAATATCTCCCTAATTTGCAAAGTAAACTTTAGTATATATACACACATGCAAAAAACAAAAATAGAGTTGGGTTTTTAGGCTTAGAAAATAGCTTTTTTCAACACCACAAACATGGCAAAATATTCTAAATCATGCAGACTANGACATTTCAAAGCATAATATCTCCCTAATTTGCAAAGTAAACTTTAGTATATATACACACATGCAAAAAACAAAAATAGAGTTGGGTTTTTAGGCTTAGAAAATAGCTTTTTTCAACACCACAAACATGGCAAAATATTCTAAATCATGCAGACTATGGGACATTTTCTAGCTCAAGAGTGTCCTGAAAACTGCAGAATAGCTAGCCTATGACTAGTAAATGCCAATAATGCCTTCACTCATTGGTAAAATTAGATAAAAAAAAGAATTCAATAGGACAAGAGTTTATATTATGTTTATATTTATTTGATAAACGGTATGGTGAAGATATAATGGTCATAAATCTTTATGCCCCAAAATTGTTACTTTATATATTTCAGGGTTACCAGGAGTAGAAGACTTGACAATAATTGTCCAGAAGCTGGAAAAATCCTTTTCCATGCCTGACAGATTAAAAATATGTGGGGTAGGAGGCAGGGAAACGGGGAAAAGAAGGGACAGACACATGAAAAATGTAACTGATACACACACAGAACTTTATAACAATACAAAATATGTTATTTCTTCCAAAGAGCTTTGGGATTTAAAAACTCACATTTACTGATAGAGTCCCTTAAAGAATTCTAAAGACCACATTGTCTAAGCACAATAAAATTAGCGAATGATAAGTAACTACTGGTTCTAATCAACTACTTGGTAACTTTAAAGGACAAAACTTAGTACTGCAATAAAAATATTTTTAAAGATTTACAGGAACATAAGTATATAAATATTTAAGATAGTATTGTTCTTTTAAAAAAAAAGAGATACAAGGATCACTATAAAACATAAAAATGGAAATAAAAAACCTGAAATCCCACCACAAGGAGTAACAACCATAGGTAATAAATGAACAATCTTCTAGCAAACTCATGCAAACTGCAAAATACTTATCAAATGTATTCATATATACTATGACTTCTGTAAGATCAATTCCAGTAATGGAATTACAATTAAAATTTACCCTTTTTTTGATCACACAAATAACTACTTTATAAAAAAAAAAAAGAAAGAAAAAAGATAATCATTCACTCTTAACCCCACTTCTGAAAGAATTTCAGTCCAGTCTACCCTTCCAAAGTTTGTCCACATGTACTTCCCGTGCTCAGTACAAAAAAAAAAAATCTACTGTACTGAGAAAGAATGTTATCTATAAATATATGTTTTTAAAGTTACAAATCATGCTTTATCCTATTTGTGTAACCTAAACAAATCCATCAGAGCATTTTGGAATTGGTGACCAGAGCTTAGACAGGGAGACCAGGTACAAATACATTTTCTCTTTCATGTAACAGTAACATAGAAACAAACAGACTAATCTCTACAAAGTAAAAAAAAAAAGTAGTGAGGTTAGCACCACACAGCATTCAAATGACTAAACTTTTATTTAAAAACTGACAATGGCTGGGGCTGGTATTGAGGAACTGCAACCCTCCCATATAGCTGGTAGGAATGCAACCCTCTTTGTGGGAAGAAAAAAGTTTTTCAGTACTGCCAAACACAATGCAACCCAGCAATCACTAGATATTTACCCAAGTAAATGAAAACTACTATTCATACAAAATTCTGAATGCAAATGCTTACAGCAACTTTATTTGTAATCACCAAAAACTGGACACAACCCAAATGATTCTCAACTGGTGAATGAATAAACAATATGTGGCATATATCCGTACAATGAAGTACCACTCCACAACAAAAAAGAACAAATTATAGATACAAGCAGTAAGATGAATAAAATTCAAAACACANGCTCAGTACAAAAAAAAAAAATCTACTGTACTGAGAAAGAATGTTATCTATAAATATATGTTTTTAAAGTTACAAATCATGCTTTATCCTATTTGTGTAACCTAAACAAATCCATCAGAGCATTTTGGAATTGGTGACCAGAGCTTAGACAGGGAGACCAGGTACAAATACATTTTCTCTTTCATGTAACAGTAACATAGAAACAAACAGACTAATCTCTACAAAGTAAAAAAAAAAAGTAGTGAGGTTAGCACCACACAGCATTCAAATGACTAAACTTTTATTTAAAAACTGACAATGGCTGGGGCTGGTATTGAGGAACTGCAACCCTCCCATATAGCTGGTAGGAATGCAACCCTCTTTGTGGGAAGAAAAAAGTTTTTCAGTACTGCCAAACACAATGCAACCCAGCAATCACTAGATATTTACCCAAGTAAATGAAAACTACTATTCATACAAAATTCTGAATGCAAATGCTTACAGCAACTTTATTTGTAATCACCAAAAACTGGACACAACCCAAATGATTCTCAACTGGTGAATGAATAAACAATATGTGGCATATATCCGTACAATGAAGTACCACTCCACAACAAAAAAGAACAAATTATAGATACAAGCAGTAAGATGAATAAAATTCAAAACACAACATGCTAACGAAAAGAAGCCAGATTCAAAAGGTTGCACACTATACGATTCCATTTATATGACATTCTGGAAAATGTACAACTAGAGGGATGGGGGAGGGTAGAGGCCGACTTCAAGGGGACATGGAACTCTTTGGAGTGATAGAACTGCTTTTTATGTTGACCAAGTTGAAGAACTGTATATAAAGGATAAATTTCACAGGATGTAAATTATACCATAAGAAAACAACAAAATCCTGGAATCTCAGACATGCCAAAACATGTTTCTTTTGTTTTACTTACAGGTTACAAAATGCTTTCCTGCTCCAAAACCTTCAAGGTCCTCTAAGGATTACAGCAAGATCTGTGAAGTACTGAGTGGCATTCCATCTCCTCCATAATATGAACTGTTCCCTTAAGCATACCAACCTACTTCCGAGGACCCCAGCACTCACCACATTCTCCAGTGAAGCTCATGTTTACACCTCCCACATATACACTTATGCCCAGCCTCACTACCTCTTCTTTACCCTGGATATGCTGTCTACCTTGCCTGAAATACCTTTCTTCCTCTCCTAGTTCCTTCAACCCTTCCCTATGTGCCCCATCAGGAAAAAGTGTTGTTGTTTTTTTTAATGCTTAAAAAAAAAAAAAAGGCATTAATTCACATTAAACTTCTGGTGAGGTAGAGCTACACCAGAAGATTACAATCTACAAGTGTAATAAAAGAAAAATATGATTTTTACATAAATAAATAAAAGACAAATGGACTAGGAAAAACACTTGTATTTTTAGAAACAGTTCTTACAATGCAGCAAAACAATTCACAGAAGAGGAATACTAGTAAAACATTAGGAAACAGCCAGTCAAATTAAATTAAATACATTTTTTAATAAGACACCATTTTCTATCTCCTAGAGGGAAAATATAAATTGTTCATAAAGCTGGTATTTGCTTTATGTGCTCACTTTATACTTTTATCTACAATGTAGGTTGCCTGCCTACATTGTAGACAAAAGTATAAATTATTGCTGTAGAAAACTATTCCATAATTTATATCAGAAGCCACAAAACAGTCATTCCTTTGGAACTTGATCAGTTCCAGAAATCATCCTACTGAAATAATCACCCCCAAATTTTTTAATGTATAGCCACTAATGCTTTTATAAATTATTTAAAATGTTAAAGAGTATGTGAGAAACCTCAGATGTTCCTACTCTACCAATATCCTTTCACATTTTGCTCTACTCCTCCTCCATGTTCACTACAAGCTCTGGCTCTTCATCAACCATGAAGAGCAACAGCAACCAGAGACCTGGGCAAACAGTCTCAGCTCTGCTATTAAGTAATAATTTGACTATGAGTAAGTCAATTAATCTTTATGAACTTCAAATTTCTTATCTGCAAAGAAATATGGATAGATGATCTCTTCAGAGAATGTCCTAGAGAATGTACACAGCTCAGACACTTAAACTCAACATATTTAAGGGAGGAAGAAAACAGAACAATGGCTGGAGGAAAACAACAAGCTTTTATTCGGATGCATACACATCTAATATCTGAAATTAAAGACTGAAAGGACAACACTTCTGCAAAAGCTGCGTGGCTCTACTGAGGACCATGTATCTCTACTGAAGGTCACACACTGACAAAAATGGAGCCCAGACTTATTTCTTCTTTAATGTGGAACTAATTAACAGCAGTGATTTACTTCCAGTTAGTTCTACGCTACTCGATGGTGAAACAGGAATGGAACCCAGACAACGAAGCTGCTCTGCTCAACGTGAGCCACTGCTGCTGCGGGGAAGCACCAGAGATTCTCACGTCATCTGTCGTCACACAACTTCAGGAAATGGCATCTTCCTCACTTTTACACAAAGTCAGAGACTGCTTAATACATATACACAAAGCGGCAAAGTTCCCCACTTTTCCAATGTCACAGAACAAAAGCTGAAGAGCACATGAGTTAATTGAGCTGGATCTTTTTGGCTCCTGTAAGTTTATTTTAGCATAATTTTGGATCTACAGAAGACTTGCAAAGATAGTACAGAGAGTTCCCATCTACTCTCAGGTGGTTCCTCCCACTGTTTATATCTTACATTACTATGCTATATTTGTCACAAACTAAGGAATTAACACTTGAATATGATTATTAACTGAAGTCCACACTTTTGTTCAGATCTCATTAGATTTTCCCTAGTGTTCTTTTTCAGCTCCAGGATACTGCGATTAGCTCCTTATGGTCTGTGACAATTTATCAGACTTTTCTTGTTTTTGACGACCCTGGCAGTTCTGAGAGTAGTAGTTAGGTACTCTGCAGCAAGTATCTCAAGTGAAACTGCAATGTGTTCTCCTCAAGGCCAGGCTGCAATTACGGGGCTTACTGGCAGAAAGATCACAGAGATGAGGTACCATTTTTATCACACCATAGCAAGGGGACATCCTACCAGTGTGACTTACTGATGATAATCTAGATCATCTGGCCAAGGTATGGTTTGCTAAGTTTCTCCACCAATCACTTCATCCTCTTAAGGTACTGCAGAAGGAAATCACTAAAGGGACTGAGTGTATATGCATTAACTAAGCTCCATCTATTTGAGGGGGAGCAGCTACATTATCTAGAATTCTTCTGTCTGGGAAATTTGTCTCTTCCCCCTCCTTTATTTATCCAACCAATCATTAATCAGTAGGAATTTACAGGTATTAATGTCATACTTTGGGTTATAATCTAATAGTATGTGATTACTGCGCTGCTCAAACTGTTTCAGATTTGGCCACTGGGAACTTTTTCAGGTTGGTTCCTGGGTTTCTTTGACATTTTCCTATTCTGCTTTTTGAGAAACTTTGGAATATTCTTTTTAATGTAAACTTTCAGATAGTCTTAATATTATCACAAATTAAAAATGACTTCTAACTCTTTCATTCTATAGTTACATACTAAATTTTAAGAACTGAACTCTCAATTCTGAAGTATAAACATATTGAAAACAAAAGGAATAACTAAAAGAAAGATTAGCACCATAACTAACTCTCATCCTTGGAATAACCGACCATGACTAAGATTTCTATATGGCCTGGTGGCACAGCAGTGAAGAACCCATCTGCCAATCCAGGAGACACGGATTCAATCCCTGGGTCGGCAAGATCCCCTGGAGGAGGGCATGGAAACCCACTCCAGTATTCCTGCCCAGGAAATCTCACGGACAGAGGAGCCTGGCGGGCTATAGTCCATGGGGTAGCCAAAGAGTCAGACACGACTTAGCAACTAAACAACAACAAAGATCTATATCCTAGAACAGATTCTCATTTGGTCAACTGAGGTTCTAGAAGTTAAGAAGCTGCGTGTGTTAGCCAACACACTTGGATTTCTTAATGCTAATCTTCAGGTACTCACTGCTTTTTTTCTTTTCAGATGTTGGGGAGATGAGGTTAAAACACAGCAGCCAACTACTCTCTATTATAGTCAGGGGCCTGCTGTCAAAACATTCTGGCATGTTAACAGCACAGAAATGAATTCTCATTTTGATCCAGTTTGTTTCAACAATTAGAGCTCTCATTAAGAAGCATGTTATCTTATTTGGAAACATGACCAATTTTTACAATCTTTTCTCTTCTATTCATTTAATACAACCTATATGGCAAACACTGGACTTCAGGATTGGCCCCACGTAGCTAACTAGAATATAATTCACCCAGATTTCTTCCCAAAGGTAACTAATTCCTCCCCAGTATAAGAGTACTTTGTTGGATAATGCAGCCATAAAATGCTAGTTTCCTGACAAAGGGTTGGCAAGCCATATATAGTATAGTTATTTCCCTTCACACCACTATGATGTTCATTTATTTCTGTTGACCTCTAGAGGGAGCTCAAAGTTCTTTTTACATTTCCCCTCAAGGTCAGGACACTCCTCCCACAAATTTGATGTGTTCAAAACTTAAGAACATTTTATTTCAGCACTCACTCCGAAGGGAAAGCTAAGTGTGTGCCATCCCCTTAGGAACTGCTTGCTTCTCAGGGCTGAGTATGACATGACCTGCTTACCTGCTCCTGGGGTGAGCAGACCCCAACCATTTCTTCCTCTCTCCCTTCCTGACTCCTCTTTCCTGCTTGGCACTGACTAGGGCAGATCACTGTCATTTGAAAGGCTGTGAGCACTCCTGCTGACACATGACTTTCACTGTAGCAGCCAGGGCACCGCCTCCTCCCTCCAGCCAGAGAACATTAGCACAGAGGGGAGGGCAGGCTGCTCCCATCTGCACTAAAGAACCCACCTCCAAGGACTGAGGGATTGTTATCTTAGCATACTTGCACCCCATTCCTGGGGCCACATCTGCAGGGAACTGGGGCAGCAAATGATCAGAAGCCAGACTGGTCATTTCTCCACTGTCAAATCACTACTTCTCCTGTCCATATGACCCTGAGGAAGTAACTCATCACCTTAAAGACTTAGCTTTCTCATCTTAAAAAGACCTACCCTCAGAGTTGTGTTTAGGGCTAAACAAGCAGTAAATGCAAAGAAATGAGCCTTGAATGAGGCACACAGGTTAAAAAAAAAAAAAAATGACGTGGGCTGGGATCTGGGCTTTGTTGCACAAAGCAGAAACAAGCACTTAGCCTTATTCGTTTCTAGACTATTCTGCTGAATCCTAGCCTAAGTAAAAAAGTTCTCCAAATGGTCCAGCGTAGCTCCCAGGAGCCTGAGGCTAAAGCCTAAGCAGGGAACAAAGTCCTGCAACTGCCCGGCTTGCTGCTTCTCTGCAGAGACACTTAGGAGGCCTCAGGCTGAAGCTCAACTGGCCGAGAGCAAGATCTTGTTCCTCTCTCGGCCCAAACACCCCTCAATCACACCATCATTTCCAAGAACAACATGAAGTCCTGGCGGCCTACATAACGCCTTTCCTCAGCCTCTGACTCAGCGAACCAGAACATGTCATGAGATAAGCTCCACAAAGACCACTGGCTGTCGATGCTCGCACAGAACCTACACTGTAATGCTGCCATGAGAGTCAGGGTCCATGGGGTAATTTTCAGAGATGTGTTCTGGAACCAGTCTCCCTTCTTTTTAACTTGTTCCTGGATAATCTGATATCATGTTTGGATAAAATGGAATGGAACCATACCCTCCTGCAACAAAGAACAGAAAGATAAACAGTTGCTAATACATTTAGTCTACAGGAAGTGATCTTAACAAACAAGCCCTGTGTATGAATGTTACATACAATGTCTGAAAGAAGAGCTCTAAATTGCCCATTCTAAACCTAGTTACCATATTCATTAGATGTTCACCAACTTTTAAGGAAGTCATAATTAAGTCCACTAAACAAATCATCTCATTAAGTTGCCTTATCAAAATAGACTGTAGTTTCTCACGGAGATCATACAAACAAGCAGTACTGCACAAAGCCCCTGCATCTTTGCATGTATTAAGATACTTTTACAACCAGAATGGTTATCTGGTTGCTAACATCTCTCTAAAATCTTTACAAACTAGGATTATTACGGCCATTTACAAGAACCAGAAAGCACTTCACTGGACAGGTCTTTAACAGACTCACAACCAAAGCAAATGTGTTTTCTGACAGGATTCCTTCAGCTCACCTACAGACTGGGTATAAAGAGGCAGAATATTTTAGAGAAAGAGGTTAAGAGAACTTTACGATAGGAAAAAATATTACAGACTTTATTCCAATGACAAAAGGAAGCCCAATGGGTAGATATGCACCTTAGATTACTCACAGCTGAAGCAGCCTGGGAATCAGGAGGACAGTAAGCAGGGGGCAGTCTGGGGACAAACCCAGGGTCATTCCAGAAATCTTGCTATGTGATGACTATGACGCAAGTGAATCAGCATTAGCACAGTAACAACATTATCAAAAGTAGGCAACATTTGAAATTCACTTTATGTTAAGTATTTAATCTTCACAACAAACCTCTGAAGCTGGTTATATTAACATATCCATTTAAGAGATGAAGAAACTAAAGCATGGAGACAAAGAGGGGACAGAAGTCTACAGACTTTAAAATCTATTTATGAAGTATATAAAGCAAGGCTTGATCACTGCTAACGCGTGGAGAACCGAAGATGAAAGCAAGCACGATGTCCAGCTCCTCAAGCTGGCTGAATGTATGAATACTTAATCATCAGTGGACAGACAGATACCTTACATTAGGTGTCATTCAACAGCATCTATGTGGCAGGTCCCCTGAAAAAGAGGAAATGGCAACCCATCCAAATTTTTGCCTGGGAAATCCCTTGGACAGAGAGCAGTCTGGCAGGTTACAGTCCATGAGGTCGCAAAGAGTTGGGACACGACTTAGCAACTAAACAACAGCACAACTCGCAGGTCCAACTTCAAGTAAAAGAAAAAAGCTAAGTTCCATTAGCTAAGTTAAAGATTATGTCAAGAATGATTTCATGAAAACTCTTGAACCAAAAAGGATACATCATGTATTACTAAAAAAAAAAAAAAAATTAGCTCAGAACATTCTTTTTGCTCTTGAATCTTTTTCTTTCCTGTCTTAAATCTTTTTCTACTCAGTTCTAGATTAGTCCGCACAAGGTGATAATTCCCTGACCTTCTTTTCAATTGTATTTACACTGTAATCATTGTTTCTACTATACTGTTTAAACAATTATAGTCATGTTTCTCAAAAATTTGAAATTAATTTCATGATTACATTTTCAAAGATGCAATTTCTTTCATGGATCTCACTGAAAGAGAATTAAACATTAAAGTTTTTCTCCATTTAGCTGAACAAAAAGTTTATTCTTCTGACAACTGATCTTATTTTTCTTTTATATAAATCTTGTACATTTTTGTTGTTCTCCTCATTCCTTCAACAAATTCTTAAGAGTCATTCCTTCATCTAATATATGTTGGACACTCCAGGTTACGCCAGCATTTCTAAGTGCTAGGGATACAGGAGTTCATAAGACAGCCCAAAAGATCCACAGTCTCATGGACCATAGATTCTAGAGATGGGGGCATATTATACAAATAAAAGATAAACATAAAATGTATTTGGTAGTGCTAAGTACTATACAAACACAGTAGGGTAGTAAGAGAAGGCCTCTCTCAGATGACTTAGGTAGAAACCAAAACAAACAGAGAATCACCTGTCCTAACTTATAAGGAAAGCATTACAAGCAGAGGACTTGAGTAGAAATGAGTTGGTAAGACTAATGCAGAACAAGGTGGAGGAGAGATGGCACATTTAACAGATGACAAACCATATGCAGCCTATAAGCCAAGGGAGGACTAAGACTTTGTCATAACAGTGATAAGCTACTTAAAGAGTTTTAAACTTTTTTTAAACCCTTATCTGGTTCTTAAGTTATTGCAGTAGCCTAAGCAAGAGATAGCGATGGTCTGAACACAGGTGGCAGCCAGAGAAATGGATGAATTCAGAATACATTCTGAAGGTAGCACTGCAAAACTTGCTGAGGTCTCAAAAGAGGTGTCAAAGGATGATTTCAAGGTTTTAGTACCACATCCAATGGAACAGTCAGTGCCATTTACTGAGGAGACACATACCAGGAAAAGACTAAGAAAAGATTAAGAAAGGAGCCCAAAATTCCATTTACCTGTTGATTTCAACCAGACACATAAGTAGAAATGTCATCTAGGAGGCTAGACAGATTTGACAGATTAGGGAAGTAAGAGGAGATATAAATTAGCGTATCATCAATTAATAGAGGTATTTAAGGACCAAATGTGATTTCCTAGTGAACAAGGACAGATAAGAAAACAAGAGGTTTGGCCTCAGGACTAAGCCTTCAGGCTCTTCCACAATTAGCTGAAAAGAAGAAAGCAGATAGGAAAGATTACCCAGGTGCTACTGGTGAGGTAAGGAGACATTTCTAGAAGCCAGGTAGGACAATCTTTCTAAAGGGAGGCAGTAATAGGGACTTTCCTACAGTCCAGTGGTTAGGACTCCAAGCTGACACTGCAGAGGGCACAGGTTTGATCCCTGGTTGGGGAACTAAGGTCCCACATGCTGCAGTCATAAATAAATAAAGGAGAGAGTGATGAACTGTGTCCCAAAGTGCACAGAAATCAAGCAAAGGCTGAGAAATTAAACTTGGATTTGGTGACATGCAGATTTTGGGGGTGATTTCAACAAAATTGGTTTCAGTGGATTCAGGACAGAGGAGCCTAGTGGGCTGCCATCTATGGAGTCGCACAGAGTCAGACACGACGGAAGTGACTTAGCAGTAGCAGTAGCAGCAGCTCAGTTCAGTCGCTCAGTCGTGTCCAACTCTTTGCAGCCCCATGAATCGCAGCATGCCAGGCCTCCTTGTCCATCACCAACTCCAGGAGTCCACTCAAACCCATGTCCACTGAGTCGGTGATGCCATCCAACCATCTCATCCTCTGTCGTCCCCTTCTCCTCNATGACATTGGTGGGCTAGACAAAGATTTTTCCCTTTTGTGTGATTCTGTACTCAATTCTGGGATTGTTTCTTGTTGTTTGAGTTCATTTCTTTGTTTTTTGGATATGCGATTCTTAAAAGTCTAGGTAGAGGCAAAGTATATCTAGTCTAAGGGAATTTCCCTAGCCTGATTATTTTTAAAAATATGTTTAAGTATAAAATACAAACAGAAAACTACATATGCCATAAGTATATTATACAATGATGTTTTGCACAATGAACACACCCATGAAACCAGCATCCAGATCAAAAAACAGAATCTAATCAATACCCAGAACCCTCTGATACTCCCAGACCCCACCTCCCACACCATAGTAACCACTATCCTGACTTCAAATCACATAAATTTAGTGTGCTTTTGTCCTTTACATAAAAGGAATAACATGGTATACATTGTGCTTTGGTGTTTTACACCTGGAATACATTCCATTTATGTAATACTATTCTGGGGTCTGATGTTAGCAATACCATTAAGAGCGGAAAACTTGTTAAAATGGATGAATGGGCAGATGCAAAAACAAATAAGGAAATATGAAGGTCAGTTAATGCTACAGAGGTAAACTTTCAAAGGCCTGATGCAACTGACATGATTTACTTTCTATCCACAACATAAATAAATAGTGAACAAAATCAAAAGCAGCTTGTATTTACTAGAATTCAGTCTCTATCCTCTTCTCTTCTGATACATGCTATTGTCATTTAAATGCTTCTTTCTCTAAGCCCCTTTTCTTTAAACTCTCCTCTATAAGTCTGCCTTGGAGACTAGTTACATATTTCTCAGTCTTTGCTTCTCTTCTCTAAATTAAAAAATCAACAATAATCAGGAATTCCCTGGTAGTCCAGGGGTAAGGACTCCGCGCTTTCAGGGCTGAGGGCTCGGGTTCAACCCCTGGTTGGAAACTAAGATCCCACAAGCTGTGGACTGTGAACAAAAAAAGAAAAGAAAAATCAACAACAACACATGAAAGAAAACAGAAATACTGAGTCATATCCTTTAACCACAGATAGGGAGAAATCAAATTTTTTTAAAGTTACATTGAGTTTTGACAACTCTCAAAATATGAAAAAATATAGAATTCAAAATATAAAAAAGTAAGACAAATCTCTAAATGCAAATTTGAAATTAAAGCACAAGAAAGGAGACATCAACTCCCCCATTACAATATAAAATTGAATTTCTTAAAAATGCCCAGCACATATTCTTCATAATGAGATCAATTCCATAGTAGCTGTCAGACTCACTGTTTTTTGTTTTTAAGTCAAAGATAACAATACCCACACCACTGAGGAAGGAATAAAGAAAAAGAAAGAAGGAAGAAAGGAGAAAAGAGAAGGTCCCAGTTATACCCAAAATGATGTACTTGAAGAATAGCTAAAGAACACTTTAAATATCTCTAATGCACACAGGAAAAAGCTGTAATATTTGCTGTTTGTTTCTTTGCGAGGACTAATAGTTAATTATACAAAAAAAACTTAATGAAGATGTATTTAGGAATAAAGAATGGTGATTTTAAAGCTACGACTTACTACAAATATCACTAAAAGAACTAAGGACTTTACTTGTCAAAGGCTTTGCTCATGTCCAGTAAAAAAAATCCTATACGGTTAATCTATATGAAAATCACAAATTTAATAGTGACTGAACTTTTCTTTTTTGGGTATCTTCATTTAATATGAAAATATTACTTCCAAATTAATAAATTACAGAATATGACACAGTTTATTATTAAAAAGTGTATTTATTTGTGACTTGAGGAAATTCCTTCTACTAGTCCTGTTTTCACATGCTTAAGTTCTTCTCACTGACCAAGTTCTGTGGAAATGGAACCAGAAGCTATTTAGAGAGATCAGTCTCATAAAAGAAAGGGGAAGGAAGGAAGACCAGACAGAGCGAGACATGAACCTGTTAGGCAAGGCCAACAAGGCCTAGGCTCATTGGACCCAGGACAAGAGATCTCTGCAGCTGAAGCTAACGGCTGCCCCCTTTCTCCTCCCAGCAAGCCCCGCCTCCAGAAAGGCCTACCCCAGCGTCTGCCACAATTCCTTAATAGCACATGAGCTTCAAAAAAGCTTAATAGGTTCAAGAAACTGGGTGAGACGAGAGAAGCGAAAGGACAAAATGAGAGCAACTCCGGGGTAATTCCCTTTAGGAGTCACAGGGCTGAGGGCTGCTGCTTTCACGGGTGAGAACTCTGAGGTCCGCAGAGATGGCAACCTGACTGGTCACACAGAACCAGCAGAGAACTGTTCTCTGTGTCACGGGAAAACCTGTCCTTGGCCTGAATGGAGGCGACCTCCCGTTAGGATACGGAGTGATGGTACCATCCTGTGCAGGGACGTGAGACGGGGAAGGCCTTCTAATGACAGGTCTGCCCCTTTCTCTAGGGGCAGTGCTGGGCAACTGGCCGGCATGGTATAATTAATCTTCACCACCTCCCTGTGAGATAGGTAGGTTACAAAGAGCATAACCCTAAATTAAGAGCCACTGAGAATGAAATACAAAAAGGGTTCTTGTAGTTTCCCTTTAATCATCCAGTAAATTAAGGAAGCACCAGTGGAAGATCAGGTATCAGCTCCCTGCTGACCACATTTTCCGAGGCAAATAGAATAGCTGTACTGCAAGCTGTATTTAAGTTTAAGCTATTTCTTCTCCTTTCCTTCCTCCCATCTATCATAGATGATACTTCTATATAAAAAATGAAAAATTATATAAACTGTACATTTAATTTTCAGTGCAAAGATAGTGATATGACCAATCCCGGCAGGTCATTCAATAGCCACAGAAAACTCCAAAGCTGTTCTGAGAAATAAAATCTGACCTTAAATTTTATCCCAAGTTCATTCCAAGCTACATGTACAAGGATCATGTGTGCTTTTTCACTCAGTTGTGTCCAGCTCTTTGTGACCTCATGGACTGTAGCCCGCCATGTTCCTCTGTCCATGGGATTCTACAGTCCATGGAGTGGGTTGCCATGGCCTCCTCCAGGGGATCTTCCCAACCCAGGGATTGAACCCAGGTCTCCTGCATTGCAGCCGAATTCTTTACCAGTTGAGCTATAGGGAAGCCCAAGAATATTGGAGTAGTTATGCTATCTCTTCTCTAGGGGATCTTCCCGACCTGGAATCAAACTGGAGTTTCCTGCATTACAGGCGGATTCTTTACCAGCTCAGCATCAGGTAAGATCATATAAGTGATCATATCGAGAGTTAAAAATCATAGATTAATACCTGGTTGGTCCACCATTTAATCAAATCCTACATTAAGATTTAAATAAATGCAAAATGAAATATTTTATTTAGACAGATGGATTCCATTTAAAATATACCAAACGATATACCCCATATTAAAAAAAATGGCCTTTCCATTTAAAATTTGCTATTCAATTAGTTTTGTAATTTCAATATGTTTGTTTCCCTGCTGCTGCTGCTAAGTCGCTTCAGTTGTGTCCGACTCTGTGTGACCCCATAGACAGTAGCCCACCAGGCTCCCTGTCCCTGGGATTCTCCAGGCAAGAACACTGGAGTGGGTTGTCATTTCCTTCTCCCAATGCATGAAAGTGAAAAGTGAAAGTGAAGTCACTCAGTCGTGTCCGACTCTCAGTGACCCTATGGACTGCAACCTACCAGGCTCCTCCATCCATGGGATTTTCCAGGCAAGAGTACTGGAGTGGGGTGCCATTCCCTAGACAAGGCATATTTCTGAAACTGAAATTCTCAATCCAGTGAAAGGAAGCAGGAGATGCAGGAACTTGGACCTGAATTGGAGTCCTGCCCTTACTTTCTGGGGCCATGGCTGAGCTTCCTTTTCTGTGCTCACTTGATGGAAGATGAAAATGTGCTTTATAGGACAACTGAGAGACTTAAATTAGATTGCATGCATGGAAACTTCCATCACAGAACATGAGATCAATGTTTTAGCTGTTTTGATATGGGAAGAACAGTACATTAGATCTTTGCTTAATAATTCCTAAATATGAACTACTTTAAAAAGAGAATAAGGGAAATGAGAAAACTACACACAGAGATCTTTATAAATTGATTTAAAAATATTAGGTCCCTTAATTTTTCTAAAGTGCAAAGTATTTTCATTTAGGTTCATTTTTTAAATTTGTAAGTCTTAACAATTCAAATCCCTAATTTATTGCAGCATCATTCAGACTTTAATTTCTAGTCCAACACTGACTAAAATTATGGCACAATTATGAGTAGGCCACATTTTTGTTCTTATTTTTTCCTTCTCTGCTGTTGCTGCTGATGCTAAGTCGCTTCAGTCATGTCTGACCCTGTGCGACCCCAGAGATGGCAGCCCACCAGGCTCCGCCATTCCTGGGATTCTCCAGGCAAGAACACTGGAGTGGGTTGCCATTTCCTTCTCTACTACATCCCAACTGCCTAGAATTCTCAAAAAATCTCCATCTCTCTAACCCTCTGTTCTAGTGAAACCATGCGAAGACCTTTAATTTGGCTTTTATTTTCAATTGGAAATAATGTCATCTTTAACGTTTAGTAAAGTGCTCCTCCACTATTATTATTAAATGTTTCAATTCAAACATTCTTCAACTAAAGTCAAAATAGTCATCGAAGGTTTGCTGGATCAAAGAAGGGTTAAAGTACATGGTGCTCTGGGACTGCAATAAGCCTCACTGAATTCACTTCGTTAGAGAAATAGAAGGCTCTTAGTTTCGCCATATTCAATCATCTGCCAGTTTCTCTAAATGTATCTGAGTCAGATGATCTATAATCAAGAAAACAGAATGAAAGAGGGTACTGAGGAATTAGTCAATGCTCATCCAACATCTGGAAACTGACTTTCTAAATTAAAGTGAATAGAAAAATAAGAAGCAAAATATTTTAAACACAACCTGTATGTGCTATTTTATTCCATTCATGACATTTAATTGGCAACCTCAACTCCCAAGAAATGGGCTGTGTGCACTAATTTTTTCTCACCCACTTCTTATCACACCCAGACAAGAGAAACTATTTTAAGTGGGTGTAATGGTTTGGTTTCAGGCATTTCAAAATCCTCCACCACCTGCACAGGAAACTCTGAGAGCACAGTACCCAGGACAAGGCAGTGGGCCTGAGGGCTGAGTCTGCTTAGGAGTTGGTCACAGGAGATCAGCAGGGGGCCTGGTACTCCCAGCACCTGACATGTATTCCTCTCAGTAGACGCTGCTGCCAGATTCTAGTTGTCTTGACCTTCTTGCAATTCTAGGAAGCAAACTGATTCAATGTTTCGTTTAATTAAATACGGACAATATTTCTTGAGTGCCACTCATGAATCCGGCTCTATGCTAAGTGTGCTGAGGATACAAACACAAGAAAAATGGATCCCAGACCTCAAGAAGTTCTGCAGGTCAAGAAGGAAAAATAAAGACCAATAAACAGCACCATACAATGAGGGAAGCACCCAAGCAGAGTTGCACATTAAGTACTGTGGGAACAACAGGTGAGAGAAAAAGAGGTGAAGTCCCATCTGAGCTTCGAAGAATAAGTATGGGTTTTCGAGTGAGATAATGATGAAGCAGATTCTAGACAAAAAGCATAGCATGACTAACACTACGGAGTCAGCAAAAAAGTATTCGGAATGTTTGGAGAAGAGCAAATAGTTTCATATACTTGCTGTGAACAGAGACCTCAAACGAGCAAGGGAGAACCTTGAAGAGCTGACAAATTACAGTTGGCCACTGAATAACACGGGTGCGAGCTGTATTAGTCCACTTATATGTACTGACTTTTCCCTCAGTAGTGACTATGACAGCAATATACAATTTGCCGTTTGTTCTATACACGGATGTGGAGGAACCTCAGACACAGAAGGACTGTAACTCACACAGAGGTGGTCACTGCACACAAGGTAGGCGTCTCTAACCCCCTTGTGCTGTTGAAGGGTTAACTGCAATCCAATACTGGGAAGACGGGAACCATGCTGCAGAGAACGTGGGCTTTAATTAGAAGGGTGAACTAACAAGAGTGAACTAACAGAGCTGGTTTTCTTTTTTTTGTGAGGAAGTATAATACAGTGGTTATGTACAGAGATTCTAGAGTTAGACTGCTGCTGCTGCTGCTAAGTCACTTCAGTCGTGTCCGACTCTGTGTGACCCCATAGACGGCAGCCCACCAGCCTCCCCCGCGTCCCTGGGATTCTCCAGGCAAGAACGTTGGAGTGGGTTGCCATTTCCCTCTCCAATGCATGAAAGTGAAAAGTGAAAGTGAAGTCACCCAGTCACATCAGACTCTTAGCGACCCCATGGACTGCAGCCCACCAGGCTCCTCAGTCCATGGGATTTTCCAGTCAAGAGTACTGGAATCGGTTGCCATTGCCTTTTCCAGAGTTAGACTGCCTGGGTTCAAATACCAGCTCATCCACTTACCACGAGGTTTGTGACCCGGAGTAAGTGCTTTGACCTCTCTGTGCCTCAGTTTCTTCTTATAAAAAAATGAGGATATTAATAGTACCAACTTCATGCAGTTGTAGAGAGATTTTTATATAAAAACAGAACAGTGGCTGGCATACAGTGAGCAGTACCAAAGTGCTGGTATTATTTTAGAAAAATCAAGTTGATGGTATTATAGAGTTTGAAACCAAAGAAAAAAAGATTGATTATAGGCAAGGATTTCGATTAGGAGACTAATGAATATTGTATCTGCAAAAATTAAAATTCATGAATACATTTCTCCAAACAGAATAATCATGTATCATATAAATTTACATATAATCAATCCAAAATATATATACACATACACATAAAAAGTTACTGTTCATTCATTCCAAATGAGACACAAATAAATGCATGTGTGTCTCCAAATTCTTAGGCAAACTAACAGATATTTCATGTTACAAGTTATAAATACACTCCCTATAGCCAACCTAGTAGGTATTGTATGTATAAATGTAATTTAAAATTTAGTAACTCAGAAAGCAGAAAAGAATGAATGCTTCCTTCTTTGTGCATCTGGGGACTCACTAAGAATGCGGGGCAAGAAGATCACACATCCTCTCCGAGATATCTCCCAGGCCCAGGATTGGAGACGAAATTCAGCAGGAAGAGGGTAAACACATGTCTTCCCAACTATCTATCCTTTTTGGCTAGCAAGTCCCATTTACTGGAAAAGCTTCAGAAATCCTTACCAAAAATCCATTTAAAATCCCAAAATTCTACTTCTCAGAAAAATAATATTTCTCTTCAGTCTAGAAATAACATCCAGGCCTCAAAGTGCTATACTGTCATTCCTTCTAAAAATAAACCGAGCAGATCAAAATCTTGGGGTCAGTTTCAAACACTGTGCTGCAGCAGCTTTAGAAGCTGTGGCCCCACGGCATCCCACTGGAGGCAGTGGGCTCCCTGAAAGGACAAACCCGCTCGTCCTCGTCTCTGATGCACACACCTGCAGAGAACCAGCAGCAGAGAACCGGAGAGGCCTCAGAGACAGCAGAGGCCGAGCCAAGTCCTTCACTCTGACTGCCTTCAGTAAGGCGCACCCGGAGAGAGCACACCAATGAAAGGACAGACCCTTCAAATACAGTAGCTTTTCCAAATGGCAGCTGAGCCCATCTCCCAGAATCCTGTAAATGTCCAGGGCCCGCTATCCTGTGTAAGAGCCCCTGATACCACGTTACATGGTTTGAACAGATACATATATAACTTACATTCAGATTTCAAAAAGGAAACTCATGAGCTTATAGAGGACAGTAAAATACAGCTATCAACTATGAAAATAAACAAAAATGGGCAATGTGAGGCTTTCTTTGTGGCTCAGACAGTAAAGAATTCACCTGCAATGCAGGAGACCCAGGTTCAATCCCTGGGTCACGAAGATCCTGGAGAAGAAAATGGCTGCCCACTCCAATATTATTGCTTGGAGAATTCCATGGAGGGAGGAGCCTGGTGGGCTGCAGTCCATGGGTTAAGAAAGAGTTGGACATGACTTAGCAACTAACACTTTCACTTTTCAGGGACGTTTTATGTCATATAATCACGAAAATTATTAGAATAAATAGGCATTTTTGAGAACCAGAAGAGATAAACATTTAGTTACTATTTCCTAATTCTTTTCCTTGAAAAATACAATTAAAAGATAAAGTTAAAAAATGAAGAATGAATGAATGGCAAGTCACTACAATGTACTTGATTCTAAGTAACATCCTTGACACTAAAATTTAAATAAATTTTTATCTCAAAGGTAATGGGAAGAATTTATCAAAAATATTTTCAGATAAGCAAGTCCAAATAATTGAAATGTACTTATATTAAAAAGTACCCTCTGGTACACCTCTGTAGTATCAGTCTCTGTTGTTTAATCACTCGGTCGTGTCCAACTCTTTGTGACCCCATGCACTGCAGCCCACCAGGCTCCTCTGTCCATGGGATTTCCCAGGCAAGAATACTGGAGTGGCTGCCATTTCCTCCTCCAGAGGATCTTCCTGATCCAGGGACTGAACTCACGTCTCCTGCATTGGCAGGTGGATTCTTTACCACTGAGCCACTACGGTAGCTGATAGTAGCTGGTAGTATCCCAGCAGCCCTTGTACCTTTTCTCTAATCTTTGCAAAAATATTCATAAGCAATGGTACTAAAAGGAACATTTATCCTATCTTCCCAACAACAAAATCTTATTTTTCTAAATGCCATGATTTACATATTTTGGGGAGATCTCATCTTGCTAAAGAAGGATTTTTAGCAAGGATTTTTAGACCCTTGATGTACTGACCTTTAAATTTAAGAAGGAAGTACACATCTTAGTTCTGGAACCACTTTCTTTCCCAAGTAATTAGAAATTTGGGGAATTAAATTTGTCACACACACACACACACAAATCGGCCACAAGCCAAGTATTTGGAGTCTTATAATGCTCTGTATATAATTGATGCTTTAGAACTGTGGGGGAGAAGACTTGAGAATCATTTGGACTGCAATGAGATCAAACAAGTCAATCCTAAAGGAAATCAATCTTGAATATTCTATGGAGGGAATGATACAGAGGCTGAAACTCCCAATACTCTGGCCACCTGATGCGAGGAACTGACTCACTGGAAAGACTCTGATGCTGGGAAAGATTGAAGGCAGGAGGAAAAGGGGATGAGAGAGGGTGAGATGGTTGGATGGCATCACTGACTCAACGAACATAAGTTTGAGCAAGCTCCAGGATATGGTGAAGAACAGGGAAGCCTGGCATGCTGCAGTCTATGGAGTCACAAAGAGTAGGACATGACTGAGCAACTGAAAAACAACAAAGATTTATTTTTAATATGATCACTGAGGGAAAAAAAGCTTCAGCCCTGATTTCTCAGAAGAGAACCATTCTTATCCATTCTGGTTAGTGTAAGTTTATCCCACAGGTCTTAATACCAACACAGTAAACTCTTTTCTTGTTTTAAATACATGTACGCACATATACACACACTAGATTGCTCAAATAATAGTTTCGCAATACAAAAATCCAATATTAACGGAGATACAAGTTTCTTAGTTCACAAAATTCGCCTGGGAACTAGTCAGGAGCACTTATGTTCTCTTCTTTGAATCTGTGTATTGTGTCTTTTCCTAAATGGAGCACAGTAAATTATCAACAATCCTCATCTATTTTTTTCCCCTTTCTGGGTTTTAGGGAAATAAGTTGATGTTAAATTTTAAGCTGTGTGCTACTGAAGGGGAGGAAAAAAACATTTTAGAGCACACAGTAAGTAACCATTTCCTATGTTCCTAGGCAATCTGTTATAAATCACTGCTTAGATGTGATCAACAGTAACAAACCCCTAGCAGTACAATATCCACACAAATATGCGATATATCGATATAAATGTTTTTTGACCATATAAATATCAACTGGTCTTACACGCCATTTTACGTGGCCTGTGGTCACAAACCATCTTCTTAAGGGCAAGTCAGGTCATCAATCAAATCCAATTCAAGTAGTTGAGCCAACTAGGATGGAAAAATGGATAGCCTAAAAAGCTGTGAGTCCCTTTATCAGGGGTACCAATGACCAAAATGGACTGATGGGCATTTAGAATTAACCATAAAGCCAGACAAAGGACAATAAAACTGTCTGCTACAAGTAAGCCTCAGGTTTGTCTTAGGCTAAACAAGGAAATCTTCAGTCTCCAAAGCTTTTTATCTGGCATATACTTTATAAAAAATAAGAAACTTAATTCCTTAGACACCCACCCACCAGCTGAAAATGGGTAGCTTTTGACTGTTCTTGTCAATAACACGAGAGCAGCCAAACACAAATGAGATATTTTTATTCTCCCTTTACTCTTAACATAAAATAGTAAATCATCAGGCACTCTGTTTCCTACACTCTTTCTTGGTTCAATTATGACAGAGAATCTCATACAAACTTTATAATTTTTGAACAGTTCTTTGTTACAAAATTATATATGAATTAAAACTTAAAATATTATTAAAGAATAATGCTGACATTTTTAAATTGAAACACACATCCAAGAGAAAAAAAAAAAAGCTTCACACCTTATCAAACAAAACCATTAGGTGGATCAGGCTCAGCAAAAGAAAAACAACTCTCTTAATTACTAAATGATGACTGATTTTTCTAGTTGCTAACAAGTCTTCCAGAAGATTCTGCACTCCAGTGTTAGCCATAAAAACCATGTCTACTGCAATGAGGGTCCAAAACTTTTGCCATCCAAAAGCATCATGAGGCAAAGTTAGTAGACTTCTCCTTTATATCATGTATCTATCAAACCTGTGCCCTTCACAAGGATGTCTGTTCTCAGAAATGCATCCCTAAAACAACCTTGTTCAAAAGAGCTTAGAAGCTCTGTGGAGAAGGAGGAGGCAGTCTCTTTTATAACCATGCCCAGTCTTTAAATATGTGAAAATAAAACATCTTCCCACTATTTTCCAGTTAAATGACATGGTTTCTGTTAAATGTACTTGCCATTAGAAACAGCATAGTAAACCATCTATTTACACAATCAGCTTTCTCCACGTAGATGTTTCTGAAGTTCATGTCTCTAGCATGGTCTCTGTTCTGATTCCCAAACATCTCCAGCTGCCAGGTGTCCATCTCACAAGGCTGTCCTCCAGGGGCTTCTGAAACATCCTTTACAGACTGGAACTCCTCCTCTTTCGGCTCCTGTTCCCTAGACTTGCTGTGTCCCGTTTCACTCCCGACTTTGCCTCATCAGTGTATTCAGTCTCACTGTTCAGCTGTCAACTTTCTGACCCTGAACTGTCAAATCCAACCCATCTCCATCTCATCTTCCATTTCCACTGCCCTAAGCCACATTGTCATTGCTTCCTGTCTGGATTTATAACCCTGTCATTCAGTCTCTTTTGATCCTATACCAAAAAGCAACAATGAAAGGAAAAAGAGCAAAAACAGGTTAACATACAAAGAGAGGAATCAACACATTTGGAAAAAAAAATAGTTAAAAGGATAAATTAGAACAAACTAGAATATGTAGCTCAGATGGTAAAGAATCTTCCTCCAATGCAGGAAACCCAGGTTCGATCCCTGGGTTGGGAAGATCCCCTTGAGAAGGAAATGGCAACCTATGGCAACCTACTCCTATTCTTGCCTAGAGAATCCCATGGACAGAGTGGCCTGGTGGGTACAGTCCACGGGGTCACAAAGAGCTGGACGTGACTGAGCGACTAACACTATACTACTAGAACAAGAAGGGAGGGGAGAAGATGGGAGATCCTTCCTTAATCCCTCTCACTCTTTCTGTCCTGTTCAGCCTCACTTTGAACTAGAACAAAGCTGCTGCTGAATGCCCTCCATGCTGAGTTCTGACCTTAAAACTCACAGGTGTACATATATGTTAACGAGAGAACTTCACATACACATGCATAATTTTACATGTGTGTATAACTAGGTCTGTTTTCATCTCAATTTTTACCAAGTACAGCTGACCCTTGGATAACACACATGGGTTTGAATGCACTCACATGCAAACGCTTTTCAGTACTAAGTACTGTAGTTCCACATGATCCATAGTTGACTGAATCCATGGATACAGAACCACACATACAGAGAACTACAGATTCTATGGGCCAACTATAATTTATAATCAAATTTTCGACGACACACAGAGGATTGCCATCCTAACCCCCACAGTGTTCAAGCATCAAATGTATTTTAAAACATATGTAAATTATTTTGTATAACAAGCTGAATCATCAATATTGAATGTGATAAAATGCAGTGGTACTCCGCTTCGGGACCCAGGCACTCTGGTTGCTGGGATCATTGGAGGTGGCTGGCTCTCAGCTGAGTCCTTCTCCAGGGACTGTGAACGGCATCTACTGAGGCTCCATGGACAGGTTTAAACATTCAACCTCCTTAGCTAACGTGGGACAGTTTTGCAGGGTCAGTCCCACTCTAGGCTCCACTGTGGAATACACTAGGCCTTTCCTGGGGTGCATTGCAGTCCCACTCTAGGCTCCACTATGGAATACACTAGGCCTTTCCTGGGGTGCATTACAGTCCCACTTTTAACGCTGCCAAGGCCTGCGTTTTCACTGCCTCAGAGATGCTGATCCAAGTGTGACTAGATAGCTTCCCTGGGACCTTTCTGCATGTAAATCTCCACCCCAGAGTTTGTTTCCTGAGAACCTAAGATATAAGGCCTCTAAGTTCCTATAAAGCCTTTGACTGTGTGGATCACAATAAACTGTGGAAAATTCTGAAAGAGATGGGACTACCAGACCACCTGACCTGCCTCTTGAGAAATCTGTATACAGGTCAGGAAGCAACAGTTAGAACTGGACATGGAACAACAGACTGGTTCCAAATAGGAAAAGGAGTACATCAAGGCTGTATATTGTCACCTTGCTTATTTAACTTATATGCAGAGTACATCATGAGAAACGCTGGGCTGGAAGAAACACAAGCTGGAATCAAGATTGACGGGAGAAATATCAATAACCTCAGATACGCAGATGACAACAACCTTATGGCAGAAAGTGAAGAAGAACTAAAAAGCCTCTTGATGAATGAAAGAGGAGAGTGAAAAAGCTGGCCTAAAGCTGAACATTCAGAAAACGAAGATCATGGCATCTGGTCCCATCACTTCATGGGAAATAGATGGGGAAACAGTGGAAACAATGTCAGACTTTATTTTGGGGGGCTCCAAAATCACTGCAGATGGTGACTGCAGCCATGAAATTAAAAGATGCTTACTCCTTGGAAGAAAAGTTATGACCAACCTAGATAGCATATTCAAAAGCAGAGACATTACTTTGCCGACTAAGGTCCGTCTAGTCAAGNTATATTGGGGGGCTCCAAAATCACTGCAGATGGTGACTGCAGCCATGAAATTAGAAGACGCTTCCTCCTTGGAAGAAAAGTTATGACCAACCTAGATAGCATATTCAAAAGCAGAGACATTACTTTGCCGACTAAGGTCCATCTAAGGCTATGGTTTTTCCTGTGGTCATGTATGGATGTGAGAGTTGGACTGTGAAGAAGGCTGAGCGCTGAAGAATTGATGCTTTTGAAGTGTGGTGTTGGAGAAGACTCTTGAGAGTCCCTTGGACTGCAAGGAGATCCAACCAGTCCATTCTGAAGGAGATCAGCCCTGGGTGTTCTTTGGAAGGAATGATGCTAAAGCTGAAACTCTAGTACTTTGGCCAATTCGTGAGAAGGGTTGACTCATTGGAAAAGACTCTGATGCGGAAGGGATTGGGGGCAGGAGGAGAAGGGGACGACCGAGGATGAGATGGCTGGATGGCATCATGGACTCGATGGCCATAAGTCTGAGTGAACTCCGGGAGACGGTGATGAACAGGGAGGCCTGGCGTGCTGCAGTTCATGGGGTCGCAAAGAGTCGGACACAACTGAGCAACTGAACTGAACTGAAAGCTGAGGGATGGATAAATGGTGGGGGTTGGGGCAGGGGGAGACTCTTCCCTCTCTTTGAGGGTATATTTGAGGTTTTAAAAAAAAAGAGGGCTGTTACACTTTGAGACTAAAGGACATATAAACCACTATGAATTCTTCTAAAGACAAGGTAGAAAATAGAGAGAGGTAACAGTTAACAAGGAGTTTGCAAATTATAGGCAACAAAAAATGTTTAAGCCTGTTAAAATAAAAGAAGGCATTTCTTCAAATCTTACCCATATCATACTATGGGTATTACATGTCAGCAATAATATATGACATTCATACTCAAAACTGTTCAAATACAGGCAGGAATCCTTTTAAAAGCATGGATTTTATAGCACCCCACTGAAATCACTTTTATGTCACTGAAATACTCACCCTTTGAGACTTGGCTCCTTTAAAGAGAGAGGAGTACACCTTCTTCTTCGGCTTGGCAGCTCTAAAGATAGGTCTTCTACCTTGTTTTCAAGTTTAGCAGCGATATTTGAAACAAAACTGGTATTTGTCAAGTCTTGTAGCATTCTAACACCTGAAAAGAGTATGTTTTCAAACATATTTTTAATAGGATAGAGATATTGAAATATATATATAATATTTACTGGTTTATAAATGATTGGTATCAAATGTTTCAATTTAATGAAGTTATAACTTTGAATGTTATAAAAGTAGCACTGAAATTATCTGTAAAAGTTTTTTTTTCCTAATAATAATGAGAGGAAGAGACTTACTATTTAAAACAGTCAAAGCAGTAGTCTGTAATATTTTTATACTAAAATCATTTAGGCTGATAGAAATTCTTTATGATTCAATTCGATGTCAATGATTGCTCACACTATGAAAGGCAACATGAGAAACAGGTGAAAGACAGCTTACCAACCTCTACAATGTCCTGCAACTCGAGACCTTTGCACTTCTTTTGAATCAGTATTCCTTTTACCTGGAACAGTCTTATCCATAAAAATCCTAGTGTTCTACATACACCTATTGAAATGTTATACTTCTGGTAGAAAAATTTAATTGATATGGGAATTGTTTAATATAGCAACATTTCCAATAACAAAGTGAAAGTGAAAGTTGCTCAGTCGTGTCCAACTCTTTGTGACCCCATGGACTATACAGTCCATGGAATTCTCCAGGCCAGAATACTGGAGTGGGTAGCCTTTCCCTTCTCCAGGGAATCTTCCCAACCCAAGGATCGAAGCCAGGTCTCCCGCATTGCGGGCAGATTCTTTACCAGCTGAGCCACAAGGGAAGCCCAAGAATACTGGAGTGGGTAGTCTATCTCTTCTCTAGATTTTCCCAACCCAGAAATCAAACCAGGGTCTCCTGCATTGCAGGCAGATTCTTTACAAAATGAGCTATCAGGGAAGTCCTTAATAACAAAAAATGTTAAGAGGAAAAAGTGAGGTAAGTAATGTTACATATAGTATGATTTCAAGTATGTATTTAAAATGCACAGATTCAAGTCTGCATGCATATGGCAAAATGTTGATTGCAGTTCTTCTGGGTGATGGTTTTTCCTATTTTCTGATTCTCTACTTTCAATTTTATGCAATGAGCATTATTTTAATAACTGGAGAAAATAAGAAACACTAAACTTAAAAATGCTATCTATCCTTTTAGGTCCTGAAGTGCTATGTATTTGATGACACTTTTGCAGGTTTCTCTAGCCAAAACTATTCCCCATCATTACATCCCTTCATATGTGTGTTTTTATCAAAGCATTTGCCATGTTTAAACACTGCACTTTTCCATACATGGATGAGGAAAGGGAGCTGGTATTCTTAATTTTTAATCCTCTAAAACACTTTTTTTTTGGCTTTACCCAGTGCCATGCAAGATAGGTCCCTGACTGGAGATGAGACTTGTGCACCCTGCAGTGCATCTGCAGAATCTTAACCACCAGACACCAGTAAAGTCCCTAGAATAATGATCATACTAAATGTATGCTGTTGGAGACAGTCCCGTCCTGAAGAAACTTGCAACTGTCTTTGGTAAAATCAAACTAGGGCAGTTCATTATTGTTGTTGTTCAGTTGCTAAGTTGTGTTCAATTCTTTATGACCCCATGAACTGCAGCACACCAGGCTCCTCAGTCCTCCATTATCTCCTGGAGTTTGCTCAATTGGCTCGGATGATAAAGAATCTGCCTGCAATGCAGGAGACTGGGGTTTGATCTCTGGGTTGGGAAGATCCCCTACAGAAGGAAACAGCAACCTACTCCAATATTCCTGCCTGGAGAATTCCATACAGAGGAGGCTGGTGCGCTATAGTCCATGGGGTTGGACACGACTGAGTGACTAACATATAGCAGGTATATATACATATATCCACAGAGTTGATGATGGTGTCTAACCATCTTATCCTCTGCTGCCACATTTAAAACACTCAATTTCCTTCAAAAATATGAAAAAGGAAATCATCTGCCCAATGTCATCATCAGACAACTTTGTGCTAAAGGCCAAAATACATGAATATCCAAGCCACTCTCATTGTTACCCTCTTAAAGTATTAAGCTTTCTTTAAATTCCTCCATATTGCTTCTATAGATCAGGCTACATAGTTATACATTATTTTAAAATTCCATAAAAATCAGTTATAATAGGAATGCTTTACTGGCTAAATCAATATATATATAATTTAAAAACTTCATCACTTCGGGTATGGACCTACCTATTTCTGATCTTTGTGTTCTTTGGTCGACTTCAAATTTCATATCTTTCATCTTCTCACGTACCTCATCACTTACTTGAAAGATGGGTGAGCTTTCTGGGGCAAAATTTTCTTTCAGATTTTTATTAGAAGAAATACTCAAAGGTACTGAACCCTCAAGAACACTGTTACAGGAAGAATCTTGTCTGCTAGGTGAATACCGTTGAGATAAAGATACCAACATTTTTGTATAAAAGTCTGGTTTGACAGTTTCCACATTTTCCAACTTTTTTCCCGTAACAGTGTACTCAGGTTCAACTGACACTTCCTGAATGGTGTTGGATCTCCTCTCCATTAGCTCATGACTATCCAGAGGATCTTCGAAGGTCTTCCTTTTCTTTGATTTGGATGTCATCTTATCTACTTTTTTGACCTGGCACTCTCCTTCCTTCGTCACCTCCACAAAGTGGCTCTCTCTCTTTCTATTCAGAGTTTTAGTGCTTAGCTTTGGGTGCCTATGTGATTCCATGTGGCTTCCAGTGTCAAAATCTGCCTCATCAGTAATATGTTTTAAACCTGGTTCTAAGACAGACATCTGTGAAGAACCTGGCAACTGCAAAACAGGCATGTTGTCACTTTTTGCCAAAATGTTCTTTGCCTTGTCTGATTCTTTCCCATGCTTTTTAATTCGTTTATAAGGATTTGAAATTTCATCACAATTTTCTTTCTCATCACTGTTGATTTCCATACAGTATCCACTAATAACAGCTTGGCCTTCAGGTCTTTGTTTATTTATTTTAAAATCAAGATTTTTTGTACAGCTTTCTTGGCCATGCACATCTTTATCATTATCCTCATATATCTGGCACATTTCCGAAATTATATCTGTCTTCCGATTTACTTTCTGCTTCTGCTTAAGGTTATTTATTTTTGATTTATTCTGCTGAGTAGGTTGCTTATCAGTGACACGCTTTGTCAACTCCAACATATTCTGGGTCTTATAATTATATAAATGTCCATCATCTTTGGTGGAAAGATACATTGTCTGAAATTCTTGTGTNTTCGTTTTCTGAATGTTGAGCTTTAAGCCAACTTTTTCACACTCCGCTTTCACTTTCATCAAGAGGCTCTTTAGTTCTTCTTCACTTTCTGCCCTAAGGGTGATGTCATCTACATATCTGAGGTTATTGATGTTTCTCCCAGCAATCTTGATTCCAGCTTGATTCCAATCTTGATTTCAGTGGACTGGCATCCTTAAAATAAATGTTATTTTCTGTGGCTTTACTCTACAGTTGTCAGGAGAAGCAGCTCAGGCGCTAAGCTGGCGAGGTTGAAATCAGTGCTCTGACAGTCTGAAATGTGGTTTACAGAGGGCGTCCTCTTTCTGTCTGACATGGATGAAGATCTCCCCTTACTTTTATTGAAATCTATGTCTTGGGTTATTCTGGGAACCAGAGGGTTAAGCAAACACTGAAGCTGACTCACCATGCTCCTGAGAGGCTGACTTCTCAGGGGGCTGGGTGTACTGAGACAGTGGTATGTTTTTCCCAAGGAAAGCACTTGAGTGATACACTTTGAGTCACTACAAGCCTGAAAAATGCTATTTTGTTGCCCTATGTGAAGGACAGTCTCACCACCCAAAGATTCTTGGGTTACACAGCTTTCCTCTTAAGTTGTCTAGATGCCACTTCACTGTTTTTCACCAACACATCAAAAGTGAGGAAGACAGCATTTTCACGTCAGAGGCCTAGCTGCTCCCTTGAGCTTCAGCACTTTCTTCTTTCTGATCTTATACCTTTCAATAAAGCCACTGAGTAGGCAGATTTGGATTAAAGGAGGGAACCAGAAAAGGGGCCCCCAAGTTTTTAGTCAGGCGAAATGCTACAGTCTAGCTTTTCACAATTCTGTTCTGGACTATGAAACACAAGCTAAATTAACCTAAGGCTACACTGCTCTCCTTTGTCACTGCCCCTTCTGAATACACCTCTTTGTTAAGCCCCATGGGAAAATGGCACGGCCATGTTCAACAAGGTACTCCTGCATAGTTCAACAAGGCTTTCTGATCACAGAGATGTTCTCTTCTGCATTGTTCAACACGGTGGCCCCTAGCCACCCGTAGCTATTTACTGAGTACTTGAACTGAGAGGAGTGAAACTGAGGGAATGCAATGAATTAAATTTAACAGCTACATGAGGCTAGCGGGTACCACTAACTGAACAATTCTAGCATACAGAAGACAAACTCGACGTCTACCTGATATACCTTCCTTCCTGCCTCAATACTTGTATTATTTATTTCCACATCCTAAAATTTAGAAATCCACTAGGCTATTTCTAGGTGTGGATCCCACTCATTTTCTTGGTATGCACTTCAGTTATCTGTAAAAGAGTAATATCAACAGATCCGACCACATGAAAGCTGTGTAAACAATTTTAAATGAGTTTCAACTTGCCCAACACAGGGCATACACTAAGTGCTCAATAAATGCAACCTATGTTCCCCGAACCCTCTTGATCTGTTCTGACTTTTCACTTTGAACTCTCATTCTAAACGGAAATCTATTATTTGTGTTTCTTACATTTGTGTCCACATTATTCATCTTTATTTATTTCCCCTAAGTTGCAAGAATATTTCTAGAGCCCTGCACCTACCTGCCTCGTAAGAGTCAATAGGTTAAGAATCACGTATTTCACCAAAGAACTTTTTCTGCTTTCTGGTAATTCTTCAAATGCTTAGTCTCAGAATTCTTCAAATTCTCAGTCTCCTTGAGAAAACTAGTTTTTCTTTAAATTTCAACATTTTCTCTCATTTCTTGCAATAAATCTGTCACCTTTTCTTAGACTGAGTCTATCTTTTCGTGTATTTAACTTTAAAGAGAAAGGTCTACATTTATGCGACACTGGGAATTGTACTGGGTTCAATCAAAAAACATTCAGAAAACCAAGTTAAAATCTTTAAGGATGGGGAGATGTTTACATGGTTACTTCTTACATTACTGACAGCTCGCAATTGGTGCCTGACAAATTACCCTCAAATTTAGCAGTTTAAAACAACAAACTGGCATCAAGAACCTGGGGTGTGCACATTTGGCCCAAGATCTCTCAAAAGGCAGCAATGTGTCAGCCAGGGTCTCTGTCTTCTCAAAGCTTGATGCAGGCTGGTGGAAGGAGGATTGGCTTGTAAACCAAGCCCATGCACACAGCTGCTGGCAAGGCATCAGGTCTTCACTGGCTGCTGGCCAGAAACACCAGCTCCTTGCTGCAAGAGCTCCACAGGGAAGCTCACAAAATGGGAGATGGTTTCCCTCTGAGCAAATGAGAAGCAGTCCAACGTGGAAACCAAAGCCTTTTCGTAACCTAACCTTGAAGGTGACATCCCATCACTTTTGCCACACTTGTGGAAGCAAGTCACTACGTCCAGCCATTTTCAGGGGAGGGAATAACACACAGGACATGAGCACCAGGAGGCAGGGTCACTGGGGCCACCTTAGAAGCTATCTGCCACACTTTATCCTTAGTCAGCTTGTCGACCCAGTCATGTGCAGTCAGGAAGCAGGATTACAAAGCCAAGAGGGTGGCATCAGAGCAGGGAGCTTCAACACTGCTTCACGGTTGGTCTCTCTCCTACAACCACAGGGAGCCAACCCCTCTCCACTTGCCACACTCTCCTTGGTAAGAACCAGTCTGTATCACTGTTGTTGTTTTTGTGAGTACTATTTATTAAACAAACGAAACAGAATGCAGGGGGTATGTCTGATCAGCTAATATATCCAAGTAGTTGGCTTCCAGATACGACCATGGTAAGGACACCAGTTAAACAAGAGTTACTCCACTTTATTTCTGGGCTCAGCACTTGATCACTTTTCAAATTTATCATTCAGCTTTTAACCCAGCTTCAAGTACAAAACATCTCACCAACCAACCGCCCCATGAACAACTTTCAATTCTAGCTTCAGCTGCTCGAAGTAGGTTCCTGTAATGCACAGCACAGGAGGGCCTCTCAACCACATGAGTGCACCCAACGCAGCCAGTAAGGACTTTCCTCACTCTGTTTCTCATTTGCACTGCCTCCTGACAAAATTCTTTTCATTTTGTTATGGCACTTCCAGGGTTTCCAAAGAGACTGCACTCTCCCCATTATGCTTGCTGGTCATTGCAGTGTGTCTGTCTGTTTTAAACACATGAGCTTAGATCCTCCTCCTCCACTGGGTGTCAACACAGCTATTTGTTTAACTAAAGCACTTTACACACTCTTTCAAAGACTCTGTTTTGATAAATACAACAAGAAATGCTTGTTGATTTTCCGAGTCATATAATTCAATTCCGTTGTTGGATAAAACAAAGATTTCTGTCTATACCATTTCCCAGATTTATTCTATGGCAATTTAAGTAAGTAAATTTTGCTAATTTCTAAAAAAAATGCAGGGTCACCAAACTTAGTTCAGCTTAAGATGTGACTAATTAGGAAACTTAACATCCCTGGTAGCCCAGCTGGTAAAGAATCTACCTGCAATGCAAGAGACCACGGTTCGATTCCTGGGTCGGGAAGATCCACTGGTGAAGGCATAGGCTACCTACTCCAGTATTCCTGGGCTTCCCTAGTGGCTCGGATGGTAAAGAATCCACCTGCAATGTGGGAGACCTGGGTTCAACACCTCGGTTGGGAAGATCCCCTGGAGAAGGGAATGGCTANCCACTGGTGAAGGCATAGGCTACCTACTCCAGTATTCCTGGGCTTCCCTAGTGGCTCGGATGGTAAAGAATCCACCTGCAATGTGGGAGACCTGGGTTCAACACCTGGGTTGGGAAGATCCCCTGGAGAAGGGAATGGCTACTCACTCCAGTATTCTGGTCTGGAGAATTCCAAGAGGGGTTGCAAAGAGTCAGACACAAATTAGAAAACTTAGTAAGCATAAAAACACTTTAACAACATCTTTAAGGAATCACAACACACAGCTGCTCAGTGGGATGAACTAATCAGAAGAGGGCTGTAAAGATGCCCCTGCCACTGTGTCCAGCAGGGGGCACCGAGCACTATGGGATGGACACACAACACTTAGAAGGCAGATGTTGCTGTCTAGTCGCTCAGTTGTGTCTGACTCTGTGCGACCCCATGCAACCTCGTATGGACTGCAGCATGCCAGGCCTCCCCATCCCTCACCATCTTCTGAAGTTTGCCCAGGTTCAGTCGAAACACCAACAGTATTCTAACTCACAAATCAAAATATCCATTTTTGGTTTAACAATAAAAAAAGATTATCCTATACCATACTATTCCTCTTACCCCATCCTCATTCCCAGGAAGACAATTTATTTGCCATATTCGCTTACAAAACTAATAGAGAGAATAGGAAGAGAACCAACAAAAACTCAAGGGACGTCCCTGGCAGTCCAGTGGTTTAAGATCTTGCTTTCCAATGCAGATAGTGCAGGTTCAATCCCTGGTCAGGGATCTAAGATCCCACATGCCTTGCGGCCAAAACACCAAAACAACATAAAACACAGAAACAATATTGTAACAAACTCAATAAAGGCTGTAAAAATGGTCCAAATGAAGAAAAAAAAAAACAAAAAACAACCTCAATCAGATGTCAACGAATTTTTGGATCTGATACTCTGGTACTGGACAAACGGAATTCAGTTTCTTTGTCTGATGAAAATATGTGGAAAACATAATTAAGAAGGGACTTAACACAAATGCCTTAAGTAAACACAAGGCCACCGCACACTGCTGCACAGGATCTAACCTACACAAGCAGCATCCTGCACAGACACAAAAGGTACTGTGCCCAGGTTAAACCCTGTATTTGATCTGATCAGATTTCTAGGTGTTATGTTTTGAGACAAACAGGACTTTCAAACATGTTAGCACTTCACTTACAGTTCTGCATCCACCAATGTAATAACTGCCTCAGGCAAGGGCCATCAATGAGTCCCTTATTGATACAAAGGAGGGAAATGGAGCCTTTTTTGGGGCAAGATTTAGCATATACTACATGACCAAGTGATCTGGCCAGAAATGTTTAGCATGGATTTCATTATGGGAAACAATTGGTGGTATTGAGGTATTTTACAACAGGCCTTGATTCTTCAAAATTAACCAAACGCTTTGACTGGATCCTGAATTGAAAACAAAAAAAATTTTAAGGGTGATTTTTAAGTCAGTTGGGAAAGTTTAAAAATGGACTGTGTAATAGAGAGCATTTCTGAATAAATTTCTGCTAAATTTTTTGGGTAACATAATGGTATTGTGGTTGTAAGAGAATATTCCTGTTCTTAAGAGATAAAAGCTGAGTTATTTAGGGGTAAAGCATCATGCTGTTCTAATTTACTTTCAAAAAAACTTAGAGGCCAGAGTGNTGAATAAATTTCTGCTAAATTTTTTGGGTAACATAATGGTATTGTGGTTGTAAGAGAATATTCCTGTTCTTAAGAGATAAAAGCTGAGTTATTTAGGGGTAAAGCATCATGCTGTTCTAATTTACTTTCAAAAAAACTTAGAGGCCAGAGTGCAGGTATAGATAAACCAAATGTGGCAAAATGTAATTTGTGAATATAAATAAAGAATGATTATCAAATTTATTTTTCAACTTCTTTGTGGGCTTAAAATATTTCAAAACAGAAGATGAAAAGGAAGGGATTGAGTGAATACAGCAACTCCAGATACATTCTCACACATCATAGCAAAAAAAGGAAGTGCTCTCCTCCCTGGGTATCTTTTTAATGGGCTGCAAAGCCTTTCAGGGAACCAACCACCCCTCTGGTTCCTGCCCCCAGGATACAGCACTTCATATTTCATTGTATAGATCTAATATTATCTAATCTGACCTTATTTCACATATAACTGAGTCCTAAAACACCTATAACAGCTGGGGGCGGGGGGCAGACTGGCTTTTTCCTAACTAACCAGCATGAAAACCAAGATCTAAATTGGCATATTTCCCTCAAACCCTTACTAAAACAGAAAGATAATCTCCCCAATTCTAACCTAGCTGGTGTTCTTGCCTGGAGAATCCCAGGGACGGGAGAGCCTGGTGAGCTGCTGTCTATGCGGTCGCACAGAGTTGGACACGACTCAAGTGACTTAGCAGTAGCAGCAGGATACAGGGCACTCGTGACTGAGAAAGACAAAGTCACACCTCTTAAAAATGAGATGTAAGCCTACTTAACCCCACTTCAAACAAGACACCGGAGAAGGCAATTGCACCCCACTCCAGTGCTCTTGCCTGAAAAATCCCATGGAGTGGGCTGCAGTCTGTGGGGTCGCTAAGAGTCAGACGTGACTGAGCGACTTCACTTTCACTTTTCACTTTCATGCATTGGAGGAGGAAATGCAACCCACTCCAGTGCTCTTGCCTGGAGAATCCCAGGGACGGGGGAGCCTGGTGGGCTGCCATCTATGGTGTCGCACAGAGTCGGACACGACTGAAGCGACTTAGCAGCAGCACCAGCAGCAAACAAGACACAACCAAAAGTTCTAATTTTAAAGAGATTTAATTTTAATTCTTTAAAGTTTAATTTTTTAAAGATTTTTAACTGTTACTACTCTAGAACCTATTCCGTTTGCAAATAATCAACATTTTATCTGACAATGAAAATTACAGTAACATTTTTGAACTTTTTTATGCCTTGAAGAAAATATCTAATGTTAAAGGTGCAGGTAAGGTAGGTAGGAAGGAAAGAGCAATGAATTAAGGAGACAACAGGCCTGAGTAACACTGCTAAGAATGACGAGCTGTAACAAACTCAACGACCCTGCAAGTGGCCATTTCCACTTTGCTTAGTAACAGAACACCCTGGTACTCCCCACAGCCACTCACCCATACCGCTAGCAAAACCATATACACAGTTTTAACAGGAAAGTAGAGATTACATTCCTCGGGCTCTCCTAAGGCCATGTGACCAAGCTCTGAACAGTGGGATATAAGTATAAAATTCCCATGTCACATCCTTAAAAACAGCTGTCTTCCTCTCTGGCTCACTCACAAGGAATAAGCACAGATGTGAGCCAGACCTGGCCATGCAGACTCTTGAAACACACTGCGGAAGGGTAAAGACAAAGACAGAAGAAACCCAGGGTGCTGGATAACCCATGGGGAAAAAGCAGCTTATCCATTTAGGACTACTCTCTACCACTGGTGGCTTATGAGAGAAATAAGCTTGCAATTTGGGGAACCACTATGTATTTGGGTCTTTTACAGCAGCATGGTCTGTAACAGCTTGTATGACTTGGGGCATTTTTCTGGGTCTCACTTTGTGAAAGTGAAAGTCATTCAGTCCTGTCCGACTCTCTGTGACCCCATGAACTATACAGTCCATGAATTCTCCAGGCCAGAATAGTGGAGTGGGCAGCTGTTCCCTTCTCCAGGGGATCTTCCCAACCCAGGGATCGAACCCAGGTCTCCTGCATTGCAGGTGGATTCTTCACCAGCTGAGCCATCNTGTGACCCCATGAACTATACAGTCCATGAATTCTCCAGGCCAGAATAGTGGAGTGGGCAGCTGTTCCCTTCTCCAGGGGATCTTCCCAACCCAGGGATCGAACCCAGGTCTCCTGCATTGCAGGTGGATTCTTCACCAGCTGAGCCATCAGGGAAGCCCAAGAATACTGGAGTGGGTAGCCTATCCCTTCTCCAGAGAATCTTCCCAATCAGGAATCAATCCGGGGTCTCTTGCATTGCAGGCGGATTCTTTATTTTTTTTAAAGAATCCATCTGCCAGTACTGATGTGGATTCAATTTCTGGTCTAGGCAGATTTTTTACCAGCTGAACATTTTACTGCTTCACAAAGCTGATTAGAATGATATGAATGCTAGTAACTTCTTTAGCTGGATATAAATGCTATTAACTTCTTTAGCTGGCTGTATTTTCTGTTATTAAATAAAAGCAAAAATATATACTTTCGGTAAAATAAAAACTGAAATTATACATATATTTGAATAAATGGGATGACATATGAAAATACTCTGCACAATTTATCTACCCATTCAACAGATAATTACCAAATGCCCACATTACTCAACATGTTAAGAATAAAACGGTAGAAATAAAGAAACAAGAGTTCACTGCCTCATGCATGAAAACTTTATAAACTTGAGAGAAAGCCTACAATAAACAAACAAATAGTAAGATTATTTCAAATAATAATATGGGGAAAAGGAGGGGGGAAAAGCAGATAACACTGAGTACACTGTGGAGTTGGGAGGGGGCTCAATTTACATAGGTACTAAAGCCATGCAAAAATGTAAGACTTCCAGGTTAAAACAGCAAGCTCAATGCTTTCAACAAGGACAAGACTGTGTATGTTCATGGAACACAAGGGTGAAATGACAGACAAGATCTCAGAGGCAAGCAGAGGCACCTTGGCACTAAGTGAACAAGTGTACAATACTAGTTTCAGGGAATGAATGCTCCAGATGAAAAACAGAGAACTATCACTCCCTTAATTCTGTCTTGGTTTGAGTAAGTGATGTTCCCAGGAGAAAATTATGAACTCAGCTGCCCTGCAGTCAGTAACTGACTACAATTTTATTCTATTTACTTTGGGACAAATACTTCAATTAGTTAAGTGATTTTAGGACTTGGGGAAAAAAAGTAAAAGTCATCTCTAATAGAGCAAAAGCTTTCTCTTGTTATTTTAAAAATGTGAACAAATTCCACATTTAATTTTAGTCAACAAATTATCTCATGAGCAGCTATTACATATGCAGACACTGTTGCAGGCGCTGAAGGTTTCACAGTAAATAAAGAACTGGTCCTTGTAGAGTTTAATGTATCAGAATACATTTCAAAGTTTAAAAATGATAATAGTAAATTTTTTAAAACTTCACTCATTTTGGCTGACTACTTAATGTCTAAAATTTGGTTTGAAAATAGTGTATCTTAATTTCTCTCTTTTTTTGCTGTAGGCTTAGTATATTGAGCATAAAAGGACACAGTGTTAGAATTTAAATCTGAGAAAACAATTAAATCTACCTTTACACTAAAAGAATGAGAAATACTATACTGTGAATTCTCCTATTGCAAGACAGAGAAAGTGATTATCAAGTGTCCTGGCACATGGAGGAAAGAGACCTATGTTTACTGATCTATGTGTTACATAAAAAGATTCAAACCATTTATCTCTCCCCTTTAGAGCCAACTAAAATGACACTAAATTAATAAAAACAGCTTGAGACACTAAGAACAAAAGAACATGTGGGCAAACAGCAGAAGACAACAACAAATGTGCTAGAAAATGGAAAGAGGTTAACTTAGCAAATAAAGGAAATTGAAAACTAAGAGCATGTGGAGGGGGTTGCCAGGCAGAGAGTGCCAGGGGTCAGGAAGAGACAACAGTGAGACATGAGATTCAAAATAAGGCTGTTGGTTGAAGCATCTACTTAAGATGCAGAGAAGTCTAATTCTCAAAGAGAGAACTAGTTTTTGAAGAAACTGAGCCAGAGAAGATCTGGGTTGGAGCTGAAGGCCAAGTAACAAACTGAAAATGAGATCTAGTGAAAGGATGCATAGTCAACCATAAGCTGACCTTCCTGGCTCTCGGAACGTCAGCAGCCAGGCTTAAGACATGACATGCCCCCCACACACAGAACTCCCTCTGAACGCGGTTCCTTCTGCTGAGACACTGAGAGTCCCTAGTTCATCACCTTACAGTGAGCCCGCCAGCTGATTGGCTCTGCCAGTGAACACAGCCCTTCCGATCTCCTCTGAGATCTCACAACTAAGGATCATCAGATACTGCAGTCTACTAACACAAGGAAAAAAGGAACTCAAAGGAAACAATGCCAAGATTAGAATCGATCCTCTCAAAGATACTCCAATCTACAAAACAAAGGTTGCTGAAAAAGGAATACACCACAAAAAGCTTTCAAAAATAATCGGATTTGTAAATATCAGTTAAATAGTTGGAAAGAAAAGTGGGGAACTCTCCCAAAAAGAAACAAAATGTAAAGCTGATGGAAAACAGAAGGGGGGAAAAAACCCCGCACAAAAACTAGAGGATCAATGCAGAAAGTCCAAGATTCATGTCAGGAGTTCCAGAAAGAATAAAACAGAGAAGGAAAAAACCTGAAGAAAATGAATCTACAAGTTGAAAGGGGCCAATGAGTACTAGCCTAACTAATGAAAAAGATACACCACGGCACACTGTCAAGAGAGGGGGGAAAAGTAGTGAACAGAACAGCACGACGTTTCTTAAATGCCACACTGGACTCTTAACAGACAGAAGAAAGGCCTTCCAAACTCTGGAAGAAAAGTGATTCCCGATGACAAGCCAAATCCAAAAGTGTGAAAACAGAAAGACATCGTTTCCAAGCAGGTAAACACTTCTACCAATGGAGAGGGAAACAAAACAAAACATGTCACCCCAAAACTGGAAGATTCAACACAGGAAAGACAAAAGGAACTCCCACAATGGTGATGTGAATATGATAAGAACAAAGAAAAATCCCAAAGGTACGCGATAAACTTAGAAAGCACCCTCTGTCTCAGAGGGACAGAGTTCAAGGAAAAACTGAAACTGGTAGAACATCCTGATGTACTTTAAAATACTATCAGGAGAGCTAGTCTCTTAGAGGACTTGAGGGTGATTCAATGACAGATTCACAGAAAATGAATCACTCCAGACTGAAACACTATGGAGAACTCCAGGGGTCAAGGAGAGATAAACAACTGATTATGTGATTCTTTTAGCCATGTAGAAAATTATATTGAAAAGCTGCTGAAAGGTGCAGGAAAAAAACAGGGATGGCAGACTGAAACAAACAACAACCAAAAAAAAAAAAAGGGAAAAACATGGTAATTATAAACTCTAGAGAAAACAATGTCATAACAGCACAGATATAATTTATCATCTGACAGTGGTGAACAGTATCTATATGGACATAATAACATCTACTTCCATACTTCTACTTCCATGACTACTGGAACAAATTAACCTTAAATCTGGTGACTGAACACAACACAAATTTATTTTTTTACAGTTCTGGAAGCCTAAAGTCCAAAATCAGTTTCAATGGAATACAGGTATTGGCTACCTAGCTCCTTCTAGACACTCTAAGAACGTGATTTCTTGCCTTTTGGAAGCTGATGGAGGTCACCTGCACCCTTTGGCTTGCAATCCTTTCCTTGCATCACTCCAACCTCTTGCTTCTGGGGTTGCATCTATGACTTCCTCCTTAGATCCTAATCTCCTCCTCTTTTCCTTACAAGTACCCTTGTGATTATATTCAGGGCCTAGGAGGATAAACTCAAATAACCGCCTCATCTCAAAAAATTCCTAATTTAACCACATCTCAAATCCCTTTTCCAAGTAATATGCACTCATTCCCGGGGCTACAAAGTAGGTATCTTCTTTGGGGGAGGGAGGCCATTATTCAGCCTGCTACAACTCTGAATACTGGTATAAACAATAATAATGGTACAACAATCCTGAGGAAACAGCAGGAGTGGTAACAGGGGCAGAACAGAGCTCAATTCTTAGCTACTATTCACATCTCAGGATGTCTAAAACTGATAAAAGAACAACTACACGAGCATACTGTTTAGAAACAGGAAAACAAATACCAGAAGAAACTGCTGAAAGAGTCAAGGTGAGGAGGGACAAAAAACTTTTAATCTTCCTCAAAAGCACTGTGAAACTACCGATTTGTTATACATTAACTATATGGATAAAATGAAAATCAACCTAAAATAAAACTAAGATTAGGTGGCTGGGGAGAGAGAAATCCTAGTAGAGAATGAAAAAGTAATTCAAGGTTAATGAAGCAGAGGAATCACAAACATAAAAATTAAATGGTTACTCATTTATACTTATTAAAAATCTGTGTTAAAGGTAATGAAACAACCAATTAAGGAGTTAAGACTTCACTTCTTAAACTCATCCTTTTCACAGAACTGGAAGGCCATCTACTTATAAAAGTAAATCATTAGCAAAAGCAAGGCTGTAAGTATAGTAAGATCTTGGCCTGAGCTAAACTGCACTTGCAAACACAAACTTAACCCAACAATTACGGATGGCTGAAGCACAGTACTATGATGCAAGCTGTTCTTTTAACACTAGTACAAAGCTCTCCAGGAGGTGTTTATTCCTTTATTGAACAAATGTTAACTGATGTGACAACAGTACAATGGATCTATTCAGTCTGTCAGAAATTTAAGTCAACAAATTAAGTTACTACCCTACCTGTTCTCCTTCCCCTAAAAAAGGCTGTAAACCGCCTGGTCGCTCCATCTGTGGACCGCAGTCCACCAGAGCAGCAGCAGCAGCATGGCCATCACTGGAGCTGGTTACAATTGCAAAATCAAAGGCTCCACCCAGGAAATTCATAAGCGCATAAAGCTTGACAAGTACTTGTACTGGGCTAACGCCATCCCTTCCAACAACAAAACAGCACACTTCTAAACAGAATGGAGGAGACAAATAAGGGTGTTCACTGGTATAATAAAACTTTCTCTTCAGACTCATGTAGAATTTTTTGAGTTATACATATAATCATCAATATAAAATAATGCACTTATAAAGTTGCCTTCGACATGGGAGGGGGGTTGAGGGGATATGAGAAAGCTTTTTAGAGCCTCAGTAATTAAAGGGTCAATACTTCTAAGTGGATTTTCCTGATATCACAACCTCAGGTGTCCCAAACTCCATTCTTACATGCTAAGGGAAATGAAACTAATGGTGAAGGGTGCTTTTGGGCTCTACTGACTGACTCAAGTTCCCCCTCACTCCCAAACTGTATCATACTTAAGAGAAGATGCAGAGTATACAATCAGAGAGAGGGAAGAACAAAACATGGAGGAACTTGAGATAAACGGGAAAAATAAGCCACGGGAAAAATAAGCCAAAAAAAAAAAAAGTTTGAAATTTTGTTGCCACACAGTAATTGAGTTAAATTAAGAGGCAAAGTGCCAAACCCCAGCCTAACCCCAATTTGATGAAATTAATCTTCCCACTTGTGTTGGATTTTCCAAATTCCTAACCCAACCAAGTAACAGCTGTATTCATGGCAACATACCCCGGTTCAAAGTGTCTATCAGTTCAGTTCAGTCACTCAGTCGTGTCCAACTCTGTGCGACCCCATGAATCGCAGCACGTTAGGCCTCCCTGTCCATCACCAACTCCTGGAGTTCACTCAGATTCACGTCCATCAAGTCAGTGATGCCANAGGATGTCTGGCTCCAGATGAGTGATCACACCATCGTGATTATCCGGGTCGTGAAGATCTTTTTTATACAAACCTGCCCCAAATCTCAAAACCAATTAGGTTTTTTTTTTTTTAATTTATGGGCTCAAATAGGCTTTTATTCTTATGTTAATCGCTAACCTGTTAGCATTAAATAGCTAAATAACTGCACCTAAATTTTCTGAGCACTTAGTATGTGTTAAAACGAAGGACACACAAGTATTTAATCCGAATAACAAAGCAAGTCTAGTAATTATCCCCATTTATAGACAGAAAACACAACAGTAGTTCTCAAATGTTTGGTTTCTTACCCTCTGGCCTTCCTTTGCTTGTCAAAAACAAACAAAACCACTTCTTTCAGAAAGTTTTCCCCATCTACGCTAGACCCAAATTATTTCTTTTCTGTGCTTCCATGCAACCTCCCTCAGGTATCACATGACTGGGAGGGGGAGCGGGAAGGGCAGGGGGTAAGGTGGGGATGCTCATACATGTGAAAAAGACAAGCGTCCTCAAAGAACAGACAAAGGACAGGAACAGAATCTACACACTTAAAACATGCACAAATAAGTGTAAAAGATTTTTCTGAATGGTAGTATTGTGCCAGACATTGTCAACAGGTCAGGAAATGGGCACTCCCATTCACTGGTGGAGAAAGGGAAAATCAACACCAAGTTCTACTGAAATTTGATAATACATACCACTGCACACACGCCAAGTTGCTGTAGTTGTGTCAGACTCTTTGCGACCCCATGGACTGTAGCCTGCCAGGCTCCTTCGTCATCTATGGGATTCTCCAGGCAAGAATGCTGGAGTGGGTGGCCACATACATACCATCAGCCATTTAAAAAAAGATCACACCTTTTGACTACTAGCTTCTACTGCTAGAAATATGCCCTAAAGTAATAAGAAGATTTCCACAAGGATGTTCATCATAATTTATAATAGCAAAAATTATAAATATGTCCAGATTAAAAATATTAGGCATCCCTGGTGGCTCAGACAGTAAAGAATCTGCCTGCAATGCAGAAGACCTGGGTTCAATCCCTGGGCTGGGAAGATCCCCTGCAGGAAGGCATGGCAATCCCACTCCAGTCTTGCCTGGAGAATTCCCATGCTACAGTTCACAGGGTCACAAAGGGTCAGACACGACTGAGCAACTAAGCACAGCACAGCACACAGACAATTAAATATCATATAGCCACTTATCTTCTTAAATGTTAACTGGGAAAAAAAGCTTAATATGTAACTATACATGTAATGCCAGCTTTTAAAATACATATTTACAGCAGAAAAAGGACTGTACATTGGAAAAATCGATGCAAAAATGTTAATAGACGTTACCTAAAAATAGTGAGATTAAAAGTGATTTTCTTCATTTACTTATGATGGTTTTGAGGTCAAAAGAACCAGGTTCATCCCCTCGCTCTCCCACTTACCAACTGTGTGACCTTGGTCAAGATACTTTAATCCTTGATTTCCTCATCTACAAAATGACAATTATAATACCACCCAGCCTCAGAGATTAAACGAGAGACAATGCATGCAAAGTGCTTACACTATAGGCAATCAGCTATGTTTCTTGGGGCTTCCCTGGTGGCTCAGCTGGCAAAGAATCTGCCTGTAATGTGGGAAACCTGGGTTTGATCCCTGGGTTGGGACGATCCCCTGGAGAAGGGAAAGGCAACCCACTCCAGTATTCTGGCCTGGAGAATTCCATGGACTGTATAGNCTTCCCTGGTGGCTCAGCTGGCAAAGAATCTGCCTGTAATGTGGGAAACCTGGGTTTGATCCCTGGGTTGGGACGATCCCCTGGAGAAGGGAAAGGCAACCCACTCCAGTATTCTGGCCTGGAGAATTCCATGGACTGTATAGTCCACAGGTTCACATAGAGTCGGACACGACTGAGTGACTTTCACTTTATGTTCCTTGAGCACCTATTTTTTAAAACATACTCAGAAAGAATAAAAAATTTTAACATTAGCAAATATCCCCATAGCAAGAATTTGATGAAGCTATATTCTCATCAACCTGAGCAGTACACTAACCAAATTTTGGCATTTTACACAATGTTAACCAAATTCCCAAGAAATTCAGTTGAGAATTAGAGATGGTGGATATACGAACTAAAGGACCTATGTATTTATACTCAACAGTCAGAAAAACATGTTAAAAAAAAAATTAGGTCCTTGGGAACCAGCCTACTCTATAACATCTAGTACAAGCCTAATGAAAGAATCACCAAAAAGACCAGGTGGCTTCAGATTCTACCACGAACAGTAAAATTCAACTAAAAACAGCTCAGGGTCTAATTTAAAAAGGAGTGAGACATGGACACCAGGAATCAATAAATCCAAATGTTATTTTTAAAGACACTGATATCTTAGAAGCTAATTATTATAAATTTTACTTAGCTGTATTTATAACACACTGCTCACATATCTAGATTCACATCTCAAACATGTACAATCTTCTCAGCAACTCTTCAGATTGAAGCTATAGAAATCACAGAGCAGTTAAAAGAAACGGTAGCTACTTGGGCAATTCATTAGATCCTCTCTAAACATCCTGCCTACAGACCATGCTCATCATGGACTTCTGGAATGTATTTACCCGCTTTAAATCTAAAATGATGAACATGCTGTATTAACTCAAAAATATGCAAATATGAAATGTTTCTGCAATAAATATGAAAGTTCTGACAGTATATCTGGGACATAAGACCTAGGAGAACGGTAAGAGGGAGAAATGTTTTTACCGTATACCTCCTATACCATGTGGATTTACCAGTATATACGTCTATGTGTATGCAGTAGTGGTGGGAGATGTTTAAATGCTGGTTAGTAAAACACAAAAATAACTGTCTTACATTTGGTTTGTAAAAAAGACATGCAAACTAGATTTGGTTATTACAGAGAAGAAAGTCAGACATAGATGTGCTGTGTGTGTGAGAAATACCACTTTTTTCTTTTGTGCATGGGGAGTTTTTTTATTGGCCCTAGAAACTTTTTAAGGAAGAGAATCCTACTTTGTTTATTTTTTAGTTCATTTACAATTATTATGTTTTCAAATTTACTGTACATTATAGTAGTTTTTACTAAATTTACAGAATTTTGTGACCATCATCATTTTTCTAATTCCAGAATGCTTCCATCATCCCTTAGAGAAATGCTGTACATACTGGTAGCCACTTCCCTTTCTCCCACCCTTCAAAGCCCTAGCAACCACTAATTTATTTTCTGCTTTAACATATTTGTCTATTCTGGACATTTCATACAGAACCATGTAACATGTGGGTTCTATGACTGCTTCTTCACTTAGCATGTTTTCAAAGTTCACCCACATTGCAGCATGTACCAGGCCTTTGTTCCTTTCTATGGCTATACAATGTTTCACTGCAGCTACAAACTGAAAGATGGTTGCTCCTTGGAAGGAAAGCTATGACAAACCTAGACACATATTAAAAGGCAGAGACCTCACATCACTTTGTCGACAAAGGTCAGTATAGTCAAAGCCATGGTTTTTCCAGCAGTCATGTACAGATGTGAGAGTTGGACCATAAAGGCTGAGCACCGAAGAACTGCTCAGCTTTCAAACCATGGTGCTGGAGAAAGCTCTTGAGAGTCCCTTGGACTGCAAGGAGATCAAACCAGTCAATCCCGAAGAAAATCAACCCTAAATATTCATTGGAAGGACTGATATTGAAGCTCCAATACTTTGGCTACCTGATGTGAAGAGCCAACTCACTGGAAAAGAAAGACTGAAGGCAAAAGGAAAAGGGGGCAGCAGAGGATACGATGGTTAGAGAGCATCACCAACTCAAAAGGACATGCGAAGAAACTCTGGGAGATAGTAGAGGACAGAGGAGCCTAGCGTGCTGCAGTTCATGGGGCCCCAAAGAGTCGAACACAACTTAGTGACTGAACAACAAAAATCCTGTGTTAGTTTACCAGGGCCACCATGACAAAATACCACAGGTGGCTCCAACAATAGAAATTTACTGTCGCATAGCTCCTGAACAACAATAATAATGGCTACATCACCTTTTCTTTATGCATCACCAGTTTACCGATATGAGGTCTCTTTCCACTTTTTGGCTATTAAGAACAATGTTGCTATAAATACTCATGTACAAGTTTTGTGGACACAAGTTTTCAATTCCCTGAGGTATATACATAGGAGTAGAATTGCTGGGTTTATATTTATATATATATATATATAGCGCAAATCGGTGTTTAACTTTTTAAGGAACTGCCAAAATTTCAAAAGAAGGTTTTGAAACATAGGATACAAAAGAAAGAGACAAAAGGGCATGTAAACTACTACAAACATCTACCTGGAGAAATCTCCAGTTTTATTTATTAGTAAATCCAACTCACAACCATTTGTAACCACAAAGACATAGTTATGTCTTTAAAAAGACTTGAGATACTTGTGATGTTTTGAACAACTCAGCATTGTACTAAACACCATCTCAGTATCAGGCAGAGTAACTTCAACCTGGAATGTGGGAAATAATTTACTACTCACACCCCAGCATCATCTATAAAACTTTTACATGGGCTTAGTCAAGGATCTCCTTGGACAAGTTAATATCAAAGGCCACAGTGTGTTATGGAGAATGCTTACTGTAATAAAACTGACCTTTCTTAATATACCTAAAGTGATGGAACTGTCTTCTATTTCCCTCACATTCTCCAAAATACTGGGCACTCAACAAATACTTATTGACTGGTACATGGATAATTAGGGTCTCACCTGAGCACTACTCCCTATGATTACCAGTGATTTAGATTTAATCAAATAGTATTTTTTTTAAGTGAACCACAGAGAAGCAACATGGGAGCCTAAAAGGCAGAAGGAATAGTTTTTCTGACTCATAATCTTAGATTAACATTCTTCAACTTCTTTTGGCTTCACTGTCCCTCTATACAAAATGACAATAATGTCTACCTCAAAGACTTGTTAAGAAATGCAACCGTGGTCATTCCTTATCTACAATTTCATTACAAAAAAATGCAATGCATTTATCAAATTTTCCCATGATGCTGAAGACTTTGCCTAATTAAAATACACACAAAACAATGTACTGTCTTAGTTTTACATAAAGTAATGAAATGTGACACAAAAATCCATGGGATTTTCTACTTTTAACCAGAAACTGCAAAACAAGGTGAAACTCTGGTCAAAAATGTAGATTTTGCTTAATCTTATCCTGAAATGGCCTACAAAATAACCCAGTTCTTGTCCCCAAACTGTTAATCTGGGATAACAGACTTGTATCACAGCAGTAACAACCTGTATTTTTCAATATCCTCTAATCTGACACTTCCATTTTCTGCTTAGGGCTCTTCCTGTCTACCTCCAACCACTTACAGAAAGTTCTTAGAATGTTCCTCCCCCACAGAACCCCAGGTGTATCTATAAAGAGATTGGGAGCACACAATAGTTAAGAGGTGCAAACAACCTAAGTGTCTGTCAAAAGATGAATGGAAAAACAAAATGTGGGATAGACATACAATGGAATATTATTCAACCTTAAAAAGGAAGGAAATCCTGTCATATGCTACAACATGGGTGAACCTTGAGGATATGAAATAAGCCAGTCTCAAAAAAACAAATAATATGATTCCACCGGTATGAAGTATTTGAAGCAGTCAAGTTCACAGAATCAGAAAGCAGCCTGATGGATACAAGAGTGAGGGGAGGAGAGAATGGGGAGTTGTTTCAAGGGCCCAGTATCTGTTTTGCAGATGAAAACCTGTTCTGGAAACCTGCTTCACAATTATGTAAATACCGTTGGCACTACTGAACTGTACCTTTAAAAGTGGCCACAATAGTAAACTTGTGGGGTTTTTTACAGTGCAAAAATGCATGAAAATATCAAGGCACTAAAAAATACTTAAAGAAGTTTGGCTGCTAGGAAAAAAATAATTCTCCTTTCAAGGAAAGAAAGAAGACTAGGAGCAATCCCTTCTCTACTACCAAGTCTGATAATCATCATTTTTAACGTTGCATCCCTGGGTAATGACTTTGACAAGAATTATTGATTGCCTACCACAGCTTGTTTTCTTGAAATACAGCCCTCTCAATCTATTAGCCCACAGAAAATATTACAGATTCCTCTTATGCTATTTTAAAAACACACCTACTTCAGGCCCACAAGACTCTCACCTTGAGATAAACTGGGCTGGGTGGGGAGGTGGGGGGGGCAGGGTGTGTGTGCATGCATGTTTAACACCAAAAAGATGGTTTCCACTTTCACACACAGAGCAGACCTGAAACTCTACAATGGCAAGTTCTAAAAGGTAACATGTTTCAGAAGTTCAAATAATTTAAAACATGTTCCCACCAATCCCTTTTTAATAGATTAATGAAAATTTAGATTTCTTCTGAATGAAGTACAAACAAGTAATCAAGTAAAAAATCCAATATATTTCTCTAATATTTTTATCCACGGTTAAAGAGACAACAGTTTTTCAATTAAAAAAAAAATTAAGATGGGACTACACTAAAGCTGTCAAGTCCAAGATCTTAGAAGATTCATCCCTCTAAAATTATATCAGCAGAGTTTAAGTACTAAAAAGATTCCTAAGAAAGAATAATCGTCCTAATAGGCTTATTAAAAACTATCATTCTCATATAAAATATCCTTGACTTCTCCAAATTAACCATATAGGCGTATTGGCCACAGACAAATTTTTAGATTAAAGCAGAGGTTCTTAAACAAGGTCACTGGTTCATGAATCCCCTCAAACTGGATAAAAGAGATCATTCAAGGACTTTGGAAAAGAAAATTCCAGTTAATATGTGAGCATTCAGAGAGAAAGTCGACATACAGAAACTAAAATTACAAAAGTCTGACCTTGGTACAATGGCACACAGAAGCATTCAATAATAAATTGCCAAGAATTCCACATATGTCACAGACAAAAATCTAGATGACATTTTAATCAGCTACAGCTAACATTAAAAATGTCCACATTAGTAAAATATTAGTTGGTTTTCTTAAATAAACTCAGTGTTTAAACATGGATGGAAAATTAGTAAAGCTAGTTTTAAAAGTTGTACACAGGTTGACCAATTTTTTAAAAGGATAGAAAAATAGCCACAAAAATACTGAAATACTAAGCAATAAATAGTTGAGACTGCATTCTTAGAATGGAAAACTCAGCAACTATTTAAAAATAGGATTATGCTGCACTTTAAAGCAGAATTTAAAGAAAAACACTGTTCCTTCTCCTTTCCTCTCCCTTAAGAGTTGAGAAATAGTTACCATGCCAATTCTGTGCAGCTCTCAGAAGGGGAGGAAAAAAAAAACCACATAAAACTGCTACATGTTGGGTTCAAAATAAAACACAATGGCAAGGGCACCAACTTATTTCTAATGACCAGGCAGTCAATCCAGAAATGGCAGTAGACTAGGCATTAAGGAAGTTTTAATCCTACATTAAGTATTAATGATAGTGGACCTCATCAGAGATAGTGACAAAACCCCTAAAAAACTTAAGGCATATTTAATTTGGTACCTAAAGAACAGCAAGGGAGTAAGCTGAAACAATCTGAAGTTACAGGAAAGCTTTAAACATTCACACACAAAAGCAGCACTTTATGATTCTTTCTGTTTGTTCACTTAATCTTGTAGTTCAGGAGACTCATCTAAGACCAAAGTACGATGAAATTAACGGACAAACCCACAGTTGTAAGCTATTTCTGGATAGCAGGATTTCCTTACACTATTAAAATCTGAGGACCCCCAAAGGCCTTTTAAAATATTTATTCATTTAAAAATGTAATAAGCAGCCCTACACGTTAACAAAGAAGTTATAGAAAGAAAAAAACTATCTCCCCTCCCTCCAAAATTAAGTGTGAAGAATGGCGTTTCAGTTCAGTTCAGTCGCTCAGTAGTGTCTGACTCTTTGCAACCCCATAAATCACAGCATGCCAGGCCTCCCTGTCCATCACCAACTCCCAGAGTTCACTCAAACTTACGTCCATTGAGTCGGTGATGCCATCCAGCCATCTCATCCTCTGTCGTCCCCTTCTCCTCCTGCCCCCAATCCCTCCCAGCATCAGGGTCTTTTCCAATGAGTCAACTCTTCCGCATGAGGTGGCCAAAGTATTGGAGTTTCAGCTTCAGCATCAGTCCTTCCAAAGAACACCCAGGACTGATCTGCTTTAGAATGGACTGGCTGGATCTCCTTGCAAGAGTCTTCTCTAACACCACAGTTTAAAAGCATTAATTCTTCGGCACTCAGCTTTCTTCACAGTCCAACTCTCACATTCATACATAAACACTGGAAAAAACATAGCCTTGACCAGACGGACCTTTGTTGGCAAAGTAATGTCTCTGCTTTTGAATATGCTATCTGGGTTGGTCATAACTTTCCTTCCAAGGAGTAAGCGTCTTTTAATTTCATTGCTGCAACCATCTGCAGTGATTACATTGCTGCAAATCTTTCCAATGTCTTGCTTAACAAAAGATGGTGAGATCCTCTCAACTCCTTCTGCAGTCAACATACAACACCATGTTGTGTAGGTTAAATATATGAAGAACTCCAGTCTTACCCAAGTATGTGTTTGGGAAGGTAGGAATAGTTAGTTTCCAGGTTTTTTTAGGTAGTTACAGATATCCCTTTGATACTACTGCAAAACTCAACATGTGACAGTTTCTTAAAGGTTTGTGGAATCTGAAATCATTATCAGCTGTCTGATATATTAAAATCAGCCTGGGAGTCGCAACTTCTGAGGCCATGTGCTGCAACTACTGAAGCCAGTATGCCTCAAGGCTAGTGCTCTAATACAACAAAAGCTACCACAATGAGAAGCCCATGCATCAAAACGAGAGCAGCCCCTGCTCACCACAAAAGCCCAAGCCGCAACAAAGACCCAGCAGAGCTAAAATTCAACAAATAAATAAAATTACATACACTAAAAAAACCTAATGCTCTTACACTTCAACTTATGCACAATTCTTTAACACCATAGGTACTGGCCATATGTAAAATACTGATTCCATTATGTAGACCTTCCAGATATTACACATTTCATTCAGTTCAGTCACTCAGTCGTGTCCGACTCTTTGTGACTCCATGAATCACAGCACGCCAGGCCTCCCTNGGAGAACAGTGTGGAGATTCCTTAAACAATTCCAAATAGAACTGCCTTATGACCCAGCAATCCCACTGCTGGGCATACACACCGAGGAAACCAGAATTGAAAGAGACACATGTACCCCAGTGTTCATCGCAGCACTGTTTATAATAGCCAGGACATGGAAGCAACCTAGATGTCCATCAGCATATGAATGGATAAGAAAGTGGTGGTACATATACACAATGGAGTATTACTTAGCCGTTAAAAAGAATACATTTGAATCAGTTCTAATGAGATGGATGAAACTGGAGCCGATTATACAGAGTGAAGTAAGCCAGAAAGAAAAACACCAACATAGTATACTGACACATATATATGGAATTTAGAAAGATGGTAATGATGACCCTGTATGCGAGACAGCAAAAGAGACACAGACGTATAGAATGGACTTTTGGACTCTGAGGGAGAGGACGAGGGTGGGATGATTTGGGAGAATGGCATTGAAATATGTATGCTATCATGTAAGAAATGAAGCGCCAGTCTATGTTCGATACAGGATATAGGATGCTTGGGGCTGGTGCACGGGGATGATCCAGAGAGATGATATGGGGTAGGAGGTGGGAGGGGGGTTCAGGATTGGGAGCTCGTATACACCCGTGGCGGATTCATGTCAATGTATGGCAAAACCAATACAGTATTGTAAAGTAAAATTTAAAAAAAAAAGGAATATCATTCAGCCTTGAAAAGGAGATCCTGCCACTAGAAGCAATATAGATGAAACTGGAGGACATTATACAAAGTGAAAAGCCAGATGCAGAAAGAAAATACTGCATGTTGTCAATTATATGTAAATCTAAAACTGTGAGTCAAACTCACAGAAGCAGAGTATAATGGTGGTTACCAGGAGCTAGAGGGAAAAAGGAATAGGGAGACGTTAGTCAAAGGGTACAAAGTTGCAGTCATGTAGGATGAATGGGTTCTGGAGATCTGATGTACAGCATGATGACTACAATTAATAATATATTTAGGGACTTCCCTCGTGGTCCAGCGGTTAACACTCTGCACTTCCACTACAAGGGCCCAGGTGTGATCGATTCCTGATCCAGGAACTGCTATAAGATCCCGGATGCCATGATCTTTCTTGGCATGGCCAAAAAAGAAAATTTTGCCGAGACAGTAGATTTCAGATGCACTCATCACTCACACACACACACACACACACACACACACACCAGTAACTATGTGAGGCGATGGCTACCTTAATTAGCTAGATTGTAGTAATCGTTTCACTCTGTGTATAAAATACCACAGTGTATACCTTACATATATACAGTTTTTATCAGTCAATCCTCTAGGTGAATCTGACGTGCAGACAAATTTGAGAATCACTGATTTAGTATATCCACACTTTTGATCAACATGCTATAAAGTGTCTGATGGGAATCAATAGCAAATGTTGAGGGTCAGGCTTCTTACAGCAGAAGTGCAGAGCAGTGTCCCTCCACCTATTTTCCACAAGATTTTAAGTATTCTATGGGGAAAAAAGGGATTCTAAGGTCAAAAATGTTGGGGAACATGAGGTATAAATGGGCTCTTTACTGCATGATTTTTTAAATATACAGTTTACCCTTGAGCAACTGGGTTAGAGGTGCCCACCCTCTGCACAGCTGAAAATCTGCCTTTAGCTTGTAGTTGGCCCTCTGCCAATGCATCTCCTCCCATCCGAGTTTCGGAGCCAAGGACTCAACCAATCATGGATTGTGTTGTACTGTAGTATTTATTATTGAAAAAAAATCTGCCAATTAGTGAAGCCATGCAGTTCAAACGTGTGTTCTTCAGGGGTCAACAGTACATTGTGAATCGGCAGCAGAAAAGATCTAACACAAAACATCACCAAACTTAGGGGACAAGAGACTTTGATCCGTGAGCCAGAGTTATTTGAGTATAATCATTCAATAGTGAAGTAACTTAAATGAAGAAGAACCTAAACTCACATTTCTCCATATTTTCTTATAAGTAAAAAAAATATTTCACTGCTATTCCTCCCTTCCTTTTTTTTCTTTTCTTTTTTATCTTGCCCTAAAAGTGTTCTGATGCTCCTTCACTCATTTTTGTTTATGCTGGCTTTTAAGAGCTGATTGTTAAAATTTTCAGGAATTTTGTGAGCTGGTTGTTAAAAAAAGAAAAACAGCCATTATTAAAAATAAATTAGATGGATTTCCCTGGTGGTCCAGTGGTTAAGACTCCAAGCTTCCACTGTAGGGGGCATGGGTTCGATCCCTGGTAAGGGAACTAACAAACATCCTGGATGCCNTCATCATACCTGTCTCTTATACACATCTTTTTGTGAGCTGGTTGTTAAAAAAAGAAAAACAGCCATTATTAAAAATAAATTAGATGGATTTCCCTGGTGGTCCAGTGGTTAAGACTCCAAGCTTCCACTGTAGGGGGCATGGGTTCGATCCCTGGTAAGGGAACTAACAAACATCCTGGATGCCTCTTGGAGCGGCCAAAAATAAATAAATAAATAATAAAAAACTTACAGTGAAATCATGTAAGTTATAAACAATGGTAATACATAATAAATATTCAAATTTCATCATTTCCCAATTATTCTACTACATCTTACTATTTACTAGGCTCTTGGGGTTATGTTTATTGTATTTGTAGGGAAATGGAAACTGGTCTTGATGGGAATATTTGCACCTCAGAAATAAACAAATGCTGGGGTTCCCTCCATCCCACATCAGAAAGTTGGAAAAAGTTGCTAAACATTTACTGGCACATCACTGTCCATTCACTGGGCAGCAAACATCTCTGTCTGACAGTTATACTCTGCTTTCCCTCCTAATTGGCGTATTTTTACCCGAAAGCGTTTCATTGCATTGATGTATTTCAGTTATGATGAGCCTCATCTCCATAATAAATCTGAACTTTATATTTTAAAATTCCAATTTTAGGGAAGTTCCCTGGTTAAAACTCTACTCTCTCACTGCTGGGGTCCTAGGTTCTACTTCTGGTCGGGTAACTAAGATCCCACAAGCCACTCCAAGCAGCCAAAAAAAAAAGATTTTCAGTTTTAAGATGTTTACTAAAACAAGCCTGTACATTGGGTATAAATCTCTTTCCTATTGAGATGGCAAAATAGTGATGTTTGAACATGTGTGGTCATGAATAAAGATGACTAAACAACATCGAAAGGTATCAATGCTTACAAATTAACGTTGTTTTTGAGTTGCAATAAAGGTTGATTTGGACATGTTTGAAGCTGTTACCTATTCATTTCTAACCCTCTTGCCAGTTAGTGTTGCTTCCATAATTTCCCCCCAGACATCCATCCACGACCCTGCTCCAAAGTTTGGTAATGTACTTTAGGACTTGCTTCAGTTATTGTTTCTATGCTTCAACCTCAGTTTGGACATCTCTTATATTGTCTATTGTCAATACATTGCCATTATCCTGTCCTATGCATATCTAACGCCCTGGGTTGGGAAGATCCCCTGGAGAAGGGAAAGGCTATCCACTCTAGTATTCTGGCCTGGAGAATTCCACAGACAGTCCACTGGGGTCATAAAGAGTCGAACATGACTGAGCAACTTTCACTTTCACTTTTCATCCATCTACCAAATTCATCAACAACACTGATGAAGCAGCTCTTCCATGAGTTCTTTAAAAAAAAAATTTTTTTTTTTAAATTTACTTATTTTGGGCTGCGCTGGCTCTTCATTGTTGCACATGAGCTTTCTCTAGTTGCAGTGAGGGGTGGGATTATCCTCTAGTTGAGGCAAGGGGGCTCTGTAGTTACGGTGCTCGGGCTTAGCTGCCCGAGTCATGTGGAATCTTCCGGGACCAGGGATCAAATCCATTGTTCCCTTCATTGGCTGCTGCTGCTGCTCAGTCATTCAGTTGTGTTTGACTCTTTGTGACCCTATGGATTGTAGCCCCTCAGGCTCCTCTGTCCATGGGATATCCCAAGCAAGAATACTGCAGTGGGTTGCCATTTCCTTCTCCAAGGGATTCTTCTGACCAAAGGGTCAAACCCATGTCTCTTGCATCTCCTGCACTTGCAGGCAGATTCTTAACCAATGGACTACCAGGGTAGTCCCTGTGAATTCTTATTTACACATATTTCCCTACTTACACACATTCTTAGCCATGGAACACAACCCCAAATCCTAGATCTTTCATGTAGGATGAATAGACTTTCTATTCATCAGTTTCACACTATTTAGATACGCTATTGGGTCTGATAAGCTATTGGGTAATTACGGTGCCTCAGACAGGAAAGTGTCTACCTACAATGTGGGAGACCTGGGTTTGATCCCTGGGTCGGGAAGATCCCCTGGAGAAAGAAATGGCAACCCACTCCAGTACTCTTTCCTGGAAAATCCCATGGATGAAGGAGCCTGGTAGGCTACAGTCCATGGGGTTGCAAAGAATAGGGACTGAGCAACTTCACTTTCACTTTTCACTTTCATTGGGTCTGATATATTCAAGAACCTGGGGGTTCTCTAATATTGATTACTGAATCCTATTCAACCATATCCAAGTTCAGTCCTCGTTGCTTCGAGGCCCTTCAACAACAGTCAGTTTAATTGTCATTTAACCATCCAGAAAATAGCCTTTGGTATTGACACACACATTTGCCAGTGTCCAGCCTCAACAGTAGCACTCCTGAATTCAAACACTGGTCCAACAATGAGTCTGCCTTAAGCACTGAAAACTCCTGAAGGGTAGGGGGCAAGGATTGCCAGTGCAGGTCTTCCTACGTTCACCGTGCAAATATTTAAGTGAGCTGAAACCCTGCTCATCTCAGCTTTTACCACAATTCAGGTTTCAAACCTCACATTATTATTTATGACAACAAAATCAGCAATAATATCTTGCGTTTGAACAGCTTTGTCATGTATATTATCTCAAAGATGTTCATAAGATAAATGAGGACACCTTGGGGTTCTAAGAGATAAAGGCATTTGTTATTAAATGCTGACAGCTTGTTTGAGATCACCCAGCTGGTTAGTGGAGAGGCTGGGAGCTGTGAACCAGTTTGGGGCTCTATTCACTCCATCTAGTGTTTCTCCTGTCATCCCACCCAGCTGCTTATTTCTCTGCTATTTTCCTTGGTATCGTATTTTGTGCAGAACACTTGTGGAAGATACATCCTCAAATACATACTTTAAAAACAAACTGGGCCTTCCCTGGTGATCTAGTGGTTAAGGTCTGTGCTCTCAGTACAGGGGCCCTGGGTTCAATCCCTGGTCAGAGAATTAGATCCCACAGGCCACAGCTAAATTTCCATGTGTGGCAACTAAAACCCAGTTCAGCCAAAAAAAAAAAAAACCACTCAAACTAGAACTGGTCAAGTAAACTTTCCATGAGGATAACACATATAAGCTCTCTTGTGACCCCATGGACTGTAGCTTGCCAGGTTCCTCTGTCCATGGGATTCTCCAAGCAAGATTACTGGAGTGGATTGCCATTTCCTCTCCAGAGGCTCTTCCCGACCAACCCAGGGATCGAACCTGAGTCTCTTGCATTGCAGGCAAATTCTTTACTGACTGAGCTGTGAGGGAAGCCCCAATGTACATAAACTCACCTATGAAGCTCCAAAATAATAGTCTAATATGAGTGTAACTCTCATCTTTTTTTTTTTTTGACTGCACTGGGTTTTAGCTGCAGGATGCAGGCTCTTAGTTGTGACATATGGGACCTAGTTCCCTGAACAGGGATCAAACCTGGGCCACCTGCATTGGGAGCTTGGAGTCTTAGCCACCAGACCACCAGCGAGGTTCCCCCATCATCTTTAGAACAGACTCCCCTCTCGCCCCCTAAAATCTTATAAACACTTCCACAAACACTTGAAGATGGCTTTAGAGAAAATTGAAAGCTTAATGAATCACATCCAGCTTACACTTAATAGACCTGCAAAAACCTCTCTGACATGGTATGTTGGTAGCTTTGCAGTAAAAAATTAAATTTAATAACTTCTTAATTTGGAAGGCAATAACGCTACAACAAAAGTTAAACTTCAAAATTGCTTTTGGCAAGAGAAATTAGCTGAGGCACCTCTTTGCACATGCTATTTGAAGCACCCACCTCCACAACCTAACCTCCTCCACCATAGCAAAGTTCACAATCCCCACCAAACTGCAAAAGGAAAAATTTGTGGTTCTTTGGAAGGTCACAAGAGGATGCTATCGAGTGTCCCACCTATGTCTGCTGCCAGAGTCCTTTCCAACTTAAGAAGATTTCCATCCATTGCAAGTACCTGCCTCAACAATTTAGCCTCTTTGATTAGAGAATAAGATTGGATCTCTGGGTGGGAAGATCGCTGGAGAAGAAAATGGCAACCTACTCCAGTATTCTTGCCTGAGAAATTCCATGCACTCCAGAGGACCCTGGTGGGTTACAGTCCATGGGTTGCAAAGAGTCAAACATGATTAGGCACACACAGACATAAACCCCACTATAGGTTTCCTGGCCCCAGGCAACTCATTCAGGGGAAAATATTGCTTTGTGCCTGGAGGGAGAGGCTGATCAAAATGACACTGTGATAAGGTAGCAATCAGTTCAGTTCAATTCAGTCACTTAGTCATGTCCAACTCCAACTCTTTGCAACCCCATGGACTGCAATGTGCCAGGCTTCCCTGTGCATTACCAACTCCCGGAATTTACTCAAACTCAAGGCATTGAGTTGGTGATGCCATCCAACCATCTCATCCTCTGTTGTCCCCTTCTCCTTCTGCCTTCAATCTTTCCCAGCATCAGGGTCTTTTCCAATGAGTCAGTTCTTCGCATCAGGTGGCCAAAGTATTGGAGTTTCAGCTTCAGCATCAGTCCTCCCAATGAATATTCAGGACTGATTTCCTATAGGATGGACTGGTTGGATCTCCTTGCTGTCCAAGGGGCTCTCAAGAGTCTTCTCCAACACCATAGTTTAAAAGTATCAATTATTTGGTGCTCAGCTTTCTTTATAGTCCAACTCTCACATCCATACATGACTACTGGAAAATCTGTTGCTTTGACTAGACAGATCTTTGTTGGCAAAGTAATGTCTCTGCTTTTTAATATGCTGCTAGGTTGGTCATAACTTTTCTTCCAAGGAGCAAGCATCTTTTAATTTCATGGCTGCAATCACCATCTACAGTGATTTTGGAGCCCCCCAAAATAAAGTCTGTCACTGTTTCCACGCTTCCCCATCCATTTCCCACAAAGTGATGAGACCAGATGCCATAATCTAAGTTTTCTGGATGTTGAGTTTTAAGCCAATTTTTTCATTCTTTCACTTTCATCAAGAGGCTCTTTAGTTCTTCTTCACTTTCTCTCATAAGGGTGGTGTCATCTGCATATCCAAGTTGAATGATATTTCTCCTGGCAATCTTGGTTCCAGATTGTGCTTCATACAGTCCAGCATTTGTCATAATATACTCTGCACATAAATTAAATAAGCAGGGTGGCAATATACAGCCTTGACATACTCCTTTCCCAATTTGTAACTAGTCTGTTGTTCTATGTCCAATTCTAACTGTTGCTTCTTGACCAGCATACAGATTTCTCAGGAGGCAGGTCAGGTGGTCTGGTATTCCCATCTCTTTCAGAAATTTCCACAGTTTGTGGTGACCACACAGTCAAAGGCTTTGGTATAGTCGATAAAGCAGAAGTAGATATTTCTCTGGAACTCTCTTGCTTTTCTGATGATCAAACGGATGTTGGCAATTTGATCTCTGGTTCCTCTGCCTTTTCTAAATCCAGCTTGAACATCAGGAAGTTCACGGTTCCTGTACTGTTGAAGCCTGGCTTGGAGAATTTTGAGCATTACTTTGCTAGTGTGTGAGNCTTCTCTGGTGGCTCAGGCAGTAAAGAATCCACCTGCAATGCGGGAGACCTGGGTTTGATCCCTGGGTTGGAAAGAACCCCTGGAGAAGGGAAAGGCTACTCACTCCAGTATTCTTGCCTGGAGAAACCCATGGACAGAGGAGACTGGCAGTCTACAGTCCATGGGGTTGCAAAGAGACGGACACAGCTGACTGACTTTCACTTCGTACACACGTATGTATGTAGCATTGGAAGCTATCATTCATCATCTGAATTTTAGGACCACTTAGAGAATAGCTCATCCTGAGTCTAAAACAATTTAGAAAAAGAACAAAGTTGGAGGACTCAGACTTCTCAATTTCAAAATATACTACAAAGCTGTAAGAACCAGAGCAGTATAGTACTAATGTGGGCTTTCCTGGTGGCTCAGTGGTAGAGAATCCAGCTGCCAATGCAGGAGATATGGGTTTGATCCCTAGGTTGGGAAGATTCTTGGAGAAGAAAATGGCCCACAGGCTTCACTGCCCCACAGAATCTGAAATCGCCCCAGGCCAGGGATTGAACTCGTGTCCCCTGCACTGGCAAACAGATTCTTAACCACCGGACCACCACNGTGGTCTGGTATTCCCATCTCTTTCAGAAATTTCCACAGTTTGTGGTGACCACACAGTCAAAGGCTTTGGTATAGTCGATAAAGCAGAAGTAGATATTTCTCTGGAACTCTCTTGCTTTTCTGATGATCAAACGGATGTTGGCAATTTGATCTCTGGTTCCTCTGCCTTTTCTAAATCCAGCTTGAACATCAGGAAGTTCACGGTTCCTGTACTGTTGAAGCCTGGCTTGGAGAATTTTGAGCATTACTTTGCTAGTGTGTGAGATGAGTGCAATTGTGTGGTAGTTTGAGCATTCTTTGGCATTGCCTTTCTTTAGGATTGAAATGAAAACTGACCTTTTCCAGTCCTGCAGCCACTGCTGAGTTTTCCAAATTTGCTGGCATATTGAGTGCAACACTTTCACAGCATCATCTTTTAGGATTTGAAATAGCTCAACTGGAATTCCATCACCTCCATTAGCTTTGTTCATAGTGATGCTTCCTAAGTCCCACTTGACTTTGCACTCCAGGATGTCTGGCTCTAGGTGAGTGATCACACCATCATGATTACCTGGGTCGTGAAGGTCTTTTTTGTACAGTTCTTCTGTGTATTCTTGCCATCTTTTCTTAATATCTTCTGCTTCTGTTAGGTATATACCATTTCTGTCCTTTATCGAGCCCATCTTTGCATGAAATATTCCCTTGGTATCTCTAATTTTCTTGAAGAGATCTCTAGTCTTTCCCATTCTATTCTTTTCCTCGATTTCTTTGCATTGATCACTGAGGAAGTCTTTCTTATCTCCTTGCTATTCTTTGGAACTCCAACAAAATTGGAAAACAGTGCCACAGATAAAGAATAAAAGGAAAAAAATAAAATAAATTTAAAAAAAAAGAATAAATGGGCTTGGGACTTCTCTGGTAGTCCAGTGGTTAAGAATCTACCTGCCAATGCAGGTGACATAGGTTTGATCCCTGGTCCAGGACGGTCCCGTATGCCTAGAGGCAACTAAGCTTGTAGGACACAAGTACTGAGCCCGAGTCCTAGAGCCCATGCACCACAAGAGAAGCCACTGCAGTGAGAAGCCCATGCACCACAACTAGAGAGCAGCCTCTGCTCATCGCAACTAGGGAAGACCTGTGTACAGCCACAAAGACCCCGGGCAGCCAAAAATAAATGAATAAATAGGCTTAAGCTATTTCCGTTTAGCAAAAGGACAGTAACAGCCAACTGACTAGAGAGCACCAGTGCTTGGTAAGGTGCTCATTTAAGATCGTTAAATTAACCAGATGCTATGTTAGGAACTCTGAAGGTGAGACAGCAACGCCTGGGTGGATGTTGAAGTATTAATAACTGAGATCTAAATATTTTAAAGGGGTTGTGTTGACTGACTCCTGTTCCCAATTGGTCCCAACCATGATGAGAAATGGAGTCCCAAAAGCCAATCTCACAAGTTTTATACTAGCAATTCACTCCATATCAATGCAGTGAGATCATAAAGGCTTACCAAACATCTGAGAGTCTGGTAACTACATTAGACCCCTTGGGAGGAAACCCAGGTAGTGCAAGAGAGGCATATAATAAGACGGCACTCTGTTCTTGGAAGGTCCCCAAAGGGTAAAATCCAACAATTTAACTCATGAGAGTTAGCACCTACAGAAAACTGACTGGAGGTCCCACTGATGTTGCTCAAGATTTGGCAGATATTGAAATCCAGCCCTAATCAAACAGAGCCTAATTTGGAAAGACGGCAGATCTGTTTTTGTTTTTGTTTTTACCTTTTTAGTATATTTTTATTTTATGTATTTAAAAATATTTTTGGCTGCACTGGGTCTTTGTTGCAGTGCATGGGCTTCCCTAGTTGTGGTGTGGTGTGTGCACTTCAGAGTGCATGGCCAGACCTAGTAGTTGCAGCGCTCAGGCTCCCTAGCTGTGGCTCCTGGGCTCAGCTGCACGATAGCATGTGGGCTCTCGGTACCCTGACCAGGGATCGAACCTGTGTCCCCTGCATTGAAAGGCAGATTCTTAACCATTGGGCCACCAGGAAAGTCCCAGCTCTGTTTTTTAACAAGCAAAAAAACTTACAGAAATAGAAACATCATCTTCTCAAAAAGAGAACCTCAAAAGAAAAGAAAAGAAAACCTCTGGTGGGAAAGAGAACCAGTGCGCTCATCTGGCAAGCAACACTGCATCTTTGGAAAAGAGGTCAACTCAGAGAGACTTCATACGGAGTGAGAGTTTCAAAACCGTAAACTCCACAGGAAAGAAGTGAAGCAGGAGGTACAGGACACACATCTGAGATTTTACTACCAAGGAAGATGTGTTCATGAAACCACTATCTGAGAAGTCCACGTGTTACTGCCTTGGAATGCTAAGGTCCAGATGAAAGAGGGGGGAAAAAAAGAGCAAGAACAGGAGTTACCAGCCAGTTTGATTTTTTTTTTCTTTTTAAGCGTTTATTTATTTGGACGAACCAAGTCTTGGGATCTTTGTTCTTTGTTTAATTGCATGCAGCATGCAAACACTTCGTTGTGGTATATTGATCTAGTTCCCTGACCAGGAATCGAACCCTGGCTCCTGCACTGGGAGTATGAAGTCTTAGCCACTGAACCACCAGGTAGGTCCCCAGCCAACTCCTCTTTTGATTGACAACTTAGTGTTCTCAATGGAAAGAGCTGGCAGATGACTTGAAGGGCATTGAAAAGATACTAACAGCCACTCTCCAGAATCATTGATGGTAGAATTATTAATATGGTGACAGATAATATCAAATGACAAATAATGGTAAATGAATTTTAAAGTGAAATAAGTCTAGGTTTGCCTGTTTTGTTTGTTTTTTTCTTTTTCCTTTCAAAAGTGCCTAGGTTTGGATGATAGGTGTATGGTCACCTTATTAATGAGTTACATTAACTTTCTCTGTTCACCAGATCTCTTTCAGCCATAGGAACCCCAATCAGCCTGGCATCACAGAAAATACTGAATTCAGAAGATTTGGGCCCTGTGCCTGATCCTGCCACTCCAAGCTGAGATCTGAGGCAGGGGCATCACCGGCTTGGGTTGCTTTCTCATCTGTAAAATTAAAGAAATGGCACTTGACTGTCTCAGTGGTCTCATTGAGTTCTAAAATTATGGCTACAGGAAAAAACTTTTGTTTTTTGACTGTTCAATCCCACCTACTCAGTCTTCACCTTACTCTTCACCTCCTACGATGAAAGGAACATCCCTCCTTAGATGTTTCTGCCTTGTCTCTGGACGTCATGCAGATTTAACTGAGTCATCTACCTTTTCAAAATCAGCTTTAAAAAAAATTTTTTTTTTGGTCACCACCTCCTCTTTGTCTTTTGCTCTTTTGGTAAAGCATACTGTCATGAGATTGGATGGAGTTCAATAATCCAGCAAAGGTTTTCTTTTGCTTCTTCTCTTTTTTTTGTCTGTTATAACTTCTGAGTCAAATAAAGTCTTTTTTAAGTAGAAGTTGAACAATACATTTCTTAGTGACATGGGGTGAAAGACAATTTTTAGCTTACAGAGTATATTGTACCAAACACAGAAAAGGTACAGAGTCCCTAGTGGATCATGGGTAGAGAATCCACTTGCCAGTGCAGGAGACACAGAAGATTCAGATTTGATTCCTGGGTTGGGAACATCCCTTTGAGAAGGGAATGGCAACCCACTCCAGTAATTTTGCCTGGAGAATTCCAAGGACAGAGAAGCCTGGCAGACTACAGTCCATGGGGTTGCAAAGAGTCAGACACAACTTAGCAACTAAGTAACACAATTTAGAATAGTAAATATAGAATATTATTGGTAGAATATTGGCCCTTTCCAGGATAGACATTGGGAGTCATTGCTCCTGGTTGAAAAAAATGTCACTCACAAGTAAGAAATGTATATTTTCTAGGTACTCTACTCTGATGAAACAGGGTTAATGCCACCTGTTCTGTCCCACAGGCGTGTCATGTGAAGCAATAGCATGGCCGGTGCCCAGTGAAAATGAAGCACTCTCAGGAGGGAACAACAAAAACACAGGATGGCAAATATTGACCTTGCACTTACCAGCAGTGCCAGACAGCGATCTAAGCCCTTAATGTACATTAACTCATTTGTGCTTTCCAACAGTCCTAGGAGGGAGGGACCATCACTGTCATTGTACAGGTAAGAAAACGGAAGCACAGAGACGGTAAGTAACTCGATGAGGTCTCTCAGCTAATAAGAGACAGAAGTGAGATTTAAGCATAGGCAATGGCAATCCCACTCCAGGACTCTTGCCTAGAGAATCCCATGGACAGAGGAGCCTGGTAGGCTGCAGTCCATGAGGTTGCAAAGAATCGGACATGACTGAGCAACTTCATTTTCACTTTCATGCATTGGAGAAGGAAATGGTAACCCTCTCCAGTGTTCTTGCTTGGAGAATCCCAGGAACGGCTGAGCCTGGTGGGTTGCCATCTATGGGGTCACACAGAGTCGGACACGACTGAAGTGACTTAGCAGCAGCAGCAGTCTGACTCCAAGGTCCATCTTTAACTAAGTGTCACAGAAACAAAATGACCAATGGGACTTCCCTGGTGGTCCAGCGGCTAAGACTTTAAGCTCTCAGTGCAGGAGGCCTGGGTTCAATCCCTGGTCAGGGAACTAGACCTCACATGCTACAACCACCAGTTCACATGCCACAGCTAAAGATCCCTTATGCTGCAACTTATGCTGGGAAAGATTGAGGGCAGGAGGAGAAGGGGATGACAGAGGATGAGATGGTTGAATGGCATCACCAACTCAATGGACATGGGTTTGGGTGGACCCTGGGAGTTGATGATGGACAGGGAGGCGTGCTGCGGTTCATGGGGTCGCAAAGAGTCGGACATGACTGAGTGACTAAACTGAACTGAACTGAACCCATACACACCGCAATGAACATGCTATGTGTTGCAACTAAGATCCAGCACAGCCAAAAAAAAAAAAAAATTAAGATAGATTAAAAAAAAAAGAAATGGTCACTTGAACAACCAATAACAAAATCTTTTTCGAAAACCTTTCACTGCTGCAAAGCAAGTCATGCTCTTCCTTTTCATGACCACTTTTGCTGGGCTAGAGATTTCTGGGGACAATAATACAACTAAGATGACAACACTGTAGTTGAAAGAACTGGAGTCTGAAGCAATGAAATGTGCTCTTTTTCTATTTATTTACCAACAATTTCTATTCATCAGTTGCTGCTGAGAAGGTGACCTTCCTTCTAAGGGCTTATGGAAGACAGGCCTTGGAAGAAAGGCAGATCAATTACTCCACACCTTGAACATGACAAGCAGGCTGCTTTGGTTTGACGCTGTAGAGTCATCCCCACGCTTCTTTGTCACGGGACTGAATTCCTCTGCAGAAAGCCTGACAGCACAGTCATGATAAGAGTGCCATTTCATACCACCCCCATCCACTGGCACAGCATCAATGATTCCACGCTAAATACAGGTCCTACTGGTTACCCAAGTACCTACCGCCTCCAGGCCGTGCTTGGAGATGTGCTTCACAGCTCACAGGAAGAACTTGGATATTCTTTAGGTGAGCTTCAAGTCCTTTCAGGGAAATTGACCCTTGGCTCAAATCTAAAATATCTGTGAGCTCCATCATGTCACTCCAGCTCCTAAAAGTGCTATGGTATTCATTCATGTTGCCTTTTTTTTTTTTTTTGGTCAACTGAAGCTTTGCAATTTGGAGTTTCACTGTGAAATCCTGAACTTTCTTCTGCAACTCAGTAGCATACACTGGCTTTATCAATGATATATAGGAGATCTCTAAGGACACGCTCTGTCACCAGACAGAAAATCTTGGGGAAACTCTGCAGCCAGGTTACTGATCTCAGCCTGTGTTGCCACCAGAAGTCACAGAGCAACACAAAACACAGGGAAAGGCAGACATGTGACAACTTCAGCCTCCCAGGAGAGTTGAAAACATTTCTGCAAGTGTCAGAAACATAATAGAACTGTCAAAAGTTGACGGAATAACTTAGGTGTTGTGAAATGTCACAGATTTTTTGCTGCTGTTGTTCGCTGACAATATAAAAGCTGCAAGATTTTTCATTCAAATAGAAAAGAAAAATAAAGAAAAACTATAAAGGTGCTGGGATAAGTCAACAGATGATTGTCCCCACGTGGCTGTCACCACATTTGTTTACATATCTGCTCAAAGGCTTTGCATTTCTATGTGCACATCTTTCTGATTCTCCCTCTGGATCCCATTGCTGAGAGATGCTGAATCTCTAGAAGGACTCCTTTGGTTCTTCCCTTCAGTTAGTTGGTTTTTTTGGAGGATGTCCTGACTATACAGTGGGAGAGAATTTGATCCAGTTCAAAATAGACCTGGTTCCTTCCTCCACTCCAGCCCTCCCCACCCCCCACCCCCCACCCCCCACTGGTAGTAATGTAACAGATGAAGTCTAAAAATTGATCTGGGAGAGAAAGAGAAGAAATATGTCTGGGGACATAAAAGAGGGCTTTTTGTGATCCGGTTAGTCTGTCTCTCAGGTGATGAGAACTAAGGTACCAGTGAGCCAACTGGCTACCGGGGACATCAATATGAAAGGTGTATTCAACCACCACTGGAGTAGAGTTGAATAATCCCACTCCGTGAGAACAGGTCTTGAACTGAACTGATGAAATATTAATCAGTCCTGCTGCCACCAAAGGACAGGGCTTCCCAGGTGGCTCAGTGGTAAAAAAAAATCTGCCTCCCAATGCAGGCGATGAAGGAGACACGGGTTCGATCCTTGGGTCTCGAAGATCCCTGGGAGGAAGATATGGCAACCCATTCCAGTATTCTTGCCTGGAAAATCCTATGGACAAAGGAGCCTGGTGGGCTATGGTCCATGGAATCGCAGAGAGGGTGACACAACTTAGTGACTGAGCATGCCCGCACCACCAAAGCAGAGTGTATTGTCTGGAGAAAAACAAAACCCTCCGCCCTTATTCTTTTAGCATTTTTGTGGCACATGCATGTAAGGCCCAGATACAACTTTATTCAGGTTCTCCCTTGGCCTTGAAGGCAGTCAGTTGACAGTTGTCTGAATAATGGATGACACTGTGTTGTTTACCTGGAATGACTTATTTTTATTTAAATTGGAAACTATGCGCTCTGCCTTCTAAAAAGCTATCTGGTTCAGAAATTCAGAAAAAAAGGTCTCATAAACCTATGATTTTGAACACAAAGAGGTATACACTATGTATCTATTTGTTAAAAAAATGAACTCTTCTTCTAAGTTGCTTCAGTCGTGTCCGACTCTGTGCGACCCCACAGACGGCAGCCCACTGGGCTCCGCCATCCCTGGGATTCTCCAGGCAAGAACACTGGAGTGGGTTGCCATCTCCTTATCCAATGCATGAAAGTGGAAAGTGAAAGTGAAGTCACTCAGTCATTTCTGACTCAGCGACCCCATGGACTGCAGCTTACCAGGCTTCTCCATCCATGGGAGTCTCCAGGCAGGAGGACTGGAGTGGGATGCCATTGCTTTAACTCCACTGAATATGTATATTAAAAAACACATCTGTTTAAAAGATACATAATCATTAGTCTCTGGGAGATGGTGAAGGACAGGGAAGCCTGGGGTTCTGCAGTCCATGGGGTCAGAAAGCGTCGGACATGACCGAGTGACTGAACAACAGCAACAACAAATAGCTAGTCTGCCTAAAGTACCATTTGCTGAAATCAATTTCGATATTATTCACATTATATCAGCCTAGGAAACCACTGTGATGACCTGTAACCTCTTGTTTATTTATTATTTGGCTGTGTTGGGTTTTAGTTTCAGCATACGGGAGTCTCGTGTTGCAACGCACAGACTCTACAGCTGTGGCTTGAGGGCTTTGTTTCCCTGCAGCATATGGGATCTTAGTTCCCTGACCAGGGATCAAACCAAGTCCCTGGCATTGCAAGGCAGATTCTTAACCACTGGACCACCAGAGAAGTCCTGATCTGAAGTTTTTTTGAAAACAGTCAAAATATTGTATCAAATCATACTAACTGAGAACTGTTAGAAGTAGCTGGAATAGTGAGGTTTGCACTGTGTCCTGTATGAGTCATCTGGAAAGCTTTTCTCTTTTTTAATTTTTTCTCTCTCTTCTTTTAAACTACAAATTTATAGGTCCTAACTGAGACCTCCTGAATCATTCAGAAATGGAGTCTGGGAATCTGTATCTTTTAAGATACTTTCTTGAGGACTTCCCTGGTGATCTAGTGGCTAAGACTCCATGTTCCCAAATCAGGGGGCCTTGGTTCAACCCCTGATCAGGGAACTAGATTCCACATACTTTAACTAAAAGATCCTGCATGTGGCAACTAAGACTCGGAGCAGCCAGAAAAAAATCCCGTTGTGATTCTTCTATAACCCAGTGGAGAACTAGGATTTGAGAATCACAAATTCAGTCAATGGACCTCAATGAACCAACCTTACATAGATGACAAATGCAGCCCCGGAAGGTCCCAGGCCTTCTTCTGGTACCTGTCAGTAGAATGCTTGCTATCTGCCAGCTACTGTTCTTTGTGCATAAGCTACATCAGTGGACAGAATAAGACCAAATCTACTAGTTCAATGGTGTGTTCAAATTGTGGACCTAAAATGCATTCACAGCCTTCCTGGAGAAAGAAAAGACAACTCACTCCAGTATTCTTGCCTGGGAGATCCTATGGACAGAGGAGCTTGGTGGGCTACAGTCCATGGGGGTCACAAAGAGTCATGCATGACTGTGTGTGTTGCAACCTCCTTCTCACAAATTGTTAGGGATTTTAATTGTATGTGTGGTTGTGTGTTGTAATTAATAAAATGTGCCTATATCATATCACACACAGAAAAATATTCACAACCTAAAAGTTGAGAATTATGTTTTATCTAGTGGGAATCTTCAGGACTTCAAGCCAGGAGATAGCATCTCAAGTAACCCTGAAGACTGCTCTCCAGAGGCAAGGGAAGGAGCCAGGTTATATAAAAGTTTTGCAGCAAAGGGCAGGTAGTCTGAACATCGAAAACTTATTGTTAACTAAAGTAGATAACTCAAGCTCATAAATTTACCGCTTTTCTATCTATGGGAATATGCAAGAGTCTGGGCTCACTGAAATCATCCCTGTGATATGCACCTCAGCTTTCTAGGGCCAGTATCCTGTGTTTTTACATCTTGAACTTCCTCGGGACTCACCATAGGGAGTGGCTACCGTCTGATGGCAGGTATTCTTTCCTTCCTTAGTTCTCTCAGGGCTCACATGCTCACGTTGGAGGGCTGCAATTGCTGGTCACTGTGACATCCTTTCTACTGAGATGGCAGGAAGCATTCCATTTCTCAAAAGTAATCATTAGATTATTACATGTGCTTATGCTCAGTCACTTTAGTCATGTCTGACTCTTATGCAACTTCATGGACTATAGCACACCAAGCTCCTCTGTCCATGGATTTCCTAGGCAGGAATATTGGAGTGGATTGCCATTTCCTCCTCCAGGGGATCTTCCTGACCCAGGGATCATACCTGTGTTTCCTGCATTGGCAGGTGGATTCTTTACTACTGAGCCATCAGGGAAGCGCCCAATTTATTACATATCTATTGTGTATTTTGTTAAGTTCTGGAAATACAAAAATAAAAAAGGCGTTGTCTCTGTCTTCAAGGAGACTTTAGTCTAGTGAGAGACAAGTATGGAAACACATTATTACAACACAGATAAATTCTATATAGTAGAGATACACATGAGGCAGGACAAATACGAGTGGAAACAAGGAGGACCAGAAGCCATTCTTGCCATGATGCTTTTTATATCACTCTCTGTTTTTCTTTAGTTTTATGATTCTGTTAGTATAGCAATTAGTTAGTCATTTGAGAGCTGCTAATGAGATATAAGATTGGAATGCTGATTTAAGTTTTCAGTGTCACTAAGGCCTCTGAAGGAGATCAGCCCTGGGATTTCTTTGGAAGGAATGATGCTGAAGCTGAAACTCCAGTACTTTGGCCACCTCATGTGAAGAGTTGACTCATTGGAAAAGACTCTGATGCTGGGAGGGATTGGGGGCAGGAGGAGAAGGGGAAGACAGAGGATGAGATGGCTGGATGGCATCACTGACTCGATGGACGTGAGTCTGAGTGAACTCCGGGAGTTGGTGATGGACAGGGAGGCCTGGCGTGCTGCAATTCATGGGTTCGCAGACGGACATGACTGAGCGACTGATCTGAACTGAACTGAAGGCCTCTATGATTAAACTATAATACAATGGCATGAAATTAATTGCTAAGCTGGAAGGTACAAATAAAAAGTGCCATTAAGGGGTAAGCAAATAGTACTGTGGGTTGGACTGGTAAGTGAAGGGAATCCTAGGTGGGAGGGGAAGAGGAATGGATTTCTTTTTCAAGACTTTTTTTTTCTATGTGGACTTTTTTTTGGTATTATTGGATTTGTTGCAACATTGCTTCTGCTCTATGTCTCAGTTTTATGATTGCCAGGCTTGTGGGATCCCAGCTCCCCAACCAGGGATCAAACCTGCACCCCTGCACCACCCCATCCACTCCCCGTTATTGGAAGATGAAGTCTCAACCATTCGACCACCAGGTTAGTCCCAAGAATGGACTTCTATCTATTCTACTGTCCTGGCACATCACACCTGCTGCCTTGTGAAAACTTCATTCTAACCTTCAAGGCAGTTATTATTCCCAATATAATAATTAGTTGTTTAGTTACTCAGTCATGTGTGAGTCTGCAACCCCATGGACTGTGGCTCGCCAGGCTCCTCTCTCCATGGAATTCCCCAAGCAAGGATACTGGAGTGGATTGCCATCTCCTCCCCAGGGTTCTTCCCGACCCATGGGTTGAACCTACATCTCCTGTGTCTCCTGCACTAGCAGGTGGATTCTTTACCACTGAGCCACCAGTGAAGCTCTATTATTACCAATATCCCTCCCCTTATAGAGGAAGATTCATAGGTTCAAAGAGGCTGAGAAATTTGCCCAAATTAACATAGCTACCAAATGATACAGCTGGCATGTAAATTCAGGTCTCCAGGACTCCCAGTGATGGGATTCTACTAGTCCACCTCCCTAGGATCTTGCATTTCCCCAGGTCCCCTTCACTGGTCTCACAAAGCCTTAGGCATGATCCTCTGTACTGGATTATTGACTTGGAAGTTGCACTGGCAAGGAACTCAAACCATGCACGGGGTGCTCTGAACCTCTGAGCACGGAGCTTTCCTAGGCGTTAGAGTCATCACCCAGGGTTCAGCCAGAGGAAAGCATTGTTTGAGGAACCAGGCGCCTGCGATGGCCGGGGTGAGATAAGGCTGCTGACGGTTGCCGAGAGCCTGCTGCAAAGCCTGCTCCATTCAAGCAGGAAAATGTGTCACTTCCTCCTGACTGCTATATCATTTCTCCGCGGGGGAGGAGGGGAAGGGAGCCTTGAAAGAATTTAGAATGGGGCCGGGTGGGGTGAGGGGGAAGGCCGGTCGGAGTGGAAGAGTAGGATTTAACCGGCTCTGGCTACACCCTATTTTAAAAAAACCCTGCATATTTTTACTTCTTGGCTCCTTGGCAGCCTACCCTCCTTACTGCGTCTTCATCTCTTTTTTTTAATTCAGTGTTGGAATCTCAGCACGGTGACTCCNTATTTTATTTGGATAATGGCATAACTATTTAACAGACTTCTAACACTTAGCACACTTAGCACAACCCTTAGAAATTCAAGTTACGCCAATCTAGAGAGACTATTTTAGACAGATATTTCTAAAGAATAATTATTCTTAATAGAGTTTATATAAAAGCTCATATCTCATTCAGTTTTTTAAGAAATTTCTTCACTCGAGCTAATTTCCTTGTTGATAGATTTGTAACAGATATGATAATATTTAACTTATATTGAACCTAGGTACAATGAAAATATTTTACTTAATGTTAATTACTCTAAGACTTGTCTATATTAGATAGGTCAACAAACATTAATATCAGGTATTTAATACTGAATATTTACCAGTTCACATGAACCTGGAATTAATTGTTTAATTTACAATTATTTGATTTGTAAGTGCTTACCTTTCTTTAAATAGAGCTCATTTACATATTAATCTCAAAAATATTATCCAGATATAAAGACATACTGAGACATATTTAGATAGACACAATGCAAGATCTAGGTTCATTTTCTAAGTTTAGTCATGAATTAGATATTACAATATAAATTTTACTAGTTTATAAAAAACAGTTGGAATAAATAAAACTTTTAAAGGCTTTTCCCCATTTTTCCTCAGTGTCAGGGNCCCTAAAGAAATGTACACACACACACACACACACACACACACACACACACACACACACAGCACCCAGCGCCTGATTCCCACAGAACAACTATTTTCAACAGTACTGCTTTTGCTAACAGCCCTCATGATCTCATTGGAAAAGTAAGGAAAGGCAATCTATTTGCATTTGCAGAGGAGCTACAATATTTCAGAGATGGAAGAGCTTATCGTGTTTAACTTTCTTTCTGCGGAGGAGAAAACTGGGGCCCGCAGAGATTAAATGACTTGTTCCCAGGCTCACAGCTGGCGAGGAGTGGAGCCCCGGCTGCAGCATGGATCCTCGCTGTGGACTTTGCTCTGTTAAGAGATCAGGCCCGAGGCGGTCTGGCAGTTCAAATGCCCACAGCTCCCCTTCCTTCTGTAATTCACTACTTATGCCTAATTGCACCACTCTGGTGGCATGTAAAGGCCTTCCTTGAACCCTGCTTTAAAGGGTTTTTTCCTCAAACATTCTGTTTGCTGCTCAGGTGCATTTTCAGTTTTCACAGGAGGTAACTCCTCCAACCTCTCATCCTGAAGTCACCTAGACTTTGGCAACAGCTAGTTTCCTTATTTGTCCTGCTCCTAATTAGAAAGCCCTTCAGCTTTCCCCCAAACATGTCGGGACCATTTTAATTGGTAAGGTGTGTGTCAGTGCTTCCAAGCGTCCTGGCCAACTTGCATTGTTCACCTTTCAAAGTGGTTTTAGGAGAGAAGCCGGTTCCCTTTCCAGCCCTTGCTCGATACCACATACACCCAGCCCACAGGATCAGAAGGGCTTGTGCGAGGAGAATTTCCTGTTCTGCTGACTCATCTCCTGCAACAAGATGGAAGACAAGTTTATGTTTTCTTTTCCAGCTTTTAAAGGGAAATGGGAGTCTTACATGTTTGGGTCGCTTGGAGATGAAGTCCAGCCTAGGCAATGCCTGGCACGTAGTAGGGCTGATTACATGAGCATTGTTGAATGGATTTCTGGTGGCCCAAAGAGTCCTGGTGGCTCAGATGGTAAAGAATCTGCCTGCAGTGCAGGAGACGCGGGTTTGATCCCAGGGTGGGAAGATCCCCTGGAGAAGGGAATGGCTATCCCCTCAAGTATTCTTGCCTGGTGATTTCCATGAACAGAGGAGCCTGGCGAGCTACAGTCCATGGGGTTATAAAGAGTTGGACACTAACGCTTTAATTTCACTTTCAAAGAGCCAACTCAGAGTGGGGAGCGATTAGGGGAGGGGTGTGAGACTGGCTGGGGGTGGAACAGGGCTAAGTGGCTCTGACCTTCCATTTTGAAGGGAAGCTTTTGACTAATAGCCAAGGGGACAGTTTCAAGAAGGCATTCCTGGGTTGCACTTGTGAATGGGTAACAATGCAGCAGCCAGACTTGGTACCCATGTGCTTTTCTACTGAAAACAAAGGCATTCCTCTTTTCTAAGCAAACCTAAATCAAGGGAAGGATGATTCAACTCCCTGTAGGAAACAGCAGGAAATCCGTCAATAGCATTTACATCTGGGAGGCAATTGAGCCAGATTTCTGCCAAACAAGACTGGACTTGGGGGCAGGGAGAAGGATCCTGATAAGATTTGTGCATTTCAATGTACATTTTACCTGAAAAAAAAAAACATACATACACATATAATAATAGAGTAGGGGGTGGGGAGTGATGGATACATGAGGTTCTATTATAATATTGTCTATTTTGTAACATTTGAAAATTTTCATAATAAAGATGTTTTAAACACTTGGATCCTAATTTTGGCTCTGATTTTCAATGTTTCTTCATGCCTTTTATTTCCGTACTTCACCATCTTCATCTGTAACATAGGAATAGCTCAGTAGTGTATTGCTTTCTGGATAAGGATGTTCAGAGTATTGGTGAAATCATGAATAGGAAAGTACTTGGTAAATTATAATGGTCTAAGGAATGTGCTGGTTAGAAAGGATACACATTTACCGCGGTAAAGGTAATCTGCGGACTTCCCTGGTGATCAAGCCGTTAAGGCTCTGAGCTTCCACTGCAGTGGGCATAGGTTTGCACCCTGGTCAGGGATCTAACTGGTGGCTCAACAGTAAAGAATTTGCCTGCAATGCAGGAGACCCGGGTTCAATCCCTGAGTTGGAAAGATCCACTAGAGTATGGAAACCTACTCCAATATTCTTGCCTGGAGAATTCCATGGACAGAGAAGCCTGGAGGGCTACAGTCCATGGGGTCACAAAGAGTCGGACATGACTGAAGCAATTAACACACACACAGGGATCTAACATCTCAACTGCAAAAAAACAAAAACAAAAAACAGAAACACACATGCAAAAAAGCTAATCTGGGCACATACCAAAAAAAAAAAAAATTTCAAGCCAAACAAAGATAATGTTGAAGGTTCTCCCAGTACTTACCTCCAGAAGCAATTATTGTTATCATAGAGACCTACAGATATGAAATTTTTATTTTCATATAAAATTTTTAAGGTAACTTGAAACTTCTAGGCCAGGGGATCTCAGATTTTAGGAAAGACTGAATGAAGGAGAAGCCAGAACTGCACTTTTCTCAGCAGCCTCTCAGTGGTACAAGAATCCCTTTCGGATCTTGTTGAAATGCAGATGATGAGGATGCAGTAGGTCAGGGGTGGGGCCGGAGAGTCTACATGTCTAACCAGCTCCCACGTGATGTTGATCCAGAGTCATAATTTGAGTGACAAGGCTTTGAAGTTTTCTTACTCCTCCTGGAAAACTCCTTAGGAAAAAGAGGCTTATTCCAAATACTTGCAGTGAAGTAGTAAAGCACAGAGATTTTAAGAATCAAAACATTCCTGGGAAAATGCCCTGAAGAGAACATGCCTTCAAGGAGGGCAGGTTATTATAATGTCATTTCTTCTGGGCTCTGGACTCCACAGTAAAAATCAAATCCTCTGCACCCTCTGATAGGGCACCCCCTCCGCTGGTATAAAATCACATTTTCTACCAACATACAGCTCCTAATTTTTTCACTTTACTGCGTCCTCTCCAATGACAAATGATCTCAGAAGATATTTTGAGCTTTTAGCTTCTGTGTTTTGTGGGTTAAAATTGAACGGAGACTGTTGACAAATTTAAAATTGGGACTCCTTGTCAGGAGGAAAGAGGTTCATGTGACATATATATTTTTTAAATGTTTTTATTTTGTATTGGAATGTAGCCGATTAACAACGTTGTGATAGTTTCTGGTGGACAGCAAAGGGACTCGGCCATGCATACATATACATGTCTCTATTCTTCGTTAAACTCCCCTCCCATCCAGGCTGCCATTTGCCATATATTTTGATTAAAGCTTAGGAAAATATTACAAACAGCAACTCTCGAACATCTATGAAAAAACTCCTATGAAGTAATCCAAAATTATGCCACAGTGGTATAAAAGTTATTTTTCTCCTAAAAACCCATTTGTTTTCCCTAAACAAATGCATTTGATCTTTCCAAAGAACCCTGTTTTCCCCCTCCCTTTTCCCTATTAAGTTATTTAAATAAGCCCCTAATGTAAGGTACTGAGCTGAACTACTTTCTACCCAGCTCATTGGAAGAGATCCTGACACTGGGAGATTCAAGGCAGGAGAAGGGGGCAACAGAAGATGAGGTAGTTGATTGACACCACCAACTTAACGGACATGAGTCTGAGCATGTCCAGGAGATGAACTCCAGGAGATGGCGAAGGATAGGGAAGCCTGGCATGCTGCTGTCCATGGGGTTGCAGAGTCAGATACGACTTAGCGACCCAACAACAACTTTCTAGGTGCGCTCCTAAGCACCTATGTAAATGAACATTGTCTTCTCTCTTGCAGTTCTGGCTTTCGTCAGCTGAACTCACAGTCCCTCAAGGACTTAATTTACCTCCCTGTTACCTATTTATAGTACCTCAGATACGATAGAAAACTCTTGATGGAAAGTATTACTTCTTTTCTATTTGAAAAAAATTTTAATTGTGGTGAAATGCACATAACATAAAACTGAACATTGTAACCATTTTTGAGTACAGTTCAGCATTATGAAATATATTCGCCTTATTGTGTCATCCATCGCCAGGATTTTTTCACCTTGCAAAATTGAAACTCTGTACCTGCTAAAAAAATAACACCCCATTTCCTCATCCCCCCGGCCCCCAGCAACTACCATTTTACTTTCTGTTTCTATGCATTTGAATAATCTAGATGCTTCATATAAGTGAACCATACTGTAAATGTCTTTTTCTAACTGGCTTATTTCTGATAGCATAATGTCCTTAAGGTTCATTCCTTTATTTGGAACTTCTTAACAGAATGAATACTCATTCATAGAAGTATTTTAAAACTAGGGTCCTGTCAAGTTTCCTCTCGTCAGATTTTATTTTTGTGAGGATGAGTTTTAGCTCTGTGTGCGTGTGCGCACACACATGCATTTTGCATGTGCTCATGTGCACGCCTTATGCCTGTCTGTACGATTTATTTTTTTCTTGTTGAGGCTGGTATTTCACCATCTGAAAGGCTCTAAGTGATTCATGTCATCTTACCTCACACTATTCCTGTTAAGTCATGAAGCTAAAATAAATAGATATTTCAGAAACAAGTGAGTCGTTGGTTGAAAGTCAGACAGCTGGGCTGTGTTCTCTTTGTGGCTAAATTGTCTCCTGCACGTTTCTGGAGGAGATAAAGTCTTGTAATCCCTGAGTAGGTCGGCTGGGTGTGTTCTGTGGGTGCCGTGGCTCCTCTCTTGACTTACAAGGGTATGTGTGACCTTGACTATAGCGGGGTATCTATAAGTCACCCAAGGCTTGTGTCCTATGGGTGCTGGGATGTGGCATTGTCTCTACAAATAAGGACATATTCATGTCCCTGGCTTCCTCCCAAATGACCTTAGATTCCTGCCAGAAGGGACTGAGAAAAATGAAGTTCCATCTTCCTGGAAACTGTAGTATTTTTATCGCTGTGAGTGCTGATCCTTTGAGGAGGCAAGGCCAGAGGTCTCCCCACCACCACCCCAGGGGACTGCAATGGAGGGTGGGGAAGGACAGAGCCTGATTTCCAGCTCTGGCACTGCCACTTACATCCTAATTGAGCACACCAACTGCTGGGCCCCAAAGCCTGGGCCATGCCGGACACTGAGTAGGCACCTAGGAACTTTTTTGTTTTAAGCCTTTATTGAATTCATTACAATATTATTTCTCTTTTCTGTTTTGTTTTTGTTTTTTTTTTTGGTCTCCAGGCATGTGGGGTCTTAGCTCTTCAACCAGTGATCGAACCCTCACTCTCTGCACTGGAAGGTAGTCTTAACTTTTCGACTACCAGGGACATCCCTACCTAGCAACTGTTTACTAAGAAAGTAGAGTGAGTTTTCCCACATGACCCTGGACACACCAGCTAACCTCCCTCATCTTTAATTGCCTTCTGTAAAATTAAATAACAGGAGAGCTCGAGCTCTGTTTTCCCTCTCAACTTGAGTATTCTTTGATTTGAGAAAGAACTTTCTAAATTTAACCATTATCACTTTTATGTCAGCATGTTCTGGGTAGGGATAAATTCCAAGAGAATGGTTTTTTAAAATTTATTCTCCCAAAGAAGTAAAAAAATTTTTTTTTCTCCTTAGGTTAATGCTTCGGAGTTGGGGGTTGGGTGGAGAAAAGGAACAGAATTTTGGAGATTAGTCATCAGCCTAGAAGAAGAGTCTACAGCCTGTCACTGCCTTGGGTCGCTTTTGGGACAACAGGAATGTCCTGGTAAGACAAAAAGATGCTCTTTAAAAAAAAAAAAAAGATTCATTACTAAAGTGAGGAATCAATAGTCAAATTCTCCAAGTTATCTGATGAGGATAGTATATGCTTATATGCATTTGAAAGGCCATCATGCCTTTTACAGTTTACTAAATATATCTGTTATACAGGAGTTTGATCAATTTTGTGCTTAAAGCAATTTGCTCTTACAACAGCAACAAAAACCAAACCGAAACAAAAAAAAACCAGAAAAGAAAGAAAAGGAAATCTGTGATCAGCAAGGTTTTTTTCTTCTGTTAAGTCAATTGTTCTGTGAAATGCTGGAAAACTTACAAAGACTGCTGCCTTAGGGCAGGACAATAAGACAGCCTGTTGTGGTCTTATTTTATAGCTGGGACATTTCCGGTGTAAGCAAATTCAGTATAAAATGAAAGTATAATCATAGCACTGTTCAAAATGATGTTATTTTCACTCTTGGAAAAAGATGTGTAGTTGTCATTAGCAAACCCTGAAAAAGAGACCCTGGAGCTAGAAGTGTAGATACTTGGGAGCTCTAAGCTGAGCATTTTTTTTTCTTCTGTATGATAATCAAGTGCTTTCATTATTTAAAAGGGATAGAAGGAGGCACAGACATTTGTTGGACAAATACTCAAGAGATTTGGCACAGAGCCTGCATCTGGAGAAGTGGATTGGTGACTGGGAGACGGGAGTCGGGGTTGAAAAAGAGAAACTTAGTTCTCATAATGTACTTTTTCTATTTGAATTTTTCAGAACCACATGCATGTAGTACATTTTCAGTTTTTACAAAGAGCCATACATTATTACTCAAACTGGTCTAAAAACAAGGAACAAACCATCAACAGGCTAATATGTAATAAAGCCTAATAAGACAGCAAAGAAAAATGAAATTAGAAAAGACACTAGAGCACAGTGAAAACAACTTTAGCATGGTAGTCAAGGGGGACCCTGCTTCTGCCTGGTTTGGTTATTTTTCTTTTTAGATCCTCAGTTTCCCATGGAATAATAGGGAGTTGATTTGGGTCAGTGGTTCACAAACCTGGCTGTGGATTTTTCTACTACAGTAGAAAATATAAAACAGATGATAACCTACAAGGTCCTACCGTATAGCACAGAGAATTACATTCAATATTTTGCAATAACCTGTAAGGAAAAAGAATCTGGAAAAGAATGCTGCTACTGCTACTACTGCTGCTAAGTCGTTTCAGTCGTATCCGACTCTGTGCAACCCCATAGACGGCAGCCCACCAGGCTCCGCCGTCCCTGGGATTCTCCAGGCAAGNGACACACCAGCTAACCTCCCTCATCTTTAATTGCCTTCTGTAAAATTAAATAACAGGAGAGCTCGAGCTCTGTTTTCCCTCTCAACTTGAGTATTCTTTGATTTGAGAAAGAACTTTCTAAATTTAACCATTATCACTTTTATGTCAGCATGTTCTGGGTAGGGATAAATTCCAAGAGAATGGTTTTTTAAAATTTATTCTCCCAAAGAAGTAAAAAAATTTTTTTTTCTCCTTAGGTTAATGCTTCGGAGTTGGGGGTTGGGTGGAGAAAAGGAACAGAATTTTGGAGATTAGTCATCAGCCTAGAAGAAGAGTCTACAGCCTGTCACTGCCTTGGGTCGCTTTTGGGACAACAGGAATGTCCTGGTAAGACAAAAAGATGCTCTTTAAAAAAAAAAAAAAGATTCATTACTAAAGTGAGGAATCAATAGTCAAATTCTCCAAGTTATCTGATGAGGATAGTATATGCTTATATGCATTTGAAAGGCCATCATGCCTTTTACAGTTTACTAAATATATCTGTTATACAGGAGTTTGATCAATTTTGTGCTTAAAGCAATTTGCTCTTACAACAGCAACAAAAACCAAACCGAAACAAAAAAAAACCAGAAAAGAAAGAAAAGGAAATCTGCGATCAGCAAGGTTTTTTTCTTCTGTTAAGTCAATTGTTCTGTGAAATGCTGGAAAACTTACAAAGACTGCTGCCTTAGGGCAGGACAATAAGACAGCCTGTTGTGGTCTTATTTTATAGCTGGGACATTTCCGGTGTAAGCAAATTCAGTATAAAATGAAAGTATAATCATAGCACTGTTCAAAATGATGTTATTTTCACTCTTGGAAAAAGATGTGTAGTTGTCATTAGCAAACCCTGAAAAAGAGACCCTGGAGCTAGAAGTGTAGATACTTGGGAGCTCTAAGCTGAGCATTTTTTTTTCTTCTGTATGATAATCAAGTGCTTTCATTATTTAAAAGGGATAGAAGGAGGCACAGACATTTGTTGGACAAATACTCAAGAGATTTGGCACAGAGCCTGCATCTGGAGAAGTGGATTGGTGACTGGGAGACGGGAGTCGGGGTTGAAAAAGAGAAACTTAGTTCTCATAATGTACTTTTTCTATTTGAATTTTTCAGAACCACATGCATGTAGTACATTTTCAGTTTTTACAAAGAGCCATACATTATTACTCAAACTGGTCTAAAAACAAGGAACAAACCATCAACAGGCTAATATGTAATAAAGCCTAATAAGACAGCAAAGAAAAATGAAATTAGAAAAGACACTAGAGCACAGTGAAAACAACTTTAGCATGGTAGTCAAGGGGGACCCTGCTTCTGCCTGGTTTGGTTATTTTTCTTTTTCGATCCTCAATTTCCCATGGAATAATAGGGAGTTGATTTGGGTCAGTGGTTCACAAACCTGGCTGTGGATTTTTCTACTACAGTAGAAAATATAAAACAGATGATAACCTACAAGGTCCTACCGTATAGCACAGAGAATTACATTCAATATTTTGCAATAACCTGTAAGGAAAAAGAATCTGGAAAAGAATGCTGCTACTGCTACTACTGCTGCTAAGTCGTTTCAGTCGTATCCGACTCTGTGCAACCCCATAGACGGCAGCCCACCAGGCTCCGCCGTCCCTGGGATTCTCCAGGCAAGAACACTGGAGTGGGTTGCCATTTCCTTCTCCAATGTAAGAAAGTGAAAAGTGAAAATGAAGTCGCTCAGTTGTGCCCAACTCTTCGCGACCCCATGGACTGCAGCCTACCAGGCTCCTCCGTCCATGGGATTTTCCGGGCAAGAGTACTGGAGTGGGGTATCATTGCCTTCTCCATTACACTTGACTAGCTGGATTCAAAGGCTGCTTATAAAACTTGTCTTCCATGTAACAAAGTGCTGCTCTAGCACAACCTGAGAACTACCCTGGCCACATTCCACCTCAAAACAAACTTATGGGACTTAATTCTAGTACTGACATTTTACAGTTACACCTTCCTTTGAAAAAACTTTTTTAGAATAATATCAAATCTGATTGATTTCACTCAGAAAAGAATATATATATATTATTATATATATAAATATATATATTTGAATTACTTTGTTCTACACCTCAACATATATTCTTTTACGCATATGTAAATATATCTATATATATATATTTAAATCACTTTGGTCTACACCTGAACACCTGAACATCACACAACTTTATAAATCAACTATACTTCAGTAAATAAACAAATTTTTTAAGAAAAGAGAAATAGTTTAAAAAATATTATTGAGAATTCCCTAGTGGTCCATTGGTTAAGACTCAGCACTTTCACAGCAGGGCCCCTGAGTTCAATCCCTGATCAGGGAACTAAGATCCCACAAACCATGCATCTCAACCAAAAATAATGAAAAAGAGTATTGCTTGGATTCCATCCCTAGATTCTGATTTAATTCATCTGAAGACCCTGGTCTGTTAGTGTCTCTCAATTTTTTTTCATTAGTGACCACGTGGACTGCAGCCCATCAGGCTCTTTCATCCATGGGATTTTCCAGGCAGGAGTACTGGAGTGGGGTGTCATTGCCTTCTCCACTTTTAAAAATATATTTTCCTAATTTCTCTTTCTTATAGAATTTTCAGACCACCAGATAAACTGTATATGTTTATGAACTGTATGTACATTTATGCTTTATATATAAAAAGAGTAAGATTTTTTTGGACCAGTATTCAGAATTCATGATGTAGATGAACTTGGAATTCCCTTGTAAGTTTACCAACAGAATAACTCTGTAAGTTTAACTTATCTGAAATCACAGAAGGAGGAAATAAAAGAAGATACACTACCATATAAATTCCATCACCATCTCCTCACTGGGGTTTGCTCTCCAGTTGTACAACATTCATATTATCCTGTGCCCTATAGAGTTGGACCTGCCTTGGCAGTTCAAGACATTACACCTGGGGCTTCCCTGGCTGGCTCAGTGGTAAAAAATCCACCTGCCAATGCAGGAGACGTGAGTTTGATCCCTGGTCTGGGAAGATCCCACATGTTGCAGAGCACTAAGCCCAGGTGCCACAACTACTGAGCCTATGCTCTAGAGCCAGCAAGACACAACTACAGAGCTCACACACGGTAACTGCTGAAGCCTGTGTGCCCCAGAGCCCACGCTCAGCAGCAAAAGAAGCCACTGCAAGGAGAAGTCTGAGCACGGCAACAGAGACCCAGCGCAGCCAAAAATAAAAATGTATTAAAAAAAGACATTACATTCAATGAAGAAGGAAGAAAGGAGTGGGGAAGAAAATTTTCTGACACATCTTGGGAAGATCCATCTCACCAGTGGGACCCGTCCTGACCACTCTTGGTGTGCATCCCTGGGCAGAACAGCCTCACACATGGTAATCTGCCAGCACTGGGAGTGGTCAAACAGGCCAGACAGAAACGAAGATCCCAGAATTCCCTGGGAGTGTGAATTAAATAACCTTTTAAAGACAATTCTACACCCAAAGCAAGAATGGATAATCTGAATAAAAGATAAAGCAATTTCCTCTCTAAGACTTCACAGCACGTCGTGTGTGCTCCCTGGTCCTAGCCACCTCCACTCCTACTAGAGTCATTTATAAACATGTTGGTGGGCCTCCTACGCATAAAGGGAACATGAGAAAAGTTCAGAAGCTGTCCATTTGATGGGTAAGACAGATAACAGCTCTGTTACTAAGAGTGGAGGAATGACCTCCAATGCTGCTGCTACTGCTGCTAAGTCACTTCAGTTGTGTCCGACTCTGTGCAGCCCCATAGATGGCAGTCCACCAGGCTCCCCCGTCCCTAGGATTCTCCAGGCAAGAACACTGGAGTGGGTTGCCATTTCCTTCTCCAATGCATGAAAGTGAAAAGTGAAAGTGAAGTCGCTCAGTTGTATCCAACTCTTCACGACCCCATGGACTGCAGCCTACCAGGCTCCTCTGTCCATGGGATTTTCCAGGCAAGAGTACTGGAGTGGGGTGCCGTTGCCTTCTCCATGACCTCCAATAAATGAGTTAAAAAAATGTTTTTAATCTATTTTTTAATTTTTTTATTTTTTTAATCTATTTTTAATTGGAGGCGAATTACAATATTGTGTTGGTTTCTACCATATATTAACATGAATCAGTCATACGTATACATATGTCCTCTCCCTCTTAAACCTCTCTCCCCAGTTAAATGTTTTAGATTACGTCCTTTTTTAAAAAATTTGCAGCCACATCACTTAGCACAAAGGACCTTAGTTCCCCAAGAAGGGATCAAACCCACACCACCTGCAGTGGAAGGGCTGAGTCTTAACCACTGGACCTCCAGGGAAGTCCCAAGTCTTTTTATTCTAAAGGAACCTTTTACATGTAGACTGGACCCCTCACAATAACATTTGTTTACTTTAACAACAACAACAACAACAACAAGTTCTTGGAAGCCATTTGTAGATACATAGGCGTGCCGCGATTCATGGGTTCGCAAAGAGTCGGACACGACTGAGTGACTCAACTGAACTGAACTGAGAGTCCTAACTTTAGAACTCAGGTTTGATCTGAGATACTCTGGGTTTCCCAGATGGCTCAGTTGGTAAAGAAACTGTCTGCAATGCAGGAGACCTGGGTTCAATTCCTGAGTCAGAAAGATCCCCTGAAGAGGAAAATGGCAACCCACTTCTTGCCTGGTAAGTCCCAGGGACAGAGGAGCCTTCTGGGCTACCATACATGGGTTCACAAAAGAGTCAGACATGACTTAGCGACCAAACCACCACCACCAAACTTGTGATGTCATTATTTGCGGACCCCAATCCAGAGTTCTGGGGCTTCCTTCCTTCTGGTAAAGCAGGAGCTCTCTGTTCCTTGCCTCATTTTCATCTGAATGCACCTGTGAAAACTTTTTTGGTCTAAAGTTGAAGATTCAGGGTCAAAGGAGGGAGTGAGAAGTGGAAGGGAGACATCAGTTTATAAGAGAAAATTAACAAATAAATAGATATGTTAGGGGAAACACTGACTGAAACCACCCACCTTGGCCTGGCACCACAGTAACCATTAGCATGAGTTGTTTTATGCCAAGAGGTCCTGGCAAAGAACACAGAATTAACAAGCCACTACCAACCAGAAGAAGTTGGAAAAGGTCACAAGGAGATGCCACATGTCCTACCACCTCTCAGAATCCTCTTTGCTGGCATCTATCTTGACTGAGCAATGCATGTGTTACCAGGAAGGATCCTGAGTCAGAATGATTGGCTAGAGACAGTTCGGACACTAAACCCATCACCATAAAACTTGAGGCTGAGATCTGTGTGGTAGAGCAGTCCTCGTGGGTTCCCTTACCCAGCTGCTCTCTGCCCGGGCAGCCCTTTCCAACAAAGTCTCTTGCTTTGTCAGTGCGTGTGTCTGCTCAGACAATTCATTTCTGAGAGTTAGACAAAAGCCCACTCTCAGACCCTGGAAGGGGTCTCCTTCCTTCACCAACAGCATTAATAATACATCTGGAAACATGTTGGCTTGTGTTCCTCCAAGGATTTGACAATACAGTTGGTACTGGTAAATCAGTTGGTAAATCAAATAATGTTTATGAAGAGCTGAGTAATAATATTAATGAATCCAAGCTCAGTCAGCTCCCTGCAAGAGAGGCCAATAATTGGAGGCAAGGAACAGCAACTTTATTCATAAAGCTGGGTGTCTGGAAGATGGTGAATTAACATCCTAGTGAAAGTGAAGTTTCTCAGTCATGTCCAACTCTTTGCGACCCCATGGACTGTAAGCCTACCAGGTTCCTCCGTCCATGAGATTTTCCAGGCAAGGGTACTGGAGTGGGTTGCCATTTCCTTCTCCAGAAGATCTTCCCAACCCAGAGGTTGAAACTGGGTCTCCCGCAATGCAGGCAGACCCTTTACCATCTGAGTCACCGGGGAAGCCCAATGTCCTAGAGTAACATCTAATCAGGATCTGGATACCAGTTTAGGAGGTGAGAAAATAAAGTAAAAAGGCCATAAATCTTGCAAAGTATCCCTTGGCTTGGCCAGCATTGGGGAGAGTATGTACTAATTTCTTTCTGGCAGCCATTCAAAAGTGGGCAGGGTAAGAAAGTCTCTCTGTGAGCTGAACAAAGGCATCAGGGCAGGGTTCCTTTGGGCAGGCTTACAGTTTACAGACAGTGCTTAGAGCTAGTGATAAGCTGTATGCTTATAGCTACAGACAGTGCATCCTTCTAATGATTATAGTAAAACACAATGAAACGCAAATGAAAAGCAAACACAATGAAAGCAAAGAAGGTCAAATCAGTCAATCTTAAAGGAAATCAATCCTGAATATTCATTGGAAAAACTGATGCTGAAGCTAAGCTGCAATACTTTGGCCACCTGATACAAAGAGCCACTTGTTGGGAAAGACTCTGATGATGGGAAAGATTGAAGGCAAAAGGAGAAGAGGGTGGCAGAGGATGAGACAGTTAGATAGCATTACCAACTCAATGGACATGAATCTGAGCAAACTCCAGAAGATGGTGGAGGACAGAGGAACCTGATGAACTGGAGTACATGAGGTCACAAAGAGTTGGACACTACTTAGCCGCTGAACAACAACAACAAAGTGAAAGAAACAATTCCAACAGAGTCAGATTTTGCTTTTCCTGCTTACAATAATATAAGGTATCATTAAATAAGAGGTCCAAAATCACTGCAGATGGTGACTGCCGCCATGAAATTAAAAGACACTTACTTCTTGGAAGAAAAGTTATGACCAACCTAGATAGCATATTCAAAAGCAGACATTACTTTCCCAACAAAGGTCCGTCTAGTCAAGGCTATGGTTTTTCCTGTGGTCATGTATGGATGTGAGAGTTGGACTGTGAAGAAAGCTGAGCNCACTCCAGCACTCTTGCCTGGAAAATCCCATGGACAGAGGAGCCTGGTAGGCTGCAGTCCATGGGGTCGCTAAGAGTCGGGCATGACTGAGCGACTTCAGTTTCGCTTTTCACTTTCATGCATTGGAGAAGGAAATGGCAACCCACTCCAGTATTCTTGCCTGGAGAATCCCAGAGACAGAGGAGCCTAGTGGGCTGCCGTCTATGGGGTTGCACAGAGTCGGACACGACTGAAGCGACTTAGCAGCGGCAGCAGTGGAAAGAACTTCTGTGCTCAAAATGAGAGTCATTAGTAACTTCAAAATCCAGGAAATGCGACCATTGTCCTTGCCCAGATGTGACTTCTCCTCTGGCAATGGGGCTTCCCAGGTATTGCTAGCGGTAAAGAATCCACCTGCCAATGCAGGAGATGCAGGAGACTCGGGTTCAATCCCTGGGTCAGGAAGAACCCCTGGAGAAGGAAATGGCAACCCACTCCAGTATTCTTGCCTGGGAAATCCCATGGACAGAGAAAACTGTCAGTCTACAGCCCATGCTGTCGCAAAGAGTTGGACATGACAGAAACTGAACAACCACCATTTTCTTTACAATTAGAAGAAAAAATGTTTTTTCTTTAAAGATGAGTTCTTTTGGTGGAAGCTTCCTGAGCTATTAAGACATGCATTGAATTGGAACCAGGAGGCAGTTTTTCTTTTTAAAGATGGCAAGAACTTGTTAATTGGTGGTTTAAAAACTACAAGTTAGGGTCTTCCCTGATGGTCCAGTGGCTAAGGTTCCACACCCCCAATGCAAGTCCCATCCCTGGCATGGGAACTACGATCTTGCATGCTGCACAGCACCACCTAAAAAAATGAAAAAGGAAAAAACAAATGCAACCCAGCTATACCAAGTGCACACATTGTCTGGGCTTCATTGATTCTGTGACAAGACTGACGCTGTTGGTCTTAATCCATTCATCTACAAGGCTTACCTCTTTGTGGATAAACAATATTGGAGGTGAGATGACAGAAGGTAATACATGGATCTTGGTTATCCCATATTGATTATTTCCAAGAATTGGACCTAAAATTCATGCAGTCTTCTCCAAAAGATACAACTATTTCTTCCAAGAATGCAATGAACCTGAATCTGACAAGCTATCCATTTGTGTCACCAAAGGCTGAAAAGCAATAGTAAGTTTGGTTTTCAGGAATGGTGTAACTAATGCAATTTATCAACTTATTTCATTTATTATATATTTATTGCATGTAGATTTTTGTGACTGACATGTTTTTATTTAGTAGCATCTTAAGAAGGTAAAAATTTTTAATAGATAATAGATGAATGACTATGAAAAATATAAACTGAATTTTTATAACATATTCTAGTTTTGAAAACCTCTAGAATAGAGTCTCTTCATTTCTAGTTTTTTCTATTAAGTTTGAAAATAGAAATCCTCAAAGATCAAGAAGATACCTTTTGGAGAATACTCAGTAAGTTGGCTCATGAAATCCTTGGATGAGAAATTACAATTATCCCTCTCTGGTTTGCCTAAAATTATGAAAAGATGTTTCCATGACTGCTACAGTTTCAATAAGGACAACATTTTAATTAAGAGTAAAAAGAGAATACACCTTAGAACTCAAAGAAAAATTATAATAACATAAGCAAATTCTTTAAATGGTGATAATATAATTTTATTCTCTTTCAAGATTGACTTTCTTAATACTACATATAATGTATAAATAGTGACTTCCCCGGTGGTCCAGTGGCTAAGACTCTGGGCTCCCAGTGCAGGCGGCTTGGGTTCTATCCCTGGTCAGGGATCTAGATCCCACATGCTGCCTCTAAGACTCAATGCAACCAAATAAATAAACAGAAATACTAAAAAATTAAAAAAAAAATCCGTGTTAGTCATTCAATCATGTCCAACTCTTTGCAATCCCATGGACTATAGCCCTCCAGGCTCCTCTGTTCATGGGATTCTCCTGGCAAGAGTACTGGAATGGGTAGCCATTTTTTCTCCAAGGGATCTTTCTGACACAGGGATCACACTTGGGTCTCCCGCATTGCAGGTGGTTTTGCTACCATCTGAGCCACCAGGGAAGCCTCTTAGAACCCCTAATCCTGTGCCAAAGCTTTGACTTATTTTGGATTTCTGATCTCCGCTTTGAAGTTCACCCTGGACCTGCTGTAGCCTCTGCCTCCCATGGCCAGTTTCAGCCTTCACTGATGGATGGCTTGCAGTGAGGCCCTCCCAGGACACAGCTCCATGACCATCTCACCTGTGGGACAGAAGCAAGAAGCAACTGGACCCAGGCCTTGTGGGTAGTGTAGGTGGGTGTGAGGCTGAGAGGAGGGCATTTCAGGCAGGGGGATAACCTGAAAAAGATGCAAGATGGAACATGGAAAGGTATTTGGGCAGCTCTGTGTTGGTGGGTTTGCCTGGAACATTGCTGTGGGGAACATTGAAGGAAGGCTGGAAAGGGAGCTGAGAATCCCATGGATGGAAGCTTCCAGATGCCCAGTCAAGGCCTTTAAGACCCAAAGATACAACAGAACTCACCCTCAGTCTCTAGATACTTCCTGGGGGAGGGAACATAACATGAACTGTGATGTCTCATTCCCTAGTTTAGTTACTGGCTCTTTTGGCACAATTTTTTCCCCCTTTTTCCTGTGGGTATGCTTAGTCGCCCAGTCCTGTCGGTGACTCCATGGACTGTAGTCTGCCAAGCTCCTCTGTCCATAGGATTTTTTAGGTGAGAATACTGCAGTGGATTGCCATTTCCTTCTCCAGGGGATCTTCCAAGACACCCAAGTCTCCTGGGTCTCCTGCGTTGCAGGTAGATCCCTTACCTGCTGAGCCATTGGGGAACGCTTTCCTATGGATTTATTTATCTAATTGGAGGATAATAGCTTTATAATGTCATGTTAGCTTCTGCTGTACAACAACATGAATCAGCTATAAGTATACATAGTCCCCTCCCTTTTGGACCTCCTTACCACCCTCCCATTCACCCATCCCGCTAGGTCATCACATAGTACCTGGTTGAGCTCCCTGTGTTATACAACAGCTTCCCACCAGCTCTTTATTTCACACATGGTAGGGGACATATGTCAGTGCTACTGTCTCAGTTCATCCCCCGCTCCTTCCCTCTGGGTCCACAAGTCCATCCTTTCTGTCTGCATCTCGATTCCTGCCCTGCAAATACATTCATCAGTACCATTTTTCTAGATTCCACATATGTGTGTTAATATACAATATTTGTTTTTCTCTTTCTGACTTACTTCATTGTGTATGACAGACTCTAGTTTTATCCACATCACTACAAATGACCCAGTTTTATTCCTTTTTATGACTGAGTAATATCTCATTGTATATATGTGCCACAACTTTATCCATTCATCTGTTGATGGACATCTAGTTTGCTTCCATGTTCTGGCTTTTGTAAGAAGATTTTTGCACAATCTTGTAGTCACACTTTTTGGGAAGGAAAAGGCCAAAAGCCTGGTACGTTCTTTCAGTTCTCCTAATGTCTGGGGAAAGCCCACATGTCATCCAGTTTATAGAGTCAGAGACTCTGAGGAAGAGAAAGGGCCTTAAATCTCTGATACTCCATGACCTCATCCATTGTTTGAAAACCTGCCACATTCAATAGCAAGGCATCTGACCTGGGCTTGAACTCCTCCAGGGTCGGATGGCTTTCTACCTCTCAGAATAAGCTGTAACTTTCATCCTTTTCAGCTTTCCCCAGGAAGTATCTAGAGACTGAGGGTGAATTCTGTTGTATCTTTGGGCCTTAAAGGCCTTGACTGGGCATCCAGAAGCTTCCATCTATGGGATTCTCAGCTCCCTTTCCAGCCTTCCTTCAATGTTCCCCACAGCAATGTTTCAGGCAAACCCACCAACACCCAGTTGCCCAAACACCTTTCCATGTTCCATCCTGCATCTTTTTCAAATCATCCTCTTGCCTGAAATGCCCTCCTCTCAGCCCCACATCCACCTACACTGCCCAGGTCCTTAAGTTCAAAAGAGCATTCCTCATTCTCTCTGACACACCACAGGTTGCCTCTAGGTTTTCTCTCCTCTCTTCTCCTCAGCTGTCCAGGTGGAAGAAACATCCCCAGGTCCTTGAAACGTTTCTCCACCAACACAATGCAGAGTTTCCTCCTATTCTCATTCCTGTCCTTCCCATATCTTTCTTGGGATATGTTATCTTCCTGTATCCTTCTTGGGATAAGAATAATGTTTTATGGGTATGGACAGGAGGTTTAAAAAAAAAAACTTTACGAGATGTAACAAATATCTCATAAAATCCACCAATTGTTAAGTAAATTTCAAACACTTCCACATTGCTTTGTGCCAATTTGCAGTCACACCTCATTCCCACCCCCAGCTCTAAGAAACCACTGATCTGCTTTCTATCTCTATAGTTTGGGGGATTTTTTTTTAGGGTTGCTTTTTATATAAAAAATTTTTTTTTCTTTTTCTATCAGCCATCTGAGAGCCCATGGAAACAGCTTTCTATTACAGAACTTTCCTTTGAGATATTTTTTCAGGGAAGGTTTTTACCTATAGTTGCAGACAGGGTTAATAAAAATTCATGAATGATGATTCCATCATGGGTTATAATTTATCTTCCTAATCACTAAAGATTAATGAGCATTCAAATAGGACAATCAGAGGGTCTCCCAGAATATCCCCTTGAGCTACAGGCCAAATGTAGAGTGAGTGCTGAATGGACTTATTGATCCAACCCACTGGTGGTACTTCAGATGATTCTGATGCCTTGCCCAGGGTCAGGTAATGAGGACTCATGGGAGCCCAGTGACCCCTGCTCTGCTCTCCTCAGCATCTGCCAGACCTTCCAGGCTCTGTCCTGCTTTGTTTCCAATTTCCTCCCTGTAAATAACTCATTTCCTCCTAGCTCCTAACCTGCATCCCACCTACTCAGCAAGATCCAGGCCTCTGATGCCTTCTCTGCCTACACTCTAGAAAAGCTCTCTGAGCGCAAACATGGTTTCAGCCGCAGCGACATTGCCTGTGACCATAAATGCAGATGACGACAAATGGCCGGAGGATGGGGACCTTGTCGTCAAGCCTCCTTCAGCTCCCACAGCCTTATAAGCTGGCCTGTCCTGACCCCTGGCCCCTGATTTCCCCCTCCTTTGAGCCCCCTGCGGTCTCTGAACTTTTTTCATTACTTTCTGCCTTATTTCACAGTTCCCTGAGTGCTTCATTATGCGTGAGTGTCCTGGGGGCAGCAGCTCCCTCTTCTTGAAGTCCTCCTTTGAGACCTGACGCAGTACCTTGTACATAATAATTATTAAATTACGATCACCCCGGTTCACTTATCATGCCACAGTTTTCAAAGTGCCTTCATATCCATCCTGCAATTTGACCCTATGGCAATGTGGTGATAAAGGCAGGACTATTATACTCCTTTTACAGACAAAGAAATTTGTGACATGGGTCCTCGCTCCTAAAAGAGTCTGATGTAAAGTACCAGGGCTCAGTTACACTGCCCCATGGCTCAGTAAGTCTTTGTTGAATGGATTTCATGCTACTTGGTTGGTCGCGTCAACACGGATGAGGGTACAAGAAGCAAGGGGGAGTTGTGGCTTGTTCTTTGTTGTAGCTTTTGTTGCTGTTCATGTATTCATTATATATTAATCTGTTTATTCACTCAACAGACAAGTACAGAGGGCTGACTACAGTTCAGTACCAGGCACTGATTAAGCACTGGGGATGCACAAAAAGTTTCAGATACTACCCGTCGGTTGCTGATCAGGTTGTGTGGGAGAAACACAAGTAAACCTACAATTGAAATATAAAAATTCCTTGGAGACATTCCTGGTGGTCCTGGGGTTAGAACTCAGTGCTTCCACTGAAGGAGCCCAGGTTTCATCCCTGGTGGGCAACTAAGATCCCACATGCCTTTATATGTGGCCAAAAAAAAAGAAAAGAAATATCAAAATTCATCATGTTAAGGCTGTAGGAACCTGGAGGGGTTCTCTAAGTTAGCCTGGGGAGATCAGCAAGTGTTTCTTAGCAAAGGCATCTCTTGAACTGAGTCTTATGGGAGAGGTGAGAGTCAGCCAGGGTTTTCTCGTGAGAGAAAAGGAGGTCTCAGACTTGTGACTGTGGGTTCGTGGTAGGGTGAGATTTCCTCCAGGTCATACAAAGATTTTAGCTGTCTTGGAGGTGGTGTGGTCCAGTGGCTAAAGGCTTGGTTGTTGAGGCACTTGAATTTGACACTTCTGTCATTAATTAGCTGTGTGACTGAGTGAGTGAAGTGAGTGAAGTCGTTCAGTTGTGTCTGACTCTTTGCGACCCCATGAACTGTAGCCTACAAGGCTCCTCTGTCTATGAAATTTTCCAGGTAAGAGTACAAGAGTGGGTTGCCATTTCCTGTGTGACTGAACAAGTCACTTAAACGTTAACTTAGACCCTTATTTTCCTAATCTGTGAAATCCTTCTCTAGTGGACTGTTAGGATTGTAAGTGGGACTGGGGTGAAGGCATTTAGCTCAGCGTCTGGTACACAGAGGGCTTCCCAGGTGGCTCAGTGGTAAAGAATCTGCGTGCCAATGCAGAAGACACAGGTTTGATCTCTGAGTCAGGAAGATCCCCTGGAGAAGGAAATGGCAACCCGCTCCAATATGCTTGCCTGAAATTCTGTGGACAGAGGAACCTGGTGGTCATGAGGTTGCAAAAGAGTTGGACACAACTTAGGGACTAAACGATAACTGACCCACAGAAACACTCAATAAGGAAGACAGGAGTTCTTAGGAAATTGTTGTTATCTTTTGTGGTATCATTGAGAGATGGAATTAACAAGAAAGCTGAATGGATCAGCCACTGACTTCCCCCTCTGCTTCCTTGGAGAAGTTTAGCTCCTCTATCTCATGTGCTGCCTGGAAATGCCCAGGGTAGCAAAGAGAAGAGGAAGAAAGTGGAGAGATGATTACACCATGGAAACACAGACAGAAGCTCTGAAACAAAATGGAAAGCCTAAAATTGAGATTAAGGATCAAAGGAGTGGTAGGCTTGGGGCAAAGCAAATTCATAAAGTTCAAAAGCAAAAATACTTATTTTTGGGGGGGAAGTATTCATGCAGGTTCTCCTTTGACAAGAAAATTGATCCCATGGGGTACTTTTCTGGTGGCCCAGTGGTTAAGACCCTGCACTTCCAATGCAGGGGTGACCAGGTTTGTTCCTTGGTTGGGAAACTAAGACCCCCCCCCCACATGCTATGAGGCCAAAATATAAAGAAAAATTAAAATAAAAAAATTGATCCCACACTTGTAGTGTTCGGTACCTCAACTTGCCTTGTGCATTTTCTCCTGGATGGTTTTCTATTTCCAGTTTGCAAAGCATTGTCGCATACATTGTCTTGTGGNGGTCCTCGCTCCTAAAAGAGTCTGATGTAAAGTACCAGGGCTCAGTTACACTGCCCCATGGCTCAGTAAGTCTTTGTTGAATGGATTTCATGCTACTTGGTTGGTCGCGTCAACACGGATGAGGGTACAAGAAGCAAGGGGGAGTTGTGGCTTGTTCTTTGTTGTAGCTTTTGTTGCTGTTCATGTATTCATTATATATTAATCTGTTTATTCACTCAACAGACAAGTACAGAGGGCTGACTACAGTTCAGTACCAGGCACTGATTAAGCACTGGGGATGCACAAAAAGTTTCAGATACTACCCGTCGGTTGCTGATCAGGTTGTGTGGGAGAAACACAAGTAAACCTACAATTGAAATATAAAAATTCCCTGGAGACATTCCTGGTGGTCCTGGGGTTAGAACTCAGTGCTTCCACTGAAGGGGCCCAGGTTTCATCCCTGGTGGGCAACTAAGATCCCACATGCCTTTATATGTGGCCAAAAAAAAAGAAAAGAAATATCAAAATTCATCATGTTAAGGCTGTAGGAACCTGGAGGGGTTCTCTAAGTTAGCCTGGGGAGATCAGCAAGTGTTTCTTAGCAAAGGCATCTCTTGAACTGAGTCTTATGGGAGAGGTGAGAGTCAGCCAGGGTTTTCTCGTGAGAGAAAAGGAGGTCTCAGACTTGTGACTGTGGGTTCGTGGTAGGGTGAGATTTCCTCCAGGTCATACAAAGATTTTAGCTGTCTTGGAGGTGGTGTGGTCCAGTGGCTAAAGGCTTGGTTGTTGAGGCACTTGAATTTGACACTTCTGTCATTAATTAGCTGTGTGACTGAGTTAGTGAAGTGAGTGAAGTCGTTCAGTTGTGTCTGACTCTTTGCGACCCCATGAACTGTAGCCTACAAGGCTCCTCTGTCTATGAAATTTTCCAGGTAAGAGTACAAGAGTGGGTTGCCATTTCCTGTGTGACTGAACAAGTCACTTAAACGTTAACTTAGACCCTTATTTTCCTAATCTGTGAAATCCTTCTCTAGTGGACTGTTAGGATTGTAAGTGGGACTGGGGTGAAGGCATTTAGCTCAGCGTCTGGTACACAGAGGGCTTCCCAGGTGGCTCAGTGGTAAAGAATCTGCGTGCCAATGCAGAAGACACAGGTTTGATCTCTGAGTCAGGAAGATCCCCTGGAGAAGGAAATGGCAACCCGCTCCAATATGCTTGCCTGAAATTCTGTGGACAGAGGAACCTGGTGGTCATGAGGTTGCAAAAGAGTTGGACACAACTTAGGGACTAAACGATAACTGACCCACAGAAACACTCAATAAGGAAGACAGGAGTTCTTAGGAAATTGTTGTTATCTTTTGTGGTATCATTGAGAGATGGAATTAACAAGAAAGCTGAATGGATCAGCCACTGACTTCCCCCTCTGCTTCCTTGGAGAAGTTTAGCTCCTCTATCTCATGTGCTGCCTGGAAATGCCCAGTGTAGCAAAGAGAAGAGGAGGAAAGTGGAGAGATGATTACACCATGGAAACACAGACAGAAGCTCTGAAACAAAATGGAAAGCCTAAAATTGAGATTAAGGATCAAAGGAGTGGTAGGCTTGGGGCAAAGCAAATTCATAAAGTTCAAAAGCAAAAATACTTATTTTTGGGGGGGAAGTATTCATGCAGGTTCTCCTTTGACAAGAAAATTGATCCCATGGGGTACTTTTCTGGTGGCCCAGTGGTTAAGACCCTGCACTTCCAATGCAGGGGTGACCAGGTTTGTTCCTTGGTTGGGAAACTAAGACCCCCCCCCCCACATGCTATGAGGCCAAAATATAAAGAAAAATTAAAATAAGAAAATTGATCCCACACTTGTAGTGTTCGGTACCTCAACTTGCCTTGTGCATTTTCTCCTGGATGATTTTCTATTTCCAGTTTGCAAAGCATTGTCGCATACATTCTCTTGTGCACATCTCACAACAGGCCGAGACTTTATGCCACTGGGACAAGGAGGCTGCTTCGTTTCACAGGTGAAGAAACAGAAAGCCGACTGCTTTTACAAGAATCACCCTGATTTTGAGTTTTCTCTACAAACAGACCTCAGGGACACTCGGCNACATCTCACAACAGGCCGAGACTTTATGCCACTGGGACAAGGAGGCTGCTTCGTTTCACAGGTGAAGAAACAGAAAGCCAACTGCTTTTACAAGAATCACCCTGATTTTGAGTTTTCTCTACAAACAGACCTCAGGGACACTCGGCAGAGCATGCAGGCCAGATTCTCATGCAGGAAAAGTTCTTTGACTCAGAACAAGAAACCCCAAGAAGACTATGTATGTTTCTGTCGATCATTGCTGAGTTTATGGCTCTTTAAACATAGAGGCTGCGGGAGAGTAAACAGTCTCTCCAGGAAGCACCACGGGATCACTGAGGTCAGCATTTGACCACAAGTATGCGGGTCTGAAAAGCCTGTCTAGATCAGAATGATGGAAAGGTAGATCCACTTTGGCTGGTTTTCAAGGTGTTTTCTTGGCTTTATCTCTGTTAGAACCTTTCTTTCCGGATTTATTGAAGTATACTTGACAGATACTATTGCTTAAAAGTTTAAAATGTACAATACACATATATATTGTGAATATATATGAACAGTACGTATGTATACTGGTTACCATGGCCAGGCTGGTTTACATACCCTTTCCTGAATGTGTGTGTGCCTGTAGTCACTCAGTCATGTTCAATTCTTTGCGACCCTTTGGACTATAGCCCAACAGGCTCCTCTGTCCACGGGATTCCCCAGCAAGAAGACTGAAGTGGGTTGCCATCTTCTTCCTGCAGGGGATCTTTCTGACCCTGGGACAGAACCCGCAGCTCCTGTGTCTTCTGCATTACAAGAGGATTCTTTACCTGCTGAGCCATTGAGGAAGCCATTTACCTCACATGATTACCATTTTGTGGTTGTTATGGTGAGAAAATTAAAGCCCTATCCTTTAGGAACTCTCAAGAATACAACAGAAAATATTTTTTAAAGGATCTCGCATGACATGGTTCTATAATAACCTGCAGGGACTTCCATGGTGGTCCATGCTTCCAACGGAGTGGGCATGGGTTCAATTCCTGGTTGAAAACTGAGATCTCACATGCTGGGCAGCTCAGCCAAAAGATTAAAAACAGAAAATAATTCAAAAGATAGGGGACTTCCCTGGTGTCCAGTGGATAGGAATCCACCTGCCAATACAGGGGACATGGGTTCGATCCCTGGTCTGGGAAGATTCCACATGCCTTAGAGCGATTAAGCCCATTTGCTGCAACTACTGAAGCCTGCTAGCTGTGGAGTCTATGCTCTGCAATAAAAGAAGACACTGCAATGAGCAGCCTGAGCACTGCAACTAGAGAAAGCCTGAGTACAGTAACAAAAACTCAGCACAGCCAAAAATAAGTAAATTAAAAAAAAATAACCTACAGGAACTCTTTACTTTCTGGAAGCAAGTAAAATAGGAGCTCTGTGGGTGTGTGCAATGTTTTTTATTTCTGCAGCCCACACCACAGGTAACATTCAGTGCCCTCTCAAGCAGCTCTTGTGTTTGTCTCATATAATCCTCACTGAAATCTATGAGATGAAAATTCTTATCTCCAATGACAGATAAGAAAACCAAGGTCTAGGGAGGCTCTTCCAGGGCTCAGAACACATATGTGGCTGTGACTGAATTCAAAACCAGGTCTTTTTTTTTCAAAGCCAGGGTCCTGGTTATTCTCCTCCATTCATTGTCTCCCAAGGAATTTAGCTCTTACGAAAAACTTTGTTATTCTCTTCTTGTTTCTTGATTTCATTCTCTCTTTCACCAGAAGACATAATGGCTAGCTTTTATATGTAAAACTAACTTTTATTGAGAAGGAGGTATTTAGCCATAACTGTGCTAGTCAGGACTTTTTGTACAGTAATTTATGAGGTTGCTATTATTTTTATCCTTTTATGTGTTTGCCTAGGTCATTTTAAGCAATTCCAAACGAAATAGAAGTACATTGGGTACAAATAGAAGCCAATCAGTTCCATTCTCCTCCTCTTAAATTTTTAATGGATTTGTGAATTGTTTTCCAGATGTTTTTCTCTTAGCATTTAAAAATACATGTTGAAGGACTTCCCTTGTGGTCCAGTGGTTAAAACTCTGTGCTCCCAATGTGGGGGCCCAGGTTCAATCCGTGGTCAGGGAACTAGATTCCACATACGGCAACTAAGAATTCACTGCCACAACAAAGAACTGGTCCAACCAAATAAGTTAATAAACATTTTAAAAGATGCATGTTGAGGCATTAGAATGCAAGCCCCATGAAATGAAAAACAAATTCTTGTTAAGAACAGATACAGAGACATCATTTTGTTTCCATTTTATGGATGAGGAAATGGAGGTTCAATGGGATTGAGTGCTTGCAAAACCCAACAGTAGGCCAGGGATAGTCGAGATCAGAACTGAAGTCTTAAGATGCCACATTTCAGCCTTCATCCCACCATCTCTTTAGCTGGCCACTAGTCCCAAAACAAGAGTCGAAAGCACACGGTGCTTGGGTCAATCCTCAATGTGACTTTTGACATGTCACTTGCTCTAGGTGAACTGCTTAGGATGCCCTGGGGGCTTTTAGTTTGTCTGTTTGAGAAAAGAATGTAAACATGCCTTCGCAGGACTTCAGTGGACACTGAGGGAACGAAATCCTGTCTGCCGTGCGTGCTGAGCTGCTAGGAAAAGGCACTGCAGATGCCGGAGTTCTGGGTGGGAACATGCCGTCCCTGGTGCAGCCTCCTTTAGAGATGAGCAGCCCTTGTTCTAGGGTTTCTTTCCAGCTGACTCATCCTGTGACCTTGAGAAAGCTCCCAGTGTCTCTGCACCTTTGTTTCACTGGCTGGAAAGCAGGGCTAATAATACTTTCTACTTTGCTCATAAAAGAGAAGAAATTAACAGACAAGCCCTCACACTACATTCCTGTGGAGCTGGGGCTCGAGTCCTAGCACTTGCTTGAGTCAGATGAGAGGACTAAAGCGTTGCTCTTAGACGAAGAGATCGGAAAAAGCGACCCTGGAAAAAAAGAACACCTTTTAGCCAAAACGTGCTTCTCTAGGGAAGGTGAGTGGTTTTTGCTTTTAAAGATTTTTTTTTTTTTAATGAAGGCCATTTTTTTTTCTCAAAAGAAGTTTTTATTGAATGTTACAATATTGCTCTGTTTTATGTTTTAGGTTTTTGTCCGCCAGGCATGTGGGATCATAGCTCCCTGACCAGGGATCTAACAAAGATAATCATATTTTTTCCATTTTATGGAAGGTGAAGTCTTAATCACAGGACTGCCAGGGAAGTCCCAGCACGTGTTTCTTAGTATCACTTTTTCGAAAATGTTCACCTCGTGCCTTTGTTAAAAGGCTTTGCGTCTGCTGAAACGTCCTCCCCCGTGTCTTTTTGTGAAATGTTTCTTGTCATTCAAGGTCCTGTCGAAATGCCATGTTTCTGTGAAGCTTGCCTCTATTCTTTAACTAAATAGCATTTCTCTCTTCTCTGGGCTCTTTAAACACTGTCTGTCCTCTCTTAATCTCATATTATGCCAAGAATTATAGTGATTTTTGAAATACAAGTCCTATTCTCCTATTAGATGATAAATATATTGAAAGTAAAAATAGTATCTACTTCTATAACTTGGTGAGGTATTGACACAGCATCCTACACACGAAAGTCTGAAAATGAAAGTTGCTCAGTAGTGTCCAACTCTTTGTGACCCCATGGACTATACAGTTCATGGAATTCTCCAGGCCAGAATACTGGAGTGGGTAGCCTTTTCCTTCTCCAGGGGATCTTCCCAGGGATCGGGGGATTGAACACAGGTCTACCACATTGCAGGAGGATTCTTTACCAGCTGAGCCATAAGGGAAACCCAAGAATATTGGAGCAGGTAGCCTATCCCGTTTCCAGCAGATCTTCCTGACCCAGAAATCGAAGCAGGGTCTCCAGCATTGCAGGTGGAGTCTTTACCAACTGAGCTATCAGGGAAACCCCTTTCCTACACATAATAATTGCCTAATAATCAATTCCTGAACAAATAAATGAATGAATGCAATATTCACAGAGGGAAAATATTAATTAGTAGCCAAAGTCTGGTGAAAAAAAAAGTCTGGTGAAGACTGACACCACCAAGTGTACTGAAGCATTTCTGCTCATCAGTGTCCACATGTTAAGTTCCTGCTCACTGATGGACCCACCAATGCATTGATCCCTTGAAAAACACATTATCACATTATCTGAGTATCTCCTTTTGAAGGATGCTGTGCAAAGTCCTTCAGGAAAGAACATTCCAGATTCCAACTCTGTGAAGTGAGCTTTTGCTGCTCTCATCCTGGTCATCCTAGGCTTGGGTTTCTGGGCAGAATTAAGGATTTGTGCATGGGCTGATCCTGGGTTCTGGTCTTGCTTCTGATCCTTGCTTACTTATCATCTTGAGCCAATGGCCTTACAAATCTGTTTCATCTCATGTTTAAAGTTAGGCTAATAAAAAGAAGATAACACCATAGCGCTAGTTTACCTGACTCCTAGAAATATGGAGTGAAAGTGAAATAATGAAGTGAAGACATTTTGTCTCCTCTGAGAGCATTTGAAAGGCACACGTGTATATATATATTTGGGCTTCTCAAGTGGTGCAGGTGATAAAAAATCCACTTGCCAGTGCAGGAGACATAAGAGATGCAGGTTTGATCCTTGGGTCAGGAAGATCCTCTGGAGAAGAAAATGGCAACCCACTCCAGTATTCTTGCCTGGAGAATCCCATGGACAGAGGAGCCTGGCAGGCTACAGTCCATGGGATCACAAAGAGTCAGACATGACTGCAACAACTTGACACACACACATTTTGGCACATACATATTTTTAAATTAAAGGAATGCAATGCATCACATATATCCAACAAATTACAAAACATGCCCTTAGGTACCTTAGAAAAGCTTAATAGTTTCAATTTATGACACACACTTCGGATACAACTCCTCACAATTGTCGATTTTTTATAGCAAAAGCTGAAAAACACCGAAAAAACAGAATTCTAAGTTTCGTTGTAAAGCACCCACTAATTATTAGATTCTATGACACAGCATGTTGTGGTCATTGTCATTGTACATACACAACATTGCATAGTTGTAATCCATGTGTTGATTCTAGTTGGGGTTCTAGTCTTATTTTTAGGATTATTTCAAATAGCCCTTTCCCTATTTATAATTTTAATGGGAGTGTTATTCATCTAACTACTTACCTGTCTAGCTAATCCCAGAATTTAACTATTTCCTAATTGTTGGTTGTTTGAGTAATTTTCAATTCTTGTTATTACACATGGTCTATTTTTAATCGTGTAGAGATTCCTAGCCGTCACCTAACACATTCTTGGCTTGGCTCCCTCTACTGTCAGTTGATATATACCCAAGAAATGCCAGCTCATTTTATTATTAGCCTGAGCAAAACAGAATTAGGAATGAACTACAAATGTTTTATTTTTAAAATCAGATTGTGCTTTTCCAAGATGGTTTGGGAATGATCTTCCTAAGGAGAACGGAGTTCGGGACCATTGCACCACAGCTTTAATCTCATAAAGAAGAGGAGTGACCACCAGGGACTTTATATGCTTATCAAATATTTATTGGGAACCTCCAAGATGCCAATTTCAGGTTGGGGAAGAAAGACATAGTCCTTACCTTCAGAGAGCTTCCATGTTAGTAAAGGATCAAGACCAGTGGGACGTTCCTGGCAGTCCAGTGATTAAGACTCCCAGCTACTTTAGAAAACAGGAAAACAGTTTCACAGTTTCTTAAGAAGTTAAACATAAATGCAACCATTTGACTCAGCTATTTCTCTCATATCTAGCCAAGAGAAACAAAAGGATACATCCATACAAAGACTAGTATGTGAATGTTCACAGCATCATCATTCCTAATGACCCAAGGTAGAAACTACCCAAGGCCTATCACCTTATGAACAGCTAAACAAAACGTCATCTATCCATAGGATGAAATATTATTCAGCCGTAAAAGAAGGATGACATTCTGATACCTGCTACAACATGGGTAAAGCTTGAACACATGGTTAAATGAAAGTAGTTAGTCCTAAAGGACCACATCTTGTATGATTTTATTTCTACAAAATGTCAAAACAACAGACAAATTCATAGAGGCAGAAAGTAGACTGTTGATTTTCAGGTCTTGAAGAAAAATGGGAAGTGATTGCCAATGGGTACGGAGTAGCTTTTTAAATATTTATTTGATTATTTATTTGGCTGCACTGGGCCTAAGTTATGGCACTCAGGATATTTATTGCAGTATTTGAACTCTTAGTAACAGCATGTGGGACCTACTTCCCTGACCTTGCATTGGGCGCTCAGAGTCTTAGACACTGGACCACACGGGAAGTCCCTTGAATTTCTTCATGGGTGATGATCATATTGATGATTATACAATTCTGTCAATATACTAAAACCTTGGAACTGTGTCCTTTAAATGGGTATGAGATGTGAATTATATCTCAATGAAGTTGTTAAAAAAATATCTGGGAGCAGGCAATAGGAAGATCATTTGGTTTTAAGAAGAATGCCATAGTTAGATTTACTGTTTGGGTGGGGAGCGGTGGGGAGAGTAAGTGGTTTGCCAGGGGGTGCTGTGGCACTGCCTGCAGAATCTTAGTTCCCTGACCAGAGGTCAAACCTGGGGTCCTGGAGGGAAAGCACCAAGTCTTAACTACTGGACTGTCAGGGAATTCCCTAGACTTCCTCTTTAGAACTTTTTCTCTGGAATCAAGGCACAGGATGGTTAGGACAGGGCAAGGGAAAAAAATGTGAGGTTGGTTAGTGGGTGAGGGTAGCAGTGGGAGAGACATAGAGTAGGCAAGGCAGAATGGACATGTGTGAGACATTAAGGAATAGCACTGACATGACCTGGTGAGTGTCAGATGTGGGGAATGGGAAGTTAGGGATCTCACCCCAGTTACTGACTCAGGCCCTTGGAAAGCAGGAAAGGCTATTCACACAGATGGGAAAGTGGCACTTATTTGGGGGAAGTGGTGAGTTCATTTCTGCATGGGGTGAGCTGGGGCATCCAAAGACACTGGTTAGGATTCTGGAGCCCAGAGGAGAGAGCTAGTCAAGAATTGGTGTACAACATGTCATCTTACTCTCTTACCACCTTATGAGAGAGCTTAAGCCCCTGGATAAGAAAACAGCTATGGATACTGTAGCAGGCAGGCTTCTTTGGTGGTTCAGTTGGTGGCAGGAGATGCAGGTTCAATCCCTGGGTCAAGAAGATTCCCTGGAGAAAGAAATAGCAATTCACTCCAGTATTCTTGCCTGGGAAATCCCACCGACAGAGGAACCTGGTGGGCTACAGTCTGGGAGGTTTCAAGAGTCGGACATGACTTAGCAACTAAACCACCCAACCACCTCCACTATAGCAGACAAAATATACGGAATTGGCTCTCACCCTCCTTCCATCAAACTCTAACATGAGACATAGCAATGCTTTTGACTCAGGGCACAGGTTCAGCTTCTCCTACTGATTTACTGTAGCCAGCATTTGAAGAGCTTCAAGGACCATTATTTTTAAATTTTCATTTTCATTTTTTTAAACTTTTAATTTTATGTTGCAATGTATAGCTTTATTGATTACGCCCAAAGCCTTTGACTGTGTAGATCACAACAAACTGGAAAATTTTCAAAAGATGGAAATACCAAACCACCTTACCTGCCTCCTCAGAAATTTGTATGCAGGTCAAGAAGCAACAGTTAGAACCAGACATAGAACAATGGACTGGTTCCAAATTGGGAAAGGAGTATGTCAAAGCCATATATTGTCACCCTGCTTATTTAACTTCTATGCAGAGTACATCATGTGAAATGCTAGGCTTGATGAAGTGCAAGCTGGAATCAAGATTGCTGGGAGAAATATCAATAACCTCAGATATGCAGATGACACCATCCTTATGGCAGAAAGTGAAGAGGAACTAGAGCCTTTTGATGAAAGTGAAAAGAGGAGAGTGAAAAAGCTGGCTTAAAATCCAACATTCAAAAATGAGGCTCATGGCATCCAGTCCTATCACTTCATGGCAAATAGATGGGGAAACAATGGAAACAGTAAGAGACTTTCTTTTCTTGGGCTCCAAAATCACTGCAGATGGTGACTGCAACCATGATTAAAGATGCTTGCTCCTTGGAAAAAAAGCTATGACCAATCTAAACAGCATATTACAAAGCAGAGACCTTACTTTGCTGACAAAGGTCCATCTAGTCAAAGCTACAGATTTTCCAGTAGTCATGTTTGGATGTAAGAGTTGGACTATGAAGAAAGCTGAGCACCAAAGAATTGATGCTTTTGAACTGTGGTGCTGTAGAAGACTCTTGAGAGCCTCTTGGACTGCAAGGAGATCAAACAGTCAATCCTAAAGGGAATCAATCCTGAATATTCATTGGAAGGACTGATGAAGCTGAAGCTCCAATAGTTTGGCCACCTGATGTGAAGAATTGACTCATTCTTGACCCTGATGCTGGTAAAGGTTGAAGTCAGGAGGTGAAGGGGAGAACAGGATGAGATGGTAGGATGGCATCACCGACTCAATGGATATGAGTTTGAGCAAGCTTCAGGAGTTGGTGATGAACAGGAAAGCCTGGTGTGCTGCAGTCCATGGGGTTGCAAAGAGTCAGACATGGCTGAGCGACTGAACTGAACTGAACTGTAGTTGACTAATGGCGTTGTGTTAGTTTCAGGTGTACAGCAAAGTGATTCAGTTATACTCGTACATGTATCTATTCTTTTTCAAATTCTTTTTCCATTTAGGTTGTTAGATAATATTGAGCAGAGTTCACTGTACTATACAGTAGAGGATCGTATTATTTAAGCTCAAATTAGGACCTGTGTTCTGCCAGGGCTTGAAAGTGAAAGTGGTATTTGCTGAGTCGTATCCAACTTTGTGCGACCCCATTATCTGTAGCCCACCAGGCTCCTCTCTCCATGGTATTCTCCAAGCAAAAATACTTGAGTGAATTGTCATGCCCTCCTATAAGGGATCTTCCCAACCCAGGGATCGAACCCTGGTCTCCTGCATTGCTGGCAGATTCTTTACCGTCTGAACCACCAGAGATTATGCTCAGGCTTGAATAAGGCTGCAATTAAAAGAAATATTTAAATCTGAAACTCATTTAGAATGTAGGCTGTTTGTTTAACCATGACATGTATCCCTCTAGATAGTACATCCCAGGAGGTAGCCTGGTCTAGTGAACAGGGCTGTCCCCACTGCTNATCCTAAAGGAGATCAGTCCTGGGTGTTCTTTGGAAGAACTGATGATAAAGCTGAAACTCCAATACTTTGGCCACCTCATGTGAAGAGTTGACTGATTGGAAAGACTCTGATGCTGGGAGGGATTGGGGGCAGGAGGAGAAGGGACGACAGAGGATGAGACGGCTGGATGGTATCACCAACTCGATATACATAAGTTTGGGTGAACTCCAGGAGTTGGTGATGGACAGTGAGGCCTAGAGTGCTGCAATTCATTGGGCAGCAAAGAGTCGGACAGGACTGAGCTACTGAACTGAACTGAGTGTGTTTACACTAGAATGCCATTATATGAGTCATAGTTTAGATGCACTCTGACAAACGTATCATAAAAATTTTTTGGTGAATGAATTAATCGGTTATAGCTCGGAGGCTATCATCTAGGGGAAATCTCAACAGAATGTCACATAGTGTATGTACCTATGAGTATATACTTGCTGATGAGAAAGAGAAAAACATGGGGGAGACATGAAGTGTTGTTATTTTTTCATTTGTATCAAAGAACAAGAGACAGCAAGATGAAGCCTAGAAGATGTACCTTTCAGACTCTGGGGGAAGAGCGTTTACCCCATATTCCCTTTAACGGACATCTCACCAGAATCACCTTGATACTTAGTCCATTCTTTTGCATTCTTGAGCTTTGCAAGTTAATGCTTCCTTTAAACTTCTTCACAATTTCCTGTACTGTAGGTGAGATAATGTTTTAGAATTATTTATGGAAAAAGTGGAAATTGAAGTGGGTTGGTGAGAAAAAGACTAAAAGAGTGGGGATTGTGATGAGATCACTTTTTCCACACTTTCTCTATAATTCTCAAATGGGATCTATTTATTCTGAGGTTTGGGGAGCCAGAAAATTCTCACTGGGGTTTCAATGCCCTGGAGCATTTTTGGTGGTGCTTTCTAACAACAATTCCAATTCAAGTGTGATTGAGAAATCTTGAAAGCCTCTTGTTCCATCAATATGATAAAAATACTGAATAGGCTTATAGGGATACTGTCTTAGAGACTCAGGAGGAAATGAAAGGAATGGTTTAGATCTTTATTACTATTAGAAATATTAGCTCAATTCCAGAAAAAATATCAACCCAATCAAAAAATGGGCCAAAGAACTAAACAGACATTTCTCCAAAGAAGACTTATAGATGGTTAACAAACATATGAAAAGATGCTCAAAATCACTCACTATCAGAGAAATGCAAATCAAAACCACAATGAGGTACATTCTCACGCCAGTCAGAATGGCTGCTATCAAAAAGTCTACAAACAATACATGCTGGAGAGGGTGTGGAGAAAAGGGAACCCTCTTACACTGTTGGTGGGAATGCAAACTAGTACAGCCACTATGGAGAACAGTGTGGAGATTCCTTAAAAAACTGGAAATAGAACTGCCATATGACCCAGCAATCCCACTGCTGGGCATACACACCAAAGAAACCAGAATTGAAAGAGACACATGTACCCCAATGTTCANAAAAGGGAACCCTCTTACACAGTTGGTGGGAATGCAAACTAGTACAGCCACTATGGAGAACAGTGTGGAGATTCCTTAAAAAACTGGAAATAGAACTGCCATACGACCCAGCAATCCCACTGCTGGGCATACACACCAAAGAAACCAGAATTGAAAGAGACACATGTACCCCAGTGTTCATCACAGCACTGTTTGTAATAGCCAGGACATGGAAGCAACCTAGATGTCCATCAGCAGATGAATGGATAAGAAAGCTGTGGTACATATACACAGTGGAGTATTACTCAGCCATTAAAAAGAATACATTTGAATCAGTTCTAATGAGGCAGATGAAACTAGAGTCTATTATACAGAGTGAAGTAAGCCAGAAAGAAAAACACAGATACGATATACTAACACATATATATGGAATTTAGAAAGATAGTAATGATAACCCTGTATGCGAGACAGCAAAAGAGACACAGACGTATAGAACAGTCTTATGGACTCTGTGGGAGAGGGTGAGGGTGGGATGATTTGGGAGAATGGCATTGAAACATGTATAATATCATATAAGAAACGAATCTCCAGTCCAGGTTTGATGCATGATACAGGATGCTTGGGGCTGGTGCACTGGGATGACCCAGAGGGATGGTATGGGGAGGGAGGTGGGGGGGTTCAGGATGGGGAACACATGTACACCTATGGCAGATTCATGTTAATGTATGGCAAAACCAATACAATATTATAAAGCAAAAAAATAAAATAAAAGTCAAAAAAAAAAAATAAAAGAACTGTAAAGAACTGTTCAACTTCAGCCTCTTTGGCATTAGTGGTTGGGACATAGACAGTTTACTGTGATATTGAATGGTTGCCTTGAAAATGAACAGAGATCATTCTGTCATTTTTGAGATTGCACCCAAGTACTGCAATTTCAGACTCTTTTGTTGACTGTGAGGGTTACTCCATTTCTTCTAAGGGATTCTTGCCCACAGTGGCAGATATAATGGTCTCTGATTTAAATTCACCCATTCTGGTCCATTTTAGTTCACTGATTCCTAAAATGTCAGTGTTCATTCTTATCATATCCTATTTGACCACTTCCAGTTTACCTTGATTCATGGACCTAACATTCCAGGTTCCTATGCAATGTTGTTCTTAAAGCATTGGACTTTACTTTTATCACCAGTGCCATCCATAACTGGGCATTGGCTCAGCCTCTTCATTCTTTCTGGAGCTATTAATTACCACCCTCCAAACAACAACAATCACCAAACAGCTCTGCAGACTGAGGGGGTAGTCAGTAGAACTCAGTCCATGAGTTGACAGCCCAAAACATGGATAAAAATGTGAAGTTCTGAATCCCCAGGCAGCCCAGGCATCTACAATACCTCAGGCACCAGAGTCAAGTTTCAAGACGGGATCTGGCCTTCAAGGAGTGCACAGCCTACAAATAAATGTTGCAATGAAACGTAATACATGCATATGCAGCTTGCAAAGTGTTCATTGGCTGCTAGGGGACCATAAGGGAGGGGTGCTTGAACCAACCTGATGAAACAGCCATCTAATTGACAGACTCTGTACTGAGCTCAGAATCCTTCCTCCCCTGCAGGGTTGGTCCGTTACCTTCAGGCAAAAGGGCATCCCCACTCAGTTCCTGGAGGCTTCTTAGCAGATCTTCGTGATAGTGATAGTAGGGTCCCCGCCCCCCAGGGCTGGGAGGAGGGTGAGGCAAATTTTAACAGTTTACCAAAAGCTTCAGAAATTGAGATTCATATATATTTTTTAATTTTTACTTTATTTTACTTTACAATACACTATTGGCTTTGCCATACACCGACATGAATCCACCACAGGTGTACATGAGCTCCCAATCCTGAATCCCCCTTCCACCTCCCACCCCACAACATCTCTCTGGATCATCCCCGTGCACCAGCCCCAAGCATCCTGCATCCTTTAAATAAATTTTATTTTTGGTTCCAGGATCTTAGTTTCCTGACCAGTAATTGAATCCTCATCCCCTGCAATGGAAGCATGGAGTCTTAACCACTGCATTGCCAGAGAAGTCTGTGAGGTTCATATTAAAAAAAAATAATAATGGCAAATTATGGTCCATAGATCAGCTGCCTGGTTTTATAAAGTTTTATTGGAAACAACATCAGGATTAGGGTAAGGTGAGTAAGGCAGTGTCATGAAAGTAAAGGTTTGAATCTTTACTTAAAATTGTGTTGACTTGTCTGGTCGTCCTTTGGTTAAGACTCCAATCTTCCACTGCTGGGAGCACAGGTTTGACCCCTGGTCGGGGGACTAAGATCCCACATGCTTCGAGGTACAACTAAAAAAAAAAAATGTGATTTTTGTTCATCACTTTTTTGGTGTTTTTTTGTCTGTTTAATATATTATATTAAAACATTGGGGCTTCCCTGATGGCTCAGATGAATAAAGAATCCACCTGCAATTTAGGAGACTTGGGTTCGATCCCTAGTTTGGGAAGAATACCCACTCCAGTATTCTTGCTTGGAGAATCCCCATGGACAGAGGAGCCTGGGTGTTATAGTCCATGGGGTCACAAAGAGTTGGACATGATTTCTTGGTGCCCATGTAAATTCTGTGCCCAAGGAGAGTGATCTTGGACTTCCCAGCCTCTGAAATTGTGAGAAATAGATATTTACTATTTTAGTCGTCCACCCTATGAAATTTTTTGTTGTAGAAGCCCAAATTGACTAAGACAGCTATTAGCTGAGGGTAAAGGGAGATGTGAAGTTACACAGTTGTTTTTGTGGGGAGAAGGATCAAAATCACATCAGAAAAGCATAGTAGGCTTGTTGAGTAGGCCTTGAATGCCAATCTGATGTTGCTGATGAAGAATTTAAAGGTAATCAATCTGCCAAGTGGTATGATCTTTTTCTCCCACCATGCCTGAGGCACCAGTGTAAGTTGAAACTAAGCAAATTGCTTAGTTTGGGGTCATCTAGGTTGGGCTGTCACAGAAGAGGAATGATGCTAAGTTAGAGAATTTGAGAGAGAGTGAATGTTATGCTGAATCACGGTGCCTAAGCAGGGCTCCCCTTTCATGCCATATTATTTCTAATACTGCATAGCCTGATATTTTGAACAGGAGATTGGAGGCCAGTTTGATCACAGCTTGGTGTGGGCATTCTTTTTGCAAATTTAAAGTCTGAAGGAGGAAAGGATGAAAGAAAAAGGCTCTCCTGGCAATGGAAACATTTAATAAAGATTTTTCTCCCTTTTTGAGCTTTTCAAGGATGTTTCTATTCATATTTGGAATAAAAAGAAAATGATCCCACTTCTCATAAGCTTGTCACTGTGTATCTTTCTTAAAAGAGCTTGGAATATTTCCCAAAGATGATATTGTACATCTTTATGTATCAATGAGTGAGGAAAGTGAATTTATAAATTTAAAGTGGGGGAAATCGAGCAATGAGATAACTTGCCTGATGTTACTAAGCCAAGAAGTTAGAGAGATGGGAAAAGAACCCAGATATTCAGCTTTCTAGTTTCTATTTACCAGCTCATGTTTCCATGGAGAAAAATTCAGAGTGCCAATCAAACAGATGCTGAGCCCACATTCTATTCCTAAAGATACATGTGGACCCTGTTCATCAAGGTTTGCAAAGCTTTCAGAGAGCTAGGAATGATTTTGGTGGGGGCGTGAGAGACAAGATAATTTTAATCCAGTTTTGGAAAGCACCATCCCACCTTGTTAGAAGCTGAATTCAATGTCAGTTTGGTATCTGCTCATCAGCCCAGTTCTCCACCCTCTCAGCCCAATTCTCCAGGCAATCTGCTTTTAACCACTGTGTCCTCTGTTTCCTTTCCATTAGGCAAATTCTACCTAGCTCCTCCTTCAAGAGACACTCTTCCAAAAGGCCTTCCCCTGAAACTTAGCTACAGTGATCTCGCCTCATAAGTATTACCTTAATTGCCCTCTGTGCTTATTACAAAGGGCAAACATTCGCATTCCTTTTGGGTGTGGTTGGAGGGTGGGATCCGCTTAAAGGGTATGCTGAGAAATGTCTAACAAACAGTGCTGATTTTTTTTTTTTTAAAAAAACTCTGATTTGGGGACTTTCCTGGTGGTCTAGTAGTTAGGAATCTGCATCCTGGTGTGAGGGACACAGGTTCACACCCTGGTCTGGGAATTAAGATCCCACATGCTGAGCAGCTACTAAGCCTGAGGGGCAACTAAGCCCGTGCGCCACAACTACTGAGCTTGTGCACCCTAGAATTCGAGCTCTGCACCAAGAGAAGCCACCACAATGAGAAAGTAGCCCCCACTTGCCACAACAGCAACAAAGATCAAGCGCAAAGATAAATAAAATTTAAAAATATTTTTTAAAATAAAGCCCTGATTTGTAAGGGTTTGCCAACTTCCGTGGTGTAAATATGCTTATCATGGCTGATGGCAAGATACCAATATGACAACACCAAACTGGGAAGAAACATGCATTCTTGGCTCTAGTGAGCTGGTACCGGTTGGCTCCAGCGTGCCAATGGTGTATTAGAGATACATTTTGTGCCACTTTAGATTTTCTTGGCTTCTCTCATCTCTTGAACTCACAGCTGCTTTCTTCATCTCAGCTGCTCCACTGACCCAATGCGGGCTGCATGGTTTTAATCAGCTGAGGTTGACAAGATGCCTAATCCAGTCAGGTACCCTATTTGAAACTGATATTTATAGTCTGGGCTTCCCAGGGCATGATCGTGGTAAAGAATCTGCTTGCCAATGCAGGAGAAGCAAGAGATGCATGTTCGATTCCTGGGTCAGGAAGATCCCCTGGAGAAGGACAGGGGAACTCACTTCAGTATTCTTGTCTGGAGAATCCCATGGACAGAGGAGCCCGGTAGGGTACAGTCCACGGGGTTGCAAAGAGTTAGACACGACTGAACACACACACACACATTCATAGTTATGCCTCATTCTGAACTCCCTTGCTCCACAGTTGTTCCACAGCACTTAAAACTTTCTTATTTATTTCATATAATTTACTCTTTTGATTTATTGTTTTTTCTCTCTCAAATAGAATGCCCCCAGAAAGGTAGGGTTTTTTTTTTTTTATTTTGTTTATAATGTACCCCAAAACCTTTGAATGGTGCTTTGGACAGAGGTAGGGCTCAATATATACTTGTTGAATGAAGGAATGAATGAGAAACAGTGGATTATACCCTCTTACTCCCCACCAAGAACCTAGGATGATATAGATAACTCAGACTAAATAAATTCTTGTTGGTCACTTGACTTCCAAGAAGTTGGAGAGAGAGTCCTTGATGATTAAAGTGGAAACAGACAGTTTCCTTTGGACCCTGAAACTGTTCTCTGTTAGCAAGTGCACAGTTCTTCAGCAGGGGAAAGCCAGTGCCTTCTCAGTATTAGAGAACTTGGCACACAGTTCTTATTCACAGTGTGATTAAAGCATTATGGGAACCCCCCCAGGAATGGGAGAAAGAATTCATTAAGGTCTCATCAATTTAAATTTGTTTTCAGGAAGCAAAAATCAATCTGTCATTCTTAAAACCCACTTGGGCTTGCACACTGAATGGTTCCATCCTGCAGAATCTGCCTGCCACTGAACTGATTAGATCTAGTAATTGGGCATGCTGGATTTGGTTCACACAACCCCAGCAGAGTATCTGAGGCCATGCCAGGCATGGAGCAGGAGGGCTGTATTTCTCCAGACAAGAGGCATAGGTGATGAAGGATAACCTTGAATGGATAAATCATTTTCATTTTTAGGTTTTTATATATTTATTTATTAGTGGCACATGGGCTTAGTTGCTTTGTGGCAATTGGGATCTTAGTTCCCCAACCAGGGACTGAATCCACGTCCCTTGCATTGCAAGGCGGATTCTTAGCCACTGGACCATCAGGGTAGTTTCTTTTATTTATTTTCAAAGATTATCATCTTTAGGGTTTTTGTTTTGGTTTGGGGTGGGGGATGGGGGGCCTGAGCTGCTGCACTGAATATGGGATACTAGTTCCCTAACCAGGGACGGAACCAGCGCCCTTGCAGCAAAAGCATGGAGTCTTAACCACTGCTGCTGCTGCTGCTGCTAAGTCGCTTCAGTCGTGTCCGACTCTGTGCGACCCCATAGACGGNTGTGAGAGTTGGACCCCAAAGAAGGCTGAGCGCCAAAGACTTGAGGCATTTGAATTATGATGCTGGAGAAGACTCTTGAGAGTCCCTTGGACAACAAGGAGATCAAACCAGTCAATCTTAAAGGAAATCAGTCTTGAATATTCATTGGAAGGACTGATGCTGAAACTGAAGCTCCAATACTTTGGCAAACTGATGCGAAGAGCTGACTCATTAGAAAAGACCCTGATTCTGAAAAAGATGGAAGGCAGGAGGAGAATGGGAACAGAGGATGAGATGCTTGGATGGCATCACCAACTCAATGGACATGAACTTGGGCAAACTCTGGGAGATGGTGAAAGACTGGGGAGCCTGGTGTGTTGTAGTCCATGGGGTTGCAGAGTCAGACATGACTGAACCACTGAACAAATTGGTTTTGTATTTTGGTATACATGTGCCTTGGCTATATAATAGTATGAGGCATAAAAATTTTATTTCCCTTAGTTTAATATTGCAAATTCCAACTTCTATCTCACCCTTTATATAAAGTTGTTTTTTTTTTTTTAATTTGAAGCCAGCAATTTTTTAAGTCTTTATTGAATTTGTTACAACTTTGCTTTTGTTTTATGCTTTGGTTTTTTGGCCTTGAGGCAATGTAGGATCTTAGCTTCTCAACCAGGGTGTTGAACCCACATATCCTTCATTGGAAGGCGAAATCTTAACCAATGGATCACCAGGGAAGTTCCGCATTTCTGGTTTTTACAGTTTTTCTGATTCCTGAAAACTGAGATTTTAGCACTCAGTTAAGATGACTTGTGGGCATCCAGAACAGGGTTCATCTCTTTGTGAATGTTTTCTCCTTCCCTAGTGCTTATCTGCTATCCCCAAAGGCAGTGGCTTTCAGTTTCCTGTAGTGATTGTTTAGATAAAGCACTTAGAAACGCCTCTAGGCTGCAAGCAGCAGAGAACCCAACTCCCAGCTACCAGGGAGTTTGGGAAGGCAAGTGTTTTTAGTTGAGGGTGATGTTGAAGAAAGTGAAAATGAAAGTGATAGTCACTCAGTCCTGTCCAACTGTTTGTGACCCCATGGACTGTAGCCCGCCAGGCTCCTCTAGCTATGGGATTTTCCAGGCAAGAATATTGGAGTGGGTTGCCATTCCCTTCTCCAGGGTATCTTCCTGACCCAGGGATCAAACCCGATCCTCCTGCATTGCAGGCAGATTCTTTACTGTTTGAGACACCAGTGAAGCTCCAGGGGAATGTGCACATAGAGGAAAGCCCACGTGAGGACACAGTGGGAAGGCAGCTAGCTATCCAGAAGCCAGGGAGAGCCAACCCTGCCAGCACCTCGATCATCTACTTCCAGCCTCCAAAACTGTGAGAACAGAGCTCTCTGCTGTTCAGCCCACTGAGTCTATGGTATTTTGCTACAGCAAAGTAGACTAACCCTGAGCCCTGGGCCCCTGAGTACGTAGGGGCTGGTTAGACCAATGGGCTGCTGGAGGGCATTGTAAACAGAGGAAAAAAAAAATAAATAGAGGAAAAAGCACCTGGTTGAATCCTCATGGCAACGATAAAAGTTTCATAATCTAATCTACAATAATGGTTAGGAGTGTGGTCCCTGGAGTCAAAACGGTGGGGCTCAATCTTGGGAAAGTTACTCGACTCAGTTTTCGTTTTTAAAAATATGATTTTATTTATTTATTTATGGCTGTGCTGGGTCTTCGTTGCTGCAAGCAGGCTTTTCTCTAGTTGCAGCGAGCAGGGCGGTTACTCTCTAGCTGCAGTGCTTAGGCTTCTCATCTCAGTGGCTTTTCTCGCGGCACACAGGCTCTAGGGCCTGCAGGCTCAGTAGCTGCAGCACCCTGGCTTAGCTGTTCCATGGCATGTGGGATCTTCCTGGACCAGAGATTGAACCCGTGTCTCCTGCATTGGCAGGTGGATTCTTTGCAACTGAGCCCCCAGAAAGCCCGCATGACTGTTTTCAAATCTATCAAGTGCAGTTAATAGTAGATTCCATGGTAGGGTTGTTGGAGGGAAGGTTCGAGCACTTCACTGTAAAGTATGTGACTGGCACATAGTGCTGGAATTGCTAAAAATAAAAATGTTAGAAGTTGCTTCTTATCTGAGAATAACTCATAGCCTCAAAGTTTTGTTGGAATGTTACCTACAGTGGCAAGTCTTCACTGGTTCCACTCCAACCTGCGTAAAATCGTTTTTTTCCCCCCTTATTGGGAAGTAAGACCATCTGTTTCTCAAATCTGTATTCTCCATGTCATTTTACTGAGGGTTTGGATTCTGTCCTAACGTCTTCTGCTATAGGCCACGGAAACCTATCATTTGAAAAAAAAAAGTAAAATTAGACTTTTGGGGAGCGAGGAGTTGTTGTTATTCAGTCGCTCAGTCGTGTCCGACTCTTTATGACCTGATGGACTGCAACATGCCAGGTTTCCCTGTCTGTCACTATCTCCCGGAGTTTGCTCGAACTCATGTCCATCGAGTTGGTGATGCCATCCAACCATCTCACGCATAGAAACCATGAGAGTTTGCGGGAGCTGAACAAGAAAAGGGGACTCTAGCTCTGAGGAGGGGTTGGATCCTCTCTTCCTGAGCTCTCATGGTCTAGGAAGTGCCAGGGACCCGGAAAGGAGCCACTCTGGGGATACCACTAACTTCCGAGAGCCAGGAGGGCACTTGGAGAAGGTATTGCCCTGTGACATCAGGAGATTCAGAAGCTGATAGATAAACAGAAATCCAACAGGAAGGTGGTGCTGATGGGTGGTAAGCTGGGCTGGAGTGCTTTCATGTCTCCAAATTGGGGACTTCGGGGGACTGGACAGCATGCTATACATTCACCATACCACTATACGTACTAAATAGCTTCAGAGGTGTCTGACTCCGAGACCCCATGCACTGTAGCCCGCCAGGCCCATCTGTCCATGGGATTCTCCAGGCAAGAATACTGGAGTGGGCTGCCATTTCCTTCTCCAGGGGATCTTCCTGACCCAGGGATTGGGATGCCACCCACAGTCATTCTCATTCAGTCATTCAAAGATATATTAGGAAGGAGGATGTTATTCATCAGAATTTTTTTTTACATCTGTCTTTTACATCTATGCTCAGCAAGGTAGTGAATAAAGCATGGGCTTTCATTCATTCTTTCAACATGAATTTGTGGAGCAGGATCCCAAGTATTCACTGTGTAAGGGTCAGCAGGTCCATCTCTGTGCATTTCAGTTTACACATGAATCAACAGAGGACAATAACACCTATTACCAGGTTGACATAAAGTAAAAGAGGGTGAGGACATGAAAGCTTGGCACATACTAATGTCACTTAACACCCTCCCCCACCCTGCAATCAGCGCTGTGACAGTTAATTATTTTACTTCTCTGTTGCAGTGCTGGGAAGGCAATGGGGGAGCTTCTTAAATGTTAATACCACAGTTGGTTCATTAAGTTACTGTGAAACAGGAAGAGGAAGACTTTCCTGGGTGGGGTCTTTTCCAGGCCTGGCACATTATCAGTTGCTCTGGTCTCTGGAATGAATGTGACATTTTAATAATGCAAGGAAGGTTAGCTACATCACAGAACTTTTCTAGTTCTGGCCAATGGTCTCTTGCTGTACATTGAGAAAATAAAGTTCCCAGCAAAATAGGATTATGTTGTTTTGACATAGATTCTCTTATCAGTTATGATTAGGTTCACTTGCATAAAGTAGAAAGACTCCTCACTCCCCTCCTCTAATTTAGTCTTCAATAAGATAACATTTCTTTTTCATGTAAAAGAATAGAGTTAGGCATTCTATGACTTCTGGGATAGCTTCACAAAACCATCAGAGACCCATGCCCCTTCCATCTCTACCTGTAGGGTAGCCTCTTGCTCCACAGTAGCTGCTAATGCTCCAGTCATCACATCCATATTCCAGGCAGCAAGATGGAAGAATAGAGAGAAGATAACAACACCTTCTCCTTTTTAAAAAGTCCCACATTTCTTCGGTGGGAAATTAGACACATAGTCACACCTCTGTAAGACAATCTGGAAAATGAAGCCTCAAGGGTGGGAAGTATGTGTTCGTCTAAAAATTAGAATTCTAACACCAAGGTGGAAAGGGAGGTGGAAGGCTTAAGGGGGGAAAATTGCCATTGCTCTCATCTCTTTCATTCTGGAGAAAACACATAGCTCTTTTTCCCTTCTGTGTTTCTCCCACTCTACACAGAAACTGTCAATAATGTCTTGACATCTGAAACTGAGGGAAACAGAAGTGATGATGCTACTGTGCTTCATCCTGGGCCAAAACGAAAGAAGAAATGGGATCATTCTTCCACCTACATGCTCATGCTCTTCTCACAGGTTGTTTCATTTTCTTTCTTCCACCATCTATATTTATAGAGCTCATGTAAAAACTGCTCTTTGGGCATAAGGCTAAGTGAAATAAAGTCAGACAGAGGAAGACAAGTACTGTTTGATATCACTTATATGTGGAATCTAGCAAATACAACAAACTAGTGAATAAAACAACCAAGAAGCAGACTCATAGATATGGAGAACAAATTAGTGGTTGTCAGTGGGGAGAGGGTAGGAGGAGGCACAATCTTGGGGCAGGGGCCAAAAAAAAGGGTTATTATGGGATTAGATGACATCACGTGTGTGCAACTATTGAAAATTGTAAAGCACTATAAAATTTAAATAATTTTTCATTCAATTAAAGTAAATAAAAAACAAATAAGAATTGCCCTCTGAGGGGACCTCCCTGGTGGTCTAGTGCCTAAAACTCTGAGTGCCCAATGCAGATGGTTTGGGTTCGATCCCTGGTCAGGGAACTAGATCTCACATACTATACAGAATGGCCAAAAAGATCTTTAAAAAAAAAAGGTGGTGGTGGTGCATAAAGGAAAAAATATCAAGATTTTACATAAAGACAAGATATCCGTGTTAGTGATTTTTTTCTTTGGTTTGGGTCTGGCACTGTTAAGCCTCTCATTATACCCCTGAGGAAGGGCCACATTGCAGAATATAACTCAAAAGAGCCCAGCATTATTCTGGTAAATGGTAGAGAGGGAACTTGAGCCCAGAACCCCAACTCTCTGTGCTTCTTTTCATAAGACTTCAGGCAACTGCTTGGTTTTGTGGAACCAGTGTCTAATTGAGGAGCAGGACACTCTGCCTTCTTCAAAGGCAGCTGGGACCCTAAGCCTCTGAACTAACTCCTTTTCAGAAGGGCCAGGCAGCAAGGAGATCAAACCAGTCAATCCTAAAGGAAATCACCCTGAATATTCATTGGAAGGGGACTGATGCTGAAGCTCCAATACTTTGGCCACCTGATGCAAAGCGCTGACTCATTGGAAAAGACCCTGATGCTGGGAAGGATTGAAGGCAGGAGAAGGGGTCGATAAAGTATGAGATGGGTGGATGGAATCACCAATTTAATGGAGATGAGTTTGAACAAACTCCTGATGATAGTAAAGGACAGGGAAGCCTGGCGTGCTGCAGTCTATGGGGTCTCAAAGAGTGGGACATGACTGAGAGACTGAACAACAGCTGGAGATAACTCATGGAGCAACCCCGAGAGCGTAAGTCACCACTAAGCCTCAAATCATCCTGCTGGGGGGATGGGATCAGGTGGCATGAGCCAGAAAGAGACGTCAGCTTGAATGACAAACATGCTGAGGAAGAATTAGCCTGACCTGGAGTCCTTAAGGTTCAATGGACAGGAGTCCGAGCAAGCTCCAGGAGATGGTGAAGGACTGGGAGGCTTGGCATGCTGCAGCCCGTGGAGCAGCTGAATTGAGTTCTTAAAGGCGCAGAACCTTTCCTTTAAATCTCAGCAGCAGAGCGTTTTGCGCAGGACCAAAGGCTGAAATCAGTTAAGTAAACACGAACCAAAGAATCCATTCGGAGAGCTCGGCCTTTGTAGAACTCGGTGGAGGCTTTTCCACGCTGTTTTTTTGTTTTTTGTTTTTTGCAAACGGGCCTCTAGTTTTGCAGGCTAACTGAAGGAGGAGAGGCCGGTGGATGGCGGCTGGAAAGCATCCGAGATGGTTGCAGAGATCCGTTTTCTCCTGGAGCGCGGGCGAGGGTAGATCTGGTCTCGGTTGGGGCAAGGCGCCGGGGTGGCCACGCCTGCATCCCGCCTCAAGGATGCAAGCTCACTGCCACCTACAGAGCTGGGGAGGGAACTCAGCCTCCCGCCCTGCCCTTTGCTACGGCCGGGGTGCCCAGCATCGGGTGGAGTTCGGATTCCTGCAGAGGCCTCCCCATTCATTACCATAACAAAGGCTTCCTCTTCCCTAGGGCAGTTAAAGACAAGCTAAAAGCCAGGTCTCACTCCAGCAATCTTACCAAGCTAACCCTGTCTCCCATCTCAGCAGAGGCACTGCACTTTGTGGTTGCTGTTTTATTTTATTATTATTATTAATTTATTTTTTTAATTTTATTGGAGTAGAGTTGATTTACAATGCTGTGTTAGTTTCAGGTGAATCAGTTATATATTTACATGCATACATGCTAAATCACTTCAGTCGTTCCCACTCTTTGCGACCCCATGAACTGTAGCCCACCAGGCCCCTCTGTCCTTGAGATTCTCAAGGCAAGAATATTGGAGTGGGTTGACATGCCCTCTTCCAGGGGATCTTCCCAACCTGGGATCGAACCCGTGTCTATTACATCTCCTGCACTGGCAAACGGGTTCTTTACCACTAGCGCCACCTGGGAAGCCCATACATTTACATATATCCACTCTTTTTAACATTCATTTCCCACATAGGTCACTATAGGGTATGGGTAGAGAGAGTTTTCTGCGCTATACAGTAGGCCCTCATTAGTTCTTTATTTCATATGCAGTAGTGTGTATATGACATGCTTCCCAGGTGGCGCAGTGGTAAAGACTCTGCCACTGCAGGTGACTTGTAGGAGACTCCGGTTCGATCCCTGGGTTGGGAAGATCCCCTGATGTAGGAAATGGCAACCCACTCTAGTATTCTTGCCTGGAAAATCCCACGGACAGAGGAGCCTGGCAGAGCTGCAGTTCATGGGGTCAAAAAGAGTAGGACATGACTGAGAGACTGAGCGCACAGTGTGTGTATGTCAATCCCAATCTTCCAATTTATCCCTCCTGCCCACCCCCCTGACACCTTGGTGACCATAAGCTTGCTTGTTATATCTGTAACTCTATTTCTGTTTTGTGTATAAGTTCATTTGTATCCTGTTTTTAGATTCCACATAAAACTCAGCTCTGCCATCACTTCCTCAGGGTAGCCTGGTATTGCTTTTGTTGCTCTCATGTCTGATTGTAATGTTTTTGGTTTGGTCATTTAAAAAATTATTTTTAATTGTGCCAATATATACATAACATACAATCGACTGAACAAGTTTCAAGTGCAGAATTCAGTAGTGTTAGTATATTCACGCGGTTGTGCAACCGTCACCTCCATCCAGCTCCAGAATTCTTTTCATCTCAAATCTGTCATTCACAAAGCAGATCTCCACTTCCTCTCCCCTCAGCCCCTTGGCAACCACCATTCTACATTGTCTTTGTGAGTTTGACAACTGTTGTTTAGTCGCTCAGTCGTGTCTGACTCTGCGATCCCATGGACTGCAGCATGCCAGGCTTCCCTGTCCATCACCAACTCCCAGAGCTTGCTCAAACTCATGTCCATTGAGTCGGTGACAACATCTAACCATCTCATCTTCTGTCGTCCCCTTCTCCTCCTGCCTTCAGTCTTTTCCAGCATCAGGATCTTTTCCAATGAGTCAGATCTTTGCATCAGGTAGACGAAGTATTGGAGTTTCAGCTTCAGTATCAGTCCTTCCAATGAATATTCAGGACTGATTTCCTTTGGGATGGATTAGTTGGATCTCCTTGCAGTCCAAGGTACTTTCAAGAGTCTTCTCCAACACCTCAGTTCAAAAGCATCAATTCTTTGATACTCAGCTTTCTTTATGGTCCAACTTATTTCACTTAGTAGAATGTCCTCAGGATTCATCCATGTTGTTGCACGTGTCAGAATTTCCTTCCTTTTTGAGGTTGAATAATGATCTTGCATTGTATAGACAGACCACGTTTGTTTATGCATTCGTCTGTTGACGGACACCTGGATTGCTTCCACCTTTAGGTCACTGTGAATAATGCTGCTGTGAACATGGGTGTGCAAATATGTTTTTGAGCCCCGCTTTCAGTTCTTCTGACAAAACACCCAGGAGTGCAATTGCTGGGTCATCTGATAATTCACTTATTAATATTTTGAGGAACAGCCATATTGTTCTTCATAGTGGCTCTCTGGCATAATTTTACATTGATTTGTGTAATTATTTGGTTGTCTGTCTTCTCATCATGTGAGCAGGAATCCTATATATTTTGCCACCTTGCCTCCTGCATCCCAGTATCTAGAGCAACAGTGCCTGGGACTGAGTAACCCCTAAGGTATCTGATGAATTAATGAATAAGTCAGCCTAATAGGAACGAGACAGCATGGAGAGGCTTGGTCTCTGCACTTAATGAGTTTACAAATTAGTTGGTGAGAGGTGACACACCCAAGGCAGGGAGCAAATAAAGGAAGGACATAATTATGTACTAAACTGTAGTTCTGCTTTTCAGCGTAGGAGGACTTGAGGGAAGGAGAGATTTTCGTGGGAGGGGACAGTCAAGGGAAGATGGGTAGGTCTGGACTAGAAGGGAGGAAAGCAATTAGAACAAGGAAATCGTATTTTCCCCCTGGCTTTATTGAGGTACAATTGATAAAAATTGTATATATTTAAGGCATATAATTGGATTTTTTTTTTCTCTGCATTGTGCAGCTTGTGGGACTTTAGTTTCCCAACCAGAGATCAAACCCAGGCTCTTGGCAGTGAGGGCATGGAGTCCTAACCACTGGGTTGCTGGTTAATTCCCTGGATATTTTGAAATACCTATACATTGTAAAATAATTGTCACACTTAAGTTAATTAACATATCCATCACTTCACATAGTTATTTACGTGTGACTGATGAGAAAACTTCAGGTCTACGCTCTAGTTCATACAGTATTTTTCTTAATTTTGTTTAATTAACATATGTCCCCCAGGATCCATGTTGTCACAAATGGTAGGATTTCCATCCTTTTAAAGGCAGAACAATATTCTATTGTGTATACGTGCTGCATGCTCAGTTGTGTCCTGTCTCTTATACACATCTTGCAGTTCATGGGGTCAAAAAGAGTAGGACATGACTGAGAGACTGAGCGCACAGTGTGTGTATGTCAATCCCAATCTTCCAATTTATCCCTCCTGCCCACCCCCCTGACACCTTGGTGACCATAAGCTTGCTTGTTATATCTGTAACTCTATTTCTGTTTTGTGTATAAGTTCATTTGTATCCTGTTTTTAGATTCCACATAAAACTCAGCTCTGCCATCACTTCCTCAGGGTAGCCTGGTATTGCTTTTGTTGCTCTCATGTCTGATTGTAATGTTTTTGGTTTGGTCATTTAAAAAATTATTTTTAATTGTGCCAATATATACATAACATACAATCGACTGAACAAGTTTCAAGTGCAGAATTCAGTAGTGTTAGTATATTCACGCGGTTGTGCAACCGTCACCTCCATCCAGCTCCAGAATTCTTTTCATCTCAAATCTGTCATTCACAAAGCAGATCTCCACTTCCTCTCCCCTCAGCCCCTTGGCAACCACCATTCTACATTGTCTTTGTGAGTTTGACAACTGTTGTTTAGTCGCTCAGTCGTGTCTGACTCTGCGATCCCATGGACTGCAGCATGCCAGGCTTCCCTGTCCATCACCAACTCCCAGAGCTTGCTCAAACTCATGTCCATTGAGTCGGTGACAACATCTAACCATCTCATCTTCTGTCGTCCCCTTCTCCTCCTGCCTTCAGTCTTTTCCAGCATCAGGATCTTTTCCAATGAGTCAGATCTTTGCATCAGGTAGACGAAGTATTGGAGTTTCAGCTTCAGTATCAGTCCTTCCAATGAATATTCAGGACTGATTTCCTTTGGGATGGATTAGTTGGATCTCCTTGCAGTCCAAGGTACTTTCAAGAGTCTTCTCCAACACCTCAGTTCAAAAGCATCAATTCTTTGATACTCAGCTTTCTTTATGGTCCAACTTATTTCACTTAGTAGAATGTCCTCAGGATTCATCCATGTTGTTGCACGTGTCAGAATTTCCTTCCTTTTTGAGGTTGAATAATGATCTTGCATTGTATAGACAGACCACGTTTGTTTATGCATTCGTCTGTTGACGGACACCTGGATTGCTTCCACCTTTAGGTCACTGTGAATAATGCTGCTGTGAACATGGGTGTGCAAATATGTTTTTGAGCCCCGCTTTCAGTTCTTCTGACAAAACACCCAGGAGTGCAATTGCTGGGTCATCTGATAATTCACTTATTAATATTTTGAGGAACAGCCATATTGTTCTTCATAGTGGCTCTCTGGCATAATTTTACATTGATTTGTGTAATTATTTGGTTGTCTGTCTTCTCATCATGTGAGCAGGAATCCTATATATTTTGCCACCTTGCCTCCTGCATCCCAGTATCTAGAGCAACAGTGCCTGGGACTGAGTAACCCCTAAGGTATCTGATGAATTAATGAATAAGTCAGCCTAATAGGAACGAGACAGCATGGAGAGGCTTGGTCTCTGCACTTAATGAGTTTACAAATTAGTTGGTGAGAGGTGACACACCCAAGGCAGGGAGCAAATAAAGGAAGGACATAATTATGTACTAAACTGTAGTTCTGCTTTTCAGCGTAGGAGGACTTGAGGGAAGGAGAGATTTTCGTGGGAGGGGACAGTCAAGGGAAGATGGGTAGGTCTGGACTAGAAGGGAGGAAAGCAATTAGAACAAGGAAATCGTATTTTCCCCCTGGCTTTATTGAGGTACAATTGATAAAAATTGTATATATTTAAGGCATATAATTGGATTTTTTTTTTCTCTGCATTGTGCAGCTTGTGGGACTTTAGTTTCCCAACCAGAGATCAAACCCAGGCTCTTGGCAGTGAGGGCATGGAGTCCTAACCACTGGGTTGCTGGTTAATTCCCTGGATATTTTGAAATACCTATACATTGTAAAATAATTGTCACACTTAAGTTAATTAACATATCCATCACTTCACATAGTTATTTACGTGTGACTGATGAGAAAACTTCAGGTCTACGCTCTAGTTCATACAGTATTTTTCTTAATTTTGTTTAATTAACATATGTCCCCCAGGATCCATGTTGTCACAAATGGTAGGATTTCCATCCTTTTAAAGGCAGAACAATATTCTATTGTGTATACGTGCTGCATGCTCAGTTGTGTCCTGTCTCTTATACACATCTTGCAGTTCATGGGGTCAAAAAGAGTAGGACATGACTGAGAGACTGAGCGCACAGTGTGTGTATGTCAATCCCAATCTTCCAATTTATCCCTCCTGCCCACCCCCCTGACACCTTGGTGACCATAAGCTTGCTTGTTATATCTGTAACTCTATTTCTGTTTTGTGTATAAGTTCATTTGTATCCTGTTTTTAGATTCCACATAAAACTCAGCTCTGCCATCACTTCCTCAGGGTAGCCTGGTATTGCTTTTGTTGCTCTCATGTCTGATTGTAATGTTTTTGGTTTGGTCATTTAAAAAATTATTTTTAATTGTGCCAATATATACATAACATACAATCGACTGAACAAGTTTCAAGTGCAGAATTCAGTAGTGTTAGTATATTCACGCGGTTGTGCAACCGTCACCTCCATCCAGCTCCAGAATTCTTTTCATCTCAAATCTGTCATTCACAAAGCAGATCTCCACTTCCTCTCCCCTCAGCCCCTTGGCAACCACCATTCTACATTGTCTTTGTGAGTTTGACAACTGTTGTTTAGTCGCTCAGTCGTGTCTGACTCTGCGATCCCATGGACTGCAGCATGCCAGGCTTCCCTGTCCATCACCAACTCCCAGAGCTTGCTCAAACTCATGTCCATTGAGTCGGTGACAACATCTAACCATCTCATCTTCTGTCGTCCCCTTCTCCTCCTGCCTTCAGTCTTTTCCAGCATCAGGATCTTTTCCAATGAGTCAGATCTTTGCATCAGGTAGACGAAGTATTGGAGTTTCAGCTTCAGTATCAGTCCTTCCAATGAATATTCAGGACTGATTTCCTTTGGGATGGATTAGTTGGATCTCCTTGCAGTCCAAGGTACTTTCAAGAGTCTTCTCCAACACCTCAGTTCAAAAGCATCAATTCTTTGATACTCAGCTTTCTTTATGGTCCAACTTATTTCACTTAGTAGAATGTCCTCAGGATTCATCCATGTTGTTGCACGTGTCAGAATTTCCTTCCTTTTTGAGGTTGAATAATGATCTTGCATTGTATAGACAGACCACGTTTGTTTATGCATTCGTCTGTTGACGGACACCTGGATTGCTTCCACCTTTAGGTCACTGTGAATAATGCTGCTGTGAACATGGGTGTGCAAATATGTTTTTGAGCCCCGCTTTCAGTTCTTCTGACAAAACACCCAGGAGTGCAATTGCTGGGTCATCTGATAATTCACTTATTAATATTTTGAGGAACAGCCATATTGTTCTTCATAGTGGCTCTCTGGCATAATTTTACATTGATTTGTGTAATTATTTGGTTGTCTGTCTTCTCATCATGTGAGCAGGAATCCTATATATTTTGCCACCTTGCCTCCTGCATCCCAGTATCTAGAGCAACAGTGCCTGGGACTGAGTAACCCCTAAGGTATCTGATGAATTAATGAATAAGTCAGCCTAATAGGAACGAGACAGCATGGAGAGGCTTGGTCTCTGCACTTAATGAGTTTACAAATTAGTTGGTGAGAGGTGACACACCCAAGGCAGGGAGCAAATAAAGGAAGGACATAATTATGTACTAAACTGTAGTTCTGCTTTTCAGCGTAGGAGGACTTGAGGGAAGGAGAGATTTTCGTGGGAGGGGACAGTCAAGGGAAGATGGGTAGGTCTGGACTAGAAGGGAGGAAAGCAATTAGAACAAGGAAATCGTATTTTCCCCCTGGCTTTATTGAGGTACAATTGATAAAAATTGTATATATTTAAGGCATATAATTGGATTTTTTTTTTCTCTGCATTGTGCAGCTTGTGGGACTTTAGTTTCCCAACCAGAGATCAAACCCAGGCTCTTGGCAGTGAGGGCATGGAGTCCTAACCACTGGGTTGCTGGTTAATTCCCTGGATATTTTGAAATACCTATACATTGTAAAATAATTGTCACACTTAAGTTAATTAACATATCCATCACTTCACATAGTTATTTACGTGTGACTGATGAGAAAACTTCAGGTCTACGCTCTAGTTCATACAGTATTTTTCTTAATTTTGTTTAATTAACATATGTCCCCCAGGATCCATGTTGTCACAAATGGTAGGATTTCCATCCTTTTAAAGGCAGAACAATATTCTATTGTGTATACGTGCTGCATGCTCAGTTGTGTCCTGTCTCTTATACACATCTTGCAGTTCATGGGGTCAAAAAGAGTAGGACATGACTGAGAGACTGAGCGCACAGTGTGTGTATGTCAATCCCAATCTTCCAATTTATCCCTCCTGCCCACCCCCCTGACACCTTGGTGACCATAAGCTTGCTTGTTATATCTGTAACTCTATTTCTGTTTTGTGTATAAGTTCATTTGTATCCTGTTTTTAGATTCCACATAAAACTCAGCTCTGCCATCACTTCCTCAGGGTAGCCTGGTATTGCTTTTGTTGCTCTCATGTCTGATTGTAATGTTTTTGGTTTGGTCATTTAAAAAATTATTTTTAATTGTGCCAATATATACATAACATACAATCGACTGAACAAGTTTCAAGTGCAGAATTCAGTAGTGTTAGTATATTCACGCGGTTGTGCAACCGTCACCTCCATCCAGCTCCAGAATTCTTTTCATCTCAAATCTGTCATTCACAAAGCAGATCTCCACTTCCTCTCCCCTCAGCCCCTTGGCAACCACCATTCTACATTGTCTTTGTGAGTTTGACAACTGTTGTTTAGTCGCTCAGTCGTGTCTGACTCTGCGATCCCATGGACTGCAGCATGCCAGGCTTCCCTGTCCATCACCAACTCCCAGAGCTTGCTCAAACTCATGTCCATTGAGTCGGTGACAACATCTAACCATCTCATCTTCTGTCGTCCCCTTCTCCTCCTGCCTTCAGTCTTTTCCAGCATCAGGATCTTTTCCAATGAGTCAGATCTTTGCATCAGGTAGACGAAGTATTGGAGTTTCAGCTTCAGTATCAGTCCTTCCAATGAATATTCAGGACTGATTTCCTTTGGGATGGATTAGTTGGATCTCCTTGCAGTCCAAGGTACTTTCAAGAGTCTTCTCCAACACCTCAGTTCAAAAGCATCAATTCTTTGATACTCAGCTTTCTTTATGGTCCAACTTATTTCACTTAGTAGAATGTCCTCAGGATTCATCCATGTTGTTGCACGTGTCAGAATTTCCTTCCTTTTTGAGGTTGAATAATGATCTTGCATTGTATAGACAGACCACGTTTGTTTATGCATTCGTCTGTTGACGGACACCTGGATTGCTTCCACCTTTAGGTCACTGTGAATAATGCTGCTGTGAACATGGGTGTGCAAATATGTTTTTGAGCCCCGCTTTCAGTTCTTCTGACAAAACACCCAGGAGTGCAATTGCTGGGTCATCTGATAATTCACTTATTAATATTTTGAGGAACAGCCATATTGTTCTTCATAGTGGCTCTCTGGCATAATTTTACATTGATTTGTGTAATTATTTGGTTGTCTGTCTTCTCATCATGTGAGCAGGAATCCTATATATTTTGCCACCTTGCCTCCTGCATCCCAGTATCTAGAGCAACAGTGCCTGGGACTGAGTAACCCCTAAGGTATCTGATGAATTAATGAATAAGTCAGCCTAATAGGAACGAGACAGCATGGAGAGGCTTGGTCTCTGCACTTAATGAGTTTACAAATTAGTTGGTGAGAGGTGACACACCCAAGGCAGGGAGCAAATAAAGGAAGGACATAATTATGTACTAAACTGTAGTTCTGCTTTTCAGCGTAGGAGGACTTGAGGGAAGGAGAGATTTTCGTGGGAGGGGACAGTCAAGGGAAGATGGGTAGGTCTGGACTAGAAGGGAGGAAAGCAATTAGAACAAGGAAATCGTATTTTCCCCCTGGCTTTATTGAGGTACAATTGATAAAAATTGTATATATTTAAGGCATATAATTGGATTTTTTTTTTCTCTGCATTGTGCAGCTTGTGGGACTTTAGTTTCCCAACCAGAGATCAAACCCAGGCTCTTGGCAGTGAGGGCATGGAGTCCTAACCACTGGGTTGCTGGTTAATTCCCTGGATATTTTGAAATACCTATACATTGTAAAATAATTGTCACACTTAAGTTAATTAACATATCCATCACTTCACATAGTTATTTACGTGTGACTGATGAGAAAACTTCAGGTCTACGCTCTAGTTCATACAGTATTTTTCTTAATTTTGTTTAATTAACATATGTCCCCCAGGATCCATGTTGTCACAAATGGTAGGATTTCCATCCTTTTAAAGGCAGAACAATATTCTATTGTGTATACGTGCTGCATGCTCAGTTGTGTCAGACTCTTTGCAACCCTATGGACTGTAGCCAACCAGGCTTCTCTGCCCATGGGATTTCCTAGGCAAGAATACTGGAGTGGGTTGTCATTTCCTTCTCCAGGGGATCTTCCTGACCCAGGATCGAACTTGCATCTCCTGCATTGGCAGGCTGATCCTTTACCACTGAGCCATCAGGGAAGCTTTTTGTGTATAGACCACATTTTCTTTGCCAGTTCGTCCAGTGATGAACACTTAGGTTGCTTCTGTGTCTTGGCTATTGTAAACAATATTGCCACGAACATGAGAGTTCAGATATCTCTTTGAGATACTGGCACAGTTTCTTTTGAACATATTCCCAGAAATGAGATTGTTGAATCAGAAAGTAGTTCTATTTTTAATTTTGGGAGGAACCTCCATACTGTTTTCTGTATGGCTGTACTATTTTACATTCCCACCAAGGGAAGGACACAGTCTTTTTATTTTATTTTTTAAATATTTATTTACTTGACTGCCTTGGGTCTTAGCTGTGGCACCTGAAATCTTCTGTTGTGAACTGCCTGGACTCCAGCTGTGGTTTGCCCTACAGCATGCAGGATCTTAGTTTCCCAACCTAGGATTGAACCCACATCCTCTGCATTGCAAGGCAGATTCTTAACCACTGGACCACCAGGGAAGTCCCGGGGAGGGAACAGTCTTCATTAGTGATTCTTTGGGGGCCCATGCTTGGCACAGGGTTAGATAAGAAACCTGAGGACGTCTGTCCAGGGACAGCAGTAGGCAGTGTGGCCCAGCAATGGACACAGGAAGTCCCAAGCAAGCTCTTCCAAGCTGCCCTGGGGGATTCAGGAAACAGACTCCACCGGAAAATTAAGAAGGTGGGCAGTACAGGGGGATCTAGCATGTCTCCCTCCAGGACGCTCAGCAAGAGTCCACGCCTTGGCTGGAGACCTGGAGCAGCAGAGCGTTGCTTGGTCTAGTAGGTCTGGGTGCTTAGGTAGGAACCAGGGGTGGAAGTGGGGAGCGAGCTCAGCATCATGAGAATTCAGATGCAGGATGAAAACCATCACCAGAAGGTATGATTTGGACCTTCTTTAGCTGGGGCTTTATATTCTGGCCTGGAGAATTCCATGCACTGTATAGTCCATGGGGTTTCAAAGAGTCAGACACGACCGATTGACTTCCACTTTCACTTTTCCTTAGCCCTGAAACACTACCAACCCACATAATAGGAGGTATTCTTTGTGCTAAGGGGCTGCAGCCACAAAGGTCTCCTTTGCCCCTTTTGGCTCTGTCAGGATGGGCTCTGAAGCTGTAGTGGCACTGGAGTTGGGGACTGGAACAGCATGGAAACAGAGGTAAACGATGTGTGGGGAGGGAAGGCAGGAGAGTAACCTGACTGGCTGAGAGGCAGGGATCAGGTGTCTTGGGGCCAAAGCTTGATATAGGCTGATATCTGGGCAAGTCTGGGGGGGATGCTGGCAGGCAAGTGAAGGTTTCTCCTATTTCACTTTCCTCCTCCCCAAATGAGGAGGAAACAAACAAACAAACATTGCTTTACTTTTTGAGCAATACTTTTGACTTTTATTTTTATTTTTTAAAAAAACTTTATTTATTTTACTTTTGGCTGCACTGAGTCTTTGTTGCTGGACGCAGGCTTTCTCTAGTTGCAGTGAGCAGGGGCAACTCTTTCTTGTGCTGTGTGGGCTTCTCATTGAGGTGGCTTCTCTGATTGCAGAGCACATGCTCTCTAGGGTGCATGGGCTCAGTAGTTGTGGCCCATGGGCCTAGCTGCCCTGTGACAACTGGGATCTTCCTGGACCAGGGATCGAATCCATGTCCCCTGCCTTGGCAGGCAGACTCTTAACCATCGGACCACCATGGAAGGCCTGGACTTTTAAATTAAAAATTAAAAAAACAAGCACAGACAAATACAATAGATACTCCAGGATATTTGCAACAGAATTAGTAAAGGTGCGATAAACTTTGTGCAGCGTGACTGTAACTTATGAGAGACTACCATGCCAGTTGTACATCATGATCGACGTGTAGATCAGTTGAACCACAAACGGATTCAACCAATGAAAAAGTTCAAGTTGGTCAAGCACACCATAGTCACTAAACTATAGTTGCTGCAGATGACAGGCTGTCAATGGTGGAACAATAGGGAAAAAAAAGAATTATCCATGGCTAGTAATTGCTAATAAATTAATAACGTCACAAAATTTCTCAAAATGTCTGTGAATGAGAAGGAAGATAAAAATGCAGAAAATAGGAATCAAGTTATGTCAAGGGATCTAAGTAGATTTTCTTGGAGAAACAAAACTTGGAACCTCCAACTGAGACTTCCTTCCTGTAGTCTATGCACAGTCGAACCCCTGAGCTTTCTGAGAGTTAACAACTCTTTCCAAATTCCCAGTGGTACTCTTGATGTTTCAGATGTTTGTGCACTGTATTGCTTCAGTCGTGTCCGACTCTGTGACCCCATGGATGGTAGCCTACCAGGCTCCTCTGTCCATGGGATTTTCTAGACAAGAATACTGGAGTGGCTTGCCATGCCCTCCTCCAGGGGATCTTTCCAACCTAGGGACTGAACCTTCGTCTCCTGTGTCTCCTGCATTGCAGGCAGATTCTTTACCACTGAGCCACCAGGAAAGCCGTTTCAGATGTCTAACCACCCGAGTTTGTCATAGACTGAAACTAACTTCCTTGGAAAATACTGCTCTGAGCTGCACCAATGATGCATCTCCTGTGACCTAATTTCCCAGGGAGGACACAGGATCTTCTTCTTTTTTAAAGTTTTAATTTACTTGGCTGTGCTGGATCTTAGTTGTGGCATGCAGGGTCTAGTATGCTGACCAGGGAGGGAAGCTGGGCCCCTGCACTGGGAGAGTCTTAACCACTGGGAATCACTGGGAAAGTCTCTACATTTTTCTCTTCCCTTTGTACAAGAACCTTAATACTTATATGTGGTGATGTGACCTCTGACCTCTAAGTCCCTTTTCAGTTTCTTCTAAGGGACACTTTAGAGAAGAGACATCCCAGCGTCCTGAAGTGGGAATGAATGTCACACTAACTCCTGTTGCTAGGTTAGAATTATTTTAAGGGAAAGAGGCCTTTTTTTTATTGTTTTCTCCCTCAGGCTCCTTTCCAAAGCATTGTTTGTAGCTATTGTGTCTTTAAAAAAAAAAAAAAAAAGGAAATGACTGACTTTAAGTCTGACCCTTGTTAAGAGGTCTAAATTTGTCCTGGGAACTGGGGTTACAAGAGAGAACAAGCCCAGGCAAGAAATTTATAATCTCACAGGTTCCAAAGACGAGTAAATATTCAGCCTAACAGATTCCAACAAAGCATTTTTTTTTTCCTTAAAAAGCTTCCAGGGGCCCTCAGGATAAAGTTTCCAGCACAGTGTACAGAACTTTTCTTTTTCTTTCATTCTTTTCTTTTGCTTTGTTTTGGCTATACTACATGGCTTGTCGGATATTAGTCCTCTGACCAGGGATCAAACCCTGCAGTGGAAGCTTGGAGTCCTAACCAATGGACCACTGGGGAAGTCCCTCTACGGCTTTTAAAGACCTGATCCACCCAGCTTTCCAAAAGCATCTCCTCCATCTGCAAGTAAGCTGTCTCCACACCTTATGATGTTTTTGTGTTTCTGTCTTTGCTTTGTGCGATGGTTTATTTTAGGTACCAATTTGATCAGGCTAAGGGATGCCTCGAAAGGTGATAAAATGTTATTTCTGGGCATGTCTGTGAGGATGTTTCTGAAAGAGACTAGCATCTGAATTAGGAGACTAAGTGAAGCAGGTGCCCTCCCCAAGGTGGGTGGCAGCCTCCAATCTGCTGAGAGCTCGAATAGAGCAAAATGAGGTGAATTCACTCTCCCTGATGAGCTGGGATCTCCATGTCCTCCTGTACCTGTTCTGGAGCTTCAGGACTTGGCCTGAATTACACCCTTGGCTCTCCTGGGCCTCCAGCTTGCAGAAGGCAGATGGTGGGACTTCTGGGCTTCCATAACCACATGAGCCAATTCCTAGAATCAGTTTCCTTTTCCATGTATCTCTATGGACTTTCCAGGTGGCTCACTGGTAAAGAATCCTGTTGATGCAGGAGATGTGGGTTCAGTCCCCAGACTGGGAAGATCCCCTGGAGGAGGAAATGGCAACCCACTCCGGTATTCTTGCCTGGGAAATCCCAAGGACAGAGGAGCCTGGTGGGCTACAATCATGGGGTCATAAAGAATCAGAGATGACTGAGCATGCACACACTTATCTCTTTACATCCTACTGGTTCAGATTCTGGAGAACTTAGCTCATACACCGTGAGTACCTTTCTCCTTTGACTCCACCTGAAGGCTCCGTATCCTTCACAAGGCAGGATAACTATCACTGGCCTGGTGACACTCTTCTAGATCCTCCCATAGAGAGTTAGTTATCCCCTCTCTTCTGCTGGCACTTTGTCTACACCATATGAACTTAATTCACATCTGGGTTGCCAGCACAGAATAGACAGTCAATGTTTGTTGAATAACATGGATGAGATCTTGATTGGCAGGGTACTTTTGAGGGCTCAGGTGTAGCATGGGTTCATTAGTGGCAGAGAGGAAGGAATAGGAGTAGCAGAAGATGTATGTTGAACAGGAAAATGGGGGAACACTGAGGGGAACTCAATTTCCTTAGTAATTTTGCTTCAGATTTGCTCTGCCTAGGGGGAGTGTTGCCTGTGGAAAAGAATGCTGTTAGAAGCAACCTTTGATCATTGGCTCTTTATGGGCATTTCTCAGGAAGCTCATTCTCCATGTGACCCAAACCTTAAGTTAGGTAGTGATCATGTTTGGATTTTCAAATTTACAGAGTCTTTTATTTAATTTTAATACAGTAATAATACCTTACAATTATCTGGTATCTTTCATCTTTAAGCTTCAAAGTATTTTCTAAATATTAACAGACACGAACTGCCCCAGGGGGTTAATGCTACTGGGTCCATTTCTCTGCTGGGTGATGGTATGATGGAGAGTTAGCTAACATGGGAAGGGGATGTAGAGATGATTACTTTTTTTTTCAAAAATATTTTTATTATAGAATATTTTGAACAGAGAAATAGGGAGAATACTACAATGAATATCAATGTACTTACTATTTAACCATGAATTGATGGCCAATCTTACCCATTTCTATTTTCCCATGTTATATTGATGCAAACCTCAGGAATCATACATTTTCATCATAAATATTTCATCTCCAAAAGATAAGGATTGTGCAAAAAAACAAACCCATAACCATGATAACAGTATTATACCATAGACAATAAACAATAGTTTCCTACTACCAAGTATTTAATCCATTTTTAAAATTTTATTTTTTATTATATTTTTGGCCTTTCCACATGGCATGTGGGATCTTAGTTCCCTGACCAGGAATTGAACTCATGCCCCCTGTAGTGGAAGTACGGACTCCTAACCTCTGGACCACCAGGGAATTCCCAACCCATTTAAAATTTTCAATTGTTCTATAAATTTCATAAATTTTGTGACTTTGAATTAAGATCTAAAAATGGCTCAAATACTATCTTGGATGATATGCCTCTATTTTGTTGTTAATAATTTATTTGCTTTTTGCCGTACCACTTGACATGTGGCATGTGGGCCCTTAGTTCTCCCACCAGGGATTGAACCCATACCTACTGCACAGAGACTTCACCACTGGAAGACCAGAGAAGTCCCTGGTATGTCTTTTACATTTCTTTTAAATGTACAGATTCTTCTCTCTTGTAATTTATTTGGTAAAGAAATCAGACTTTGGAGCTTCCCTGGTAGCTCAATGGTATAGAATCCACCTGCCAATGCAGGAGATATGGGTTTGATCACTGATCTGGGAAAACCCCATAAGCCTCGAGGCAACTGAGCCCATAAGCCACAACTATTGAGTCTGTGCTCTAGAGCCCAGGAGCCCAACTGCTGAAGCCCCCAAGCCCTAGAGCCTGTGCTCCACAACAAGAGCGGTCACTGCAGTGAGAAGTCTGTGCACTGCAGCTACAGAGTAGCCCCTGCTTGCCACAACTAGAGAAAAGCCTACACATCAAAGAGGACCCAGCACAGCCGAAAATAAATATAAAGATAAACAGACAAGATTATAAATGTGTATAAAGAAATCAGGCTTTGTCCTGTGGAATTCCCACTGTCTCTTCTTTTCTTCTGTTCTTCCTATAAATGGATAGTTGGATCTAGAGGCCTACATCAGAATTGGATTTGATTTGACAAGTTTAAAGGTGATGATGTTTTAATCCTTCAAAAGACAGATAATGTCTGGTTGTCTTTTGTGATGTTAGCAGTTGTTGATGATTTATGTCTGCAGTCATTAATTTATTAGGGATCCCTTCATTATTTATTAATGGGAATGTATAAGAAGGAACTTCATCCACTATTTGGTTATTCTCAGTACAATTTGCATTGGAAAGAAAAATGCTAATTTTCTCCCTTTGTTTACTAATTTTCAAAATAACAAGTTGGTTTTTAGCATCATCTGACAGTATATAATTTGATTATTTAATATATTAATATTGAGGTATAAGGAGCCCACATGCAATACAGCAGACGTGGGCTTGCTACCTGGATCAGGAAGATCCCCTGGAGAAGGAAATGGCAACTCACTCTAGTATTCTTGTCTGGGAAATCCCATGGACAGAGGAGCCTGGTGGGCTATAGTCCATGGGGTCACCAAAGAGCAGACACAACTTGGTGACTAAACAACAGCAACAAACAAAATAATTGACATAAACTGCATGTATTAAAGTGTTTACCTTGATGGGTTTTCACAAATATATATACCCGTGAAACTGTCAGAATTATGAAAATGAACATATTACTCATGAATCAAGCTTTTGAAGTATTTTATAAGCTGATAAATTTAAATGTTGATATTTTTTACTGTTTTCATTAATATTCTTTTTGAAGCTAAGACGGTCCCATTTTTGAACAATGGGAGCTTATTTGAAGCTCCCGTGGTCCTTTTGAAATGTCTCTCATTGTCTTTGTTAATTTCCTTGCTGTCTTTTTAAAAAATATTTATGCTTTTTATTTATTCACTTATTTGGCTTTACCAGGTCTTAGTTGTGGCCTGCGGGATCTAGTTCCCCAACCAGGGATGGAACCTGGGCATCCTGCATTGGGAACACACAGTCTCAGCCGCTGGACCACCAGGGAAGGCCCAGAAAGGACATCAGACTTCTCCAAGGAGTTCCAGGCCCTTTCAGTGGAAAACCGGATGCATCATATATTAAGTGGTGGTGAAGCAAAGCGGGAAAATCCAATAAAATTTGTCGTGTGGGTTCACGGTAATCAGAAGACAAGAGCTGTTTCACCAAGCAGCTCTGTAATTATGTCTTTTTGTCTGTGCGGCTCTTTTCACTTTGGTGTTCAAAGTAGATTTTTATAGGATTAAAATTCATCTTTGGGGCAATCTAAGAATGGAAGAAAGGGTTTACAGAGATTATTATCCCATTTTATAGCTGGGAGAACAGACCAATTTGTCCGTTAGGGGCAAATTTGAATAGAATCTAGCCTCCTAACCCTGAAAACAGGATTCTCATTTTGCTGCCTGGACCTCCCGGCTTCACAGCTTCAGCCACCCCCCTCATCTTTTTTTTTTTTTTTTAATGAATAAGGTATAGGAAGTAGTAAGGAATGAGAAAGAAGAAAAATCAGAGGTTTCTTTTTTTTTTAACTTCCTTTTCCTTTTTTCTTCCTTTCCTTCCTTCCCTCCCTCTTCCTCTCTCCCTCCCTCCCTCCCTCTCTTTCTTTCTTAGTATTCTTGCCTGGAGAATTCCATGGATAGTCTACAGTCCACAGGGTCGCAAAGAGCCAGACGCGACTGAGTGACTGAGCACACAGACATTCTATTCTTTGTGTCTTTGAGGGATTTCCAGGTGGCACACGCAGGACACTTAGATTTGGTTCTTGAGTGGAGGAGATCCCCTGGAGGAGGAAATGGCAACCCACTCCAGTATTCTTGCCTGGGAAATCCAATGGACAGAGGAGCCGGTTGGACTATGGTCCGTGGGGTCGTAAAGAGTCGGATATAACTGAGCAGCTGAACACATAGGTCTCTGAAAGAGTTGGAAATACATGAGGAATGAGATGGAAAATTAGAGAAAGGAATCACAGAATTCTGGGCTTTGAAGAGCCTCCCTAAACCCTGCAGCCCAACCCCCTCCACTCAGAGAGTATTGCACTTAGGCTCAATCAAGATAAATGGGCACTCTCCTTTCAGAAAGATGCAGCCAAGTGTAGTCCACTGCAGACTGCATCCATTTGGACTAACAAAAGCAAGTCCCCAAATGGAGCTTTAAGTTTATGAAAATGAATCCAAGTCGAAGCGCTCAGGGAGAAATAAATGACCAGGAATAAACAGCCATGTGAACTCAACGACAGCCATGTGGGAAAAAGAAGGGTCTGTGCAAATAGCGCTTTGCAGCTCCGGCTTTGATTTTGCTTGGTCCTCACTGAGAAAATGCAAAGTTAGTTCAATTTGTACTAACTAAAGTGATTCAGTTAACTAGCTTTACAGGATCTCTCTGCTGTGTCAGTGGAGGCCGCGAAGAAACATCGTGGATTCATTTTCTGTAAAGGTCTTTAAAAATGTGTAGTATTAGTATGTGCGCATGCATGCAGTCGTGTCTGACTCTTTGCAACCCCACAGACTATAGCCCTCGAGGCTCCTCTGTTCATGGGATTTCCCAGGCAAGAATACTGGAGTGGGTTGCCATTTCCTCTTCCAGGGGATCTTCCAGACCCAAGGATCAAACCCTTATCTCTTATGTCTCCTGCATTGGCAGGCAGGTTCTTTACCACCTACGCCACCTGGGAAGCTACATGGCCTTTCTGGAGTGTTAGAATATATTTTAACTTGGATGAGGATGTTGCAGTGTGACCTGCCTTAAAGCAAGCTACCTGCCATATTTACAAAACGAGTTTTGCTTTCTCCACATGCTTCATTCTGCTCTTCTTGGCCCATCCCCCACACATAACAAGACACTTCCAGGGTCAGCGTCCTTCCTATGAACTCCCATGGCTCCTCTGTGCATGCTTCCCCACTTTTTAAAAATAGGCAATAATTACTTATATATCCGATTTTCAGAATTGTATTTTGTGAACTTTTCTTATAATGCTGTGAAATTGAAGAATAATGATGATGTAACTTCTTTCTTATAAACTTAAAAATATCTATTGGACAAGTGATTAAAATTCTTAGTGATGACTGTAAACAGAATTTCAATAGTAAATATTTGTGCCAAAACATATCTTATTTTACTTTTAATCTTTCAAAAAACTTTCCTATACCCGTGCTTGGTCATAATCTTTAGCGTCTGGGTTTTTTTTTTTACTTTATTTATTGAAGTAGAGTTGGTGTACAATATTAAGTTAGAGGCATACAACATAGTGGCTTACAATGTTAAAGGTTATATTCTGTTTATAGTTATTATATAATATTGGCTATATTCCCTGTTTTGTATGACAAAGACTTGTAGTTTATTTTATATACAATAGCTTGTAACTCCTAATCCCCTACCTCTGTGTCCCCCTCCCCACTGGCAACCACTGGTTTGTTCTCTATGTCTGTGAGTCTTCTTTTTGTTATATTCACTAGTTTGTTGTAGTTTTTAGATTCCATATATAAGTGATATCATACAACATTTGCCTTTCTCTGTGACTTATTTTAGTTAGCATAATACTCTGCAATCTGTCCATGTTGCTGCAAATGGCCAAATTTCATTCCTCTTTATGGCTGAGTAATATGCCATTGTATATGAATACCTCATCTTTTTATTCCAGTCACCTGTTAATGAACATTTAGGTTTCTTACATCTCGGCAATCGTAAATTGTTTTGGTTACCCTAAACTTCAAATTAAATCCTGTATAACCCAGAATGACTTTCCCGTACCTTAGTATGTGAAATTTTCTTCCATCATTTTCCCCTCTTAAGTGAAAATCTTTCCATAGGAAACATTGATAACCAATATATTTTTCTAATGTTGCAAGAGTGGCTCAGTTGCCTGCTCTTGGGTCCGTTCATATATTATTAAAAAAAAAAAAAATCTTTCTTTTTGTTTGGTCATACGTGCATAGCTAAAAATTTTTCTTGTGAATTGAACCCAAATTTCCCCCTCTCTCTTCCTTTCTTCCTTTTGTTTTTTTAAAATAGCCTACATTGCTTTTTTTCACAACTTTACTTAGATATAATTGGTACATAGCAGTGTATAAATATAAGGTGTACACCTGATGATATGATACGCCTGTATATTGTGAAATGATGACTGCAATAAGATTAGTTATCACCTCCATCATCTCACATAATTACTGTTTTCCCCCCTGCAAATCATTGTTCTTTTTCTACAGATAGGCTCATCATCACAGATAAAGGCGAGGAAATTGCCCTTTAAATAAACCTGCCAGGTGTGATGTGTCTGAATGAGCATCCTCTTGTGGCATCAGTGTGGCACTCTCCAGGCTTGTTCCAAAGGCGACTGTTGGTGGGCGTCAGTGTCAGAGGCGCGTTCCTTATACATCCTCAGTGGTCATAACACTGTCATTTTAGAGCAGATTTCAGTTTTTTAAAAAAATTATTTATTTGGTCGTGTTGGGTCTTGGTTACAGCTTGCAGTATCTCCTTGTGTTGCTGGGGCTCATGGACATTCTAGCTGTGATGTGGAAGCTCAGTGGTTGTGATGCACGGCCTTATCGGCCTTGAGGCCTGTGGGATCTCAGTTCCCCGAACAGGACTTGAGCCCGAGTCCTCTGCATTACAGAGTGGATTCTTCACTGGACCACCAGAGGAATCCCCAGATCTCATTTTTGAAACCAGCTCCAAATCATTTGGAGTGAAGTCTGATACAAGGAAGTAAGTGACCCAACTTGAGAATGCCATTTTAGATTCAAAAGAAAGTCTTGAATGATTCAAATCAGAGGCAATTCCCAGGGAGAAATTCCAAATACACTGTCAACAAAGGCAATATCAAAGAAATAAACCTGTGGATCTCAGGGAGCAGAGTGTTAGTCACTCACTTGTGTCTGACTCTTTGTGACTGTAGCCCACCAGTCTCCTCTGTCCATGGAATTCTCCAGGCAAGAATACTGGATTGGGTAGCCATTCACTTCTCCAGGAAATCTTCCAAACCCAGGGATCGAACCCAGGTCTTCTGCATTGTGGGCAGATTCCTTACCATCTGTGCCATAGAGGGGGAGAGGGCTCATTTAGATTTGTAGATTCTACTGTATGAATTTGAAAATCTCTTCAGTGCAGAAACAGACCTTTCAGAGCTNCAAATTTGAATAGAATCTAGCCTCCTAACCCTGAAAACAGGATTCTCATTTTGCTGCCTGGACCTCCCGGCTTCACAGCTTCAGCCACCCCCCTCATCTTTTTTTTTTTTTTTTAATGAATAAGGTATAGGAAGTAGTAAGGAATGAGAAAGAAGAAAAATCAGAGGTTTCTTTTTTTTTTAACTTCCTTTTCCTTTTTTCTTCCTTTCCTTCCTTCCCTCCCTCTTCCTCTCTCCCTCCCTCCCTCCCTCTCTTTCTTTCTTAGTATTCTTGCCTGGAGAATTCCATGGATAGTCTACAGTCCACAGGGTCGCAAAGAGCCAGACGCGACTGAGTGACTGAGCACACAGACATTCTATTCTTTGTGTCTTTGAGGGATTTCCAGGTGGCACACGCAGGACACTTAGATTTGGTTCTTGAGTGGAGGAGATCCCCTGGAGGAGGAAATGGCAACCCACTCCAGTATTCTTGCCTGGGAAATCCAATGGACAGAGGAGCCGGTTGGACTATGGTCCGTGGGGTCGTAAAGAGTCGGATATAACTGAGCAGCTGAACACATAGGTCTCTGAAAGAGTTGGAAATACATGAGGAATGAGATGGAAAATTAGAGAAAGGAATCACAGAATTCTGGGCTTTGAAGAGCCTCCCTAAACCCTGCAGCCCAACCCCCTCCACTCAGAGAGTATTGCACTTAGGCTCAATCAAGATAAATGGGCACTCTCCTTTCAGAAAGATGCAGCCAAGTGTAGTCCACTGCAGACTGCATCCATTTGGACTAACAAAAGCAAGTCCCCAAATGGAGCTTTAAGTTTATGAAAATGAATCCAAGTCGAAGCGCTCAGGGAGAAATAAATGACCAGGAATAAACAGCCATGTGAACTCAACGACAGCCATGTGGGAAAAAGAAGGGTCTGTGCAAATAGCGCTTTGCAGCTCCGGCTTTGATTTTGCTTGGTCCTCACTGAGAAAATGCAAAGTTAGTTCAATTTGTACTAACTAAAGTGATTCAGTTAACTAGCTTTACAGGATCTCTCTGCTGTGTCAGTGGAGGCCGCGAAGAAACATCGTGGATTCATTTTCTGTAAAGGTCTTTAAAAATGTGTAGTATTAGTATGTGCGCATGCATGCAGTCGTGTCTGACTCTTTGCAACCCCACAGACTATAGCCCTCGAGGCTCCTCTGTTCATGGGATTTCCCAGGCAAGAATACTGGAGTGGGTTGCCATTTCCTCTTCCAGGGGATCTTCCAGACCCAAGGATCAAACCCTTATCTCTTATGTCTCCTGCATTGGCAGGCAGGTTCTTTACCACCTACGCCACCTGGGAAGCTACATGGCCTTTCTGGAGTGTTAGAATATATTTTAACTTGGATGAGGATGTTGCAGTGTGACCTGCCTTAAAGCAAGCTACCTGCCATATTTACAAAACGAGTTTTGCTTTCTCCACACGCTTCATTCTGCTCTTCTTGGCCCATCCCCCACACATAACAAGACACTTCCAGGGTCAGCGTCCTTCCTATGAACTCCCATGGCTCCTCTGTGCATGCTTCCCCACTTTTTAAAAATAGGCAATAATTACTTATATATCCGATTTTCAGAATTGTATTTTGTGAACTTTTCTTATAATGCTGTGAAATTGAAGAATAATGATGATGTAACTTCTTTCTTATAAACTTAAAAATATCTATTGGACAAGTGATTAAAATTCTTAGTGATGACTGTAAACAGAATTTCAATAGTAAATATTTGTGCCAAAACATATCTTATTTTACTTTTAATCTTTCAAAAAACTTTCCTATACCCGTGCTTGGTCATAATCTTTAGCGTCTGGGTTTTTTTTTTTACTTTATTTATTGAAGTAGAGTTGGTGTACAATATTAAGTTAGAGGCATACAACATAGTGGCTTACAATGTTAAAGGTTATATTCTGTTTATAGTTATTATATAATATTGGCTATATTCCCTGTTTTGTATGACAAAGACTTGTAGTTTATTTTATATACAATAGCTTGTAACTCCTAATCCCCTACCTCTGTGTCCCCCTCCCCACTGGCAACCACTGGTTTGTTCTCTATGTCTGTGAGTCTTCTTTTTGTTATATTCACTAGTTTGTTGTAGTTTTTAGATTCCATATATAAGTGATATCATACAACATTTGCCTTTCTCTGTGACTTATTTTAGTTAGCATAATACTCTGCAATCTGTCCATGTTGCTGCAAATGGCCAAATTTCATTCCTCTTTATGGCTGAGTAATATGCCATTGTATATGAATACCTCATCTTTTTATTCCAGTCACCTGTTAATGAACATTTAGGTTTCTTACATCTCGGCAATCGTAAATTGTTTTGGTTACCCTAAACTTCAAATTAAATCCTGTATAACCCAGAATGACTTTCCCGTACCTTAGTATGTGAAATTTTCTTCCATCATTTTCCCCTCTTAAGTGAAAATCTTTCCATAGGAAACATTGATAACCAATATATTTTTCTAATGTTGCAAGAGTGGCTCAGTTGCCTGCTCTTGGGTCCGTTCATATATTATTAAAAAAAAAAAAAATCTTTCTTTTTGTTTGGTCATACGTGCATAGCTAAAAATTTTTCTTGTGAATTGAACCCAAATTTCCCCCTCTCTCTTCCTTTCTTCCTTTTGTTTTTTTAAAATAGCCTACATTGCTTTTTTTCACAACTTTACTTAGATATAATTGGTACATAGCAGTGTATAAATATAAGGTGTACACCTGATGATATGATACGCCTGTATATTGTGAAATGATGACTGCAATAAGATTAGTTATCACCTCCATCATCTCACATAATTACTGTTTTCCCCCCTGCAAATCATTGTTCTTTTTCTACAGATAGGCTCATCATCACAGATAAAGGCGAGGAAATTGCCCTTTAAATAAACCTGCCAGGTGTGATGTGTCTGAATGAGCATCCTCTTGTGGCATCAGTGTGGCACTCTCCAGGCTTGTTCCAAAGGCGACTGTTGGTGGGCGTCAGTGTCAGAGGCGCGTTCCTTATACATCCTCAGTGGTCATAACACTGTCATTTTAGAGCAGATTTCAGTTTTTTAAAAAAATTATTTATTTGGTCGTGTTGGGTCTTGGTTACAGCTTGCAGTATCTCCTTGTGTTGCTGGGGCTCATGGACATTCTAGCTGTGATGTGGAAGCTCAGTGGTTGTGATGCACGGCCTTATCGGCCTTGAGGCCTGTGGGATCTCAGTTCCCCGAACAGGACTTGAGCCCGAGTCCTCTGCATTACAGAGTGGATTCTTCACTGGACCACCAGAGGAATCCCCAGATCTCATTTTTGAAACCAGCTCCAAATCATTTGGAGTGAAGTCTGATACAAGGAAGTAAGTGACCCAACTTGAGAATGCCATTTTAGATTCAAAAGAAAGTCTTGAATGATTCAAATCAGAGGCAATTCCCAGGGAGAAATTCCAAATACACTGTCAACAAAGGCAATATCAAAGAAATAAACCTGTGGATCTCAGGGAGCAGAGTGTTAGTCACTCACTTGTGTCTGACTCTTTGTGACTGTAGCCCACCAGTCTCCTCTGTCCATGGAATTCTCCAGGCAAGAATACTGGATTGGGTAGCCATTCACTTCTCCAGGAAATCTTCCAAACCCAGGGATCGAACCCAGGTCTTCTGCATTGTGGGCAGATTCCTTACCATCTGTGCCATAGAGGGGGAGAGGGCTCATTTAGATTTGTAGATTCTACTGTATGAATTTGAAAATCTCTTCAGTGCAGAAACAGACCTTTCAGAGCTGGATTCAAATGACCAGAATGATATAGTCAGTCCACCGAACTGTACTTTCTTTTCTGATCAGGCCCCAGCTCAGGCACCCAAGTTGGTCTCCCTGCAGCCACTGATAACATCACGGGCACCTCCAGAGCCCTTCCTGCCTTTGTTCTGGGTGTCACTGATGTTAATCAAATGGGAAGGAAACACAATTCAGAGCTCACAAAGCAAAGGGGAACTGATTTTCAAGTTCATGACTTTCAAATCCAGGGCACAAAGGCGGAGGCATTTTAACTAGCGAGGTATGTGAGGCTGGAGCTACTACTCTTAAATCTGTGCTTTCCTTTTAATGGGAAATGCTTTTTAATTCACACTTTGGGGACTTATTTTACTGCATGAAGTGGTTTGTTCCCATGCATTTTTGGTTTGATGCCTTCCTACATGGAAGTATGAAGAGAATGTGTAAATAGGCCCCTGGAAAATCAAAAGTCTCATTAACTCTGTGTCTATTTAATCCAGCAAATGTTTGTTAAAAGGGTGTGATCCAGACAGTGTAGCAGGAGTCAGAAATGGAAGAGGAGAAAGAGGTGTCTGCCCTAAAGGAGTTTGCAATCTGCTTACGTAATTTGACAAATACACAGATGAATGCCAGAATCAGGTGCTGCCAAAGGAGAGAAGAAAGGAGGTTATCCTGGGAGGATGGCAGAGGACTTCACAGATCAAATGACATTTTAGTTGGATTTTAAAGGGCAGATAAAAATCCCAGCTGAATTGGGGATTGTGAACAGGATGGAAATCCAGATGGAAGAAAGAGAATAAGTTCAGACCTGGAAAACACAGAGGATGCTGGTGAAATGGTGCCTAATCCCATGTCCTTGACCACTGGTGTGAGGGAGACCATAGCCACTGAGAGAACGGGAAAGAATGGACACTTGAACCGGTCTCTGCTCTTACTAAATGGCATTCCTCTTCCCTTCGATTTTCTCTCAAACTTGATTGATTTCAGGAAGAGAAAGTCCTAATTCACTGCTCTTCCTGTATACACTGGTCCCTCGGTTCATGAGAGGTTGGTTCCAGGACCTCCCTCAGATACCAAAATCAGAGTAAAGGGTGTGGTACAGCCAGCTCTTCTATCCTCGCGTTCTGCATCCTCGGATTCAACCAACCACAGGTCAAAGTAAGTTTGGCTGAGACTTCTCCCAGTGGATAGGAATCTGCCTGCCAAAACAGGGGACACGGGTTCGATCCCTGGGCCAGGAGGATTCCACATGCCGTGGAGCAGCTAAGCCCGTGCCTGCGCGCTGCAGTTACTGAGCCCACGCGCTACAACTACAGCAGCGCCTGTGCGCTGTACTAGAGAAGGCACCGCAGGGAGAAGCCCTCGCATCATAGCAAAGAGTAGCCGCCGCGCCCTCCCCCTCTCCCACCCCTCCCCGCGGCTAGAGAAATCCTGCTCACAGCAACGAGGACCCAACGCGGCCAAAAATAACATAACTTAAAAAAAAAAAAAAAAAAAAGCGTTTGTTTGAACCTGCGTTGTGGAGCCCACAGACCTGGAGGGCCGAATGTGCAGCTACATCTTGAAAGTAAAAACTTTAAAAACACAATGATTTACTTACTGGGATTGCTTTTTACAGTGGAAATTTTTATCTGAGCAAGGTGCTTATAAGGAACATGCTTTTGACCAAGGAACCTTGTTGGAGCACAGAATCACAGCGGATAAGTGAGCACTGAAGAGGATTTCTGTCTAGGGGTGTGTTTGGGGAGCAGGGATGAGAGGCTGCAGACCAAGGCCTGTGGAGGGATTGATGACTCTACATCTTTCTTTTTTGTCTTTATTGAATTTGTTATATTACTGCTTCTGGTTTTTTTTTTTTTTTTTCTGTTTTGGGGTCTTGTAGAATATTAACTCCCCAAGTAGAGAATTGAACCCACACCCCCTGCATTGGAATGTGAAGTCTTAACCACTGTACCATCAGAGAAATCCCAGCTCTATATCTTATTCTGGTTTCCCCCAGTGGGCTGCATTTCTCCCTGATTGTTTTTTGTGCCAGTCTTCCATCTGTGTCCTCTCCCATCTTCTTTCTTTAAGTCCACCTGCTTTTTCCAGATCCAGTACTATCACACATGCACCATATGGCATGATGTTATAATTTGGCAAAAGCCAGTTAGAATGAAATTAAACTCTCCTTTACCCTGCCCTATCTCTTCCCTTTCCTTCTGTTCCTAGTTAATAGTCTTTGCAGTTCTGTGGGAGGCTCACACAGCTGGTAGCCTGTGGAAAGAGCCATAAAATGATGTAAGAAGCCACTCCAGAAATAAACACATTGATCCTGCAAAATGCCTGAGCTTAACTCTGTAAAAGAGATCCAGCAGAAACCCGAAACAGACGTGTCCATTGTGACTGTGTTGTTTGGCATTCATGTAGATCTGTTTTACCATATGTCACATATCCAGTGTCTCCAAGGCTTGCAGTTTTCCAGTGAAGCACATTTTCAAAATAACTGAAGGTTATCATGTCAAGGATAAAATTAACATTTTTCATTTATTAGAATCTTTATAAAACATGATCACTCGCTTGTCTTCATTTTGTGTTAGACTATTGGTACAACGGTAAAGAATCCACCTGTCAGTGCAAAAGACATGGGTTCAATCCTTGGATCGGGAAGATCTCTTGGAGGAGGAAATGGCCACCCACTCCAGTCTTCTTGACTGGAAAATTCCTTGGGCAGAGAAACCTGGTGGGCTACAGTCCATAGGGTTGTAATGAGTCAGACATGACTGAGAAACTGAGCACACCCACATCCTGGGTTCTGCTAAAAATGTGTTGTCAAATAAAATATTATAGAAGAGTATAAGAACAGCCTTTAGCTACCTTTCTTTCCCCTTTAGTTTAAACAAAGACAAGTTTACAGAAGAGTTGGAAATACAGAGAACTTGTTTTCCCTGAACCATCTGAGAGTACATTGCTCACGTAATGCCCCATCATTCCCCCTGATACTTGTTCCAGGCCAAATGTATCCTCTTAAAATTCATATGTTGAAATCCTAATTCCTGGGATTCATGATGGTACTGTATTTGGAAATAGGATCTTTAAGGAGGCAATTAGGTTAAAATGAGGTCCACTGTAACTGGTGTCTTTAGAGGAGGAGGACATCTATACACAGACATGGTACATAGGGAAGGCGATGAGAAGACACAGGAAGAAGATGACCATGTACCAACCAGGGAAAGAGGTCTGGAGTAGATCCTTCCTTCATGGTTCGCAGAAGAAAATAACCCTGCTGACACCTCGACTTTGGACTTCCAGTCTCTTAGTACTATGGGATTTTTTTCGTGTGTATGTGTGTTTAATTTTAAATTAATTAATTTATTTTCGGTTGCACTGGATCTTCATTCACTATAAGTTAGAATAAATAAATAAAGCCCTTTAAAAAAAAGGATTCCGAATCAGGCCTGTTCAACTCCAAAGCCCATGTGATTTCTAGTCTTCCAGGCTGTTTCACATAAAGAACACTAAACACATTAGAAATTAATCCACCAGGGTCAGTGGGGTTTATCTAACTTTATTGGTCATCGTCCAGCAGAGAAATATTCAGAACACCACAAAACACAAAGACTGATATCCCTGGTGACACAGTGGATAAAAATCATCCTGCCAATGCAAGGGACACAGGTTCAAATCCTGGTCCAAGAAGATCCCACATGCCAAGGAGCAACTAGACCCATTGCCTGCAACTACTAAAGCCTGGATGCCCTATAGCCCATGAACAACAAGAGAAGCCACCACAATGAGAAGCCCCTACTTACTGCAACTAGAGAAAACCTGGATCTCCTATGTTGCAGGCAGCGTCTTTACCCTCTAGCCACCAGCATGCTCCCCCCAATCTGATTTTGAGTGATTAAGTGAGGAGCCTGCAAGTCCAGGAAGTTAGAAAATAACCTCACAGCATCAGAATCCAGCCCAAGGAATCCTCAGTGCCGCATGAATTTCCTGGATGACTCTACCCAACCTCCAAGTCTGACAACTGCGTTATAGGTTGTTGTTGTTCAGCCATTGAGTGATTCTTTGAGACCCCATGGACTGCAGCCTGCCAGGCTTCCCTGTCCTTCACTGTCTCCCAGAGTTTGCTCAAACTCATGGCCATTGAGTTGGTGATGAGTTATAGGTAACCAGTCTCTAACTCACAAGGAGGAAAGTACTGCTGCTTGGCTACTTGATCCTTTAGCTGGCAATCTATTTATGTGTGGAAGTAACCACTGAACTGATACAAAGTCTGTTTGTTTTTTTAAAGCTTTAAGAATTCTCTCTCGGTATCTCTCCACTGTCCTTTCACTCAAATTCAGATGCAGGAAGGAAGGACTCAGCTTCCCAGGCTGCTGCAGGCTTAGGGGCTGGTCTTTCCAAAGACAGTGCAAATTTGAGGTCTTTAAACCATATATTCAGGGACAGAACCATCAATACCCAGAACGTTTCTGGGACTTTGACAGCACCTCCAATCAGAAAAGTTAAAAAACAAGGTAACGAAAGCCAAGCAAATCTCCCCTGTTGATCCAGTGGCTAAGACTCTGCGCTCCCAATTCAGGGGGTCTGGGTTCCATCTCTGGTCAGGGAACTAGATCCCACTTGCTCTAACAAAGGCCCGGAGCAGCCAAATAAATAAATAATAATGATAAAAAAAAAGCCAAGCAAATCCCAGACAACTTAGGGGTTGTAGAGAAGTCTTAATTTTCTGATCTGCCATATACTTGGGATTGATATCAAATATCACTTTTTAAAAATGCTTTATCTATTTTCTCAATTAGGAGATGTCAAGTTGTTATTCAGTTACTACGTCATGTTAGACTCTTTGCAAGCCCATGGACTGCGGCCCTCCAGGCTTCCCTGTCCTTCATTATCTTCTGGAGTTTGCTCAAATTCATGTCCATTGAATCAGTGATACTATCTAACCGTCTCATCCTCTGCAGTCCCCTTCTCCTCTTGCCTTCAATGTTTCCCAGCATCAAGGTCTTTTCCACTGAGTCAGCTCTTCACATCAGGTGGCCAAAGTATTGGAGCTTAGTCTTCAGCATCAGTCCTTTAATGAATATTCATGGTTGATTTCCCTTAGGATTGACTGGTTTGTGACTAACACTTTCAAGATGTCAAGAGACCAGGGATATTTGAATATATATAAAAGTCCGCTTCCTTCACCTGTTTCTTCTTTCCTTGGATAGAAAAATTAACTGTTATTTGAACTATTGGGAGAAGCCAATAGAGGAGGCTTGGATTTTATTAAATAGCAGAAGTGAATGATCAATGCATGTAAGAAATGAAGGTACAGTCTCTGTCATTCCCTAAATGTTTGGAACTCTAGAGACTAGCCTGCACATTTGACACACCATTTCTGGGCCTTAGTGCCAGGTAAAACTGGAAGAGCCCTTGCTCAGAAGGGCTTCCCAGGTGGCACTGGTGGTAAAGGATGTGCCTGCCAGTGCGGGAGACGTAAGAGACATGGGTTCAATTCAGGGGTTGGGAAGATCTCCTGGAGGAGGTAATGGTAACCCACTCCAGTGTTCTTGCCTGGAGAATCTCATGGACAGAGGAGCCCAGCAGGCTACAGTTCATAGGGTTGCAGAGTTGGACATGACCGAAGCGACTTAGAACATTGCTCAAAATTATTTAGAACTTCAAGCTAAACACAGGGCATGACGGAGTGAGAAGCCCTTTGTGGATGTCCCTGGAGGCGGCCCTGCCCAGGCACAGTGACCCATATTGAGTCCTGGGAGGATGGGAAAGGTAAGCCTCCTTCTTATCAATGGAGGACCAGGAAAGAAGCAGTCATGTGTTCCAGCTCCTTATATGCAAGAAGGCGGAGGGCCAAGCACTGCTGCTATCACACCCTTCCTTCATGCTTGTGTTGGAATAAGAATTGCATCCAAGACAAAGAAAGGTAGAAACAAACTTACATGTGGAATCTAAAATATGACACAAAATAGCCTATCTATGAAATAGAAGGGCTTCCCTGGTGGCTCAGACAGTAAAGAATCCTCCTGCAATGTGGGAGACTTGGGTTCAATCCCTGGGTTGGAAAGATCCCCTGGAAGAGGGCATGGCAACCTACTCCAGTATTCTTGCCTGGAGAATCCCCAAGGACATAGGACCCTGGTGGGCTACCGTCCATGGTGTTGCAGAGAGTTGGATATGACTGAGTGACTAAGCACAGTGCAGCATGAAACGAACAAAATCAGAAACAGGATAGACTGGTGGTTGCCAAGGCGGGGTGTGGTGTGGGATAGGGCAGGAGTGGGAGTTTGAGTTTAGCAAACAAGGTCCTTCTGCAATAGCACAAGGAACTGTATTCAATATTCTGTGATTAACCATAATGGAAAAGAATATGAAAAAGAAGGGATATATGCATAAAATGGAATCACTGTTGCATAGCAAAAATTAACACATCATAAATCAACTCTACTTCAATAAAATAAACAAACAAAAAAGAGGATTTGATGTCTTAAATAGATATCTAGTAATCAACAAAGAATCAGGATTGTAAGTGAGAATTTATGACTATCCAAACAAGTCTTTATACCCTTTGGCCTGTTTGAATATCTTGGTTGTTCCCTTACCATATTCTTACATTAGACACTTTTTCTTTTTTAAAGATTTTTTAAAAATTATTTTTATTTATTTATCTGGCTATGCTGGGTCCTAGTTGTGCTATGAGAGCTCTTATCTGTGGCATGTGGGATCTTGTTCCCCCACCAGGGATCAAACCAGGGCCTTCTGCATTGGGAGGGTGAAGTCTTAGCCACTGGGAAGTCCCTAAAGGGGACTAAAATTTTAGGGACTAAAAGGAAGTCCCTAAAATTTTTTTTGATGTGGATCACTTTTTTAAAAGTCTTTATTGAATTTGCTACAATATTGCTTCTGCTCTATTTTTGGCCACGAGGTGCCGTATGGGATCTTAGCTCCTTGACCAGGGATCAAACCCGCAACCCTTGGGTTGGAAGGCAAAGCCTCAACTACAGGACTGCCAGGGAAGTCCCTAGATGAAAATGAGATGGCCCCGGAGTTTGTCTTCAGAGGCAACGAGAAAGGAGGAAGATTTGTGTGGGGGGTGGGGGGGAGGTCTTGGATGAGGAGCAGCTCCATCGGGTAGAGTGGAGTGGGGGCACGAAGCAAAAATGAATCACTGAGTCCCTGGGACTGAGGCAGGGTGGAAAAGAACATGGCATCTGGGCCTGGGAACTGGCTCTAGGAATCCCACAGGGAAAAAAGCTTTGGTGCCCTTTGACCCAGTCATCCTACTTCTAGAAAGCTCTCCTAGGAAAATAATCTAAAAGAAAAAATATCTAAACCCCTTGACTTTTCCCAGCCTCTCAGGCCTGTGGGTAGAGACAGGGACCCATTCATAGCGACGTCTGTGGTCCTCGGCATCCTGGCCCACATGCAGAACTGGGTGACCTTAAGTCTTGGCTTAGAGCCGGTGAATCAGGTCTCAGAGTCCCCTGCAAGGGGCTTGAGCATGCTAAGGACCGGATGTGCTTCTGTTCTGCTCATGCCTGTTGTGGAAGTCCTCAGCCTGCAGACCATGGGAGGGTGGCCCTTTGCTTTAGGCCCAGTGCAGCCAATTAAATAAATAAGCATTAAAAAATAAATAAAAGATAGTTTTCTCTTCACCTCCTCTTTTCAAAAGAGGAAAATAAACACTCATTTTCCATTTTCTTGACTCTCAATCTCTCCCCTCTAGGCCAACACAGGCCTGCTCTGCATCGCATGTCATCTCTTGCTAAGAGTTGCCTGAAAAATTCCCTGCACCTCACCCACAATCTTCCCTTAGGCTCTGAGTAACACACTTACATGTTCATTGTAATATTAGGTACTGGGCTTTCCAAGCAGCGCTGGTGGTAAAGAATCCTACTGCCAATGCAGGACACGTGGGAAACATGGCTTCCATCCCTGGGTCGGGAAGATCCCCTGGAGGAAGAAATGGCAACCCACTCCAGTATTCTTGCCTTAATAAAAAATCCCATGGACAGAGGAGCCTGGCGTGTTACAGTCCATGGGGTTGCAAAGAGTCTGACACGACTGAGCACACACACAATATTAGGCATAATAGTGAAAAGCTGAAAGTAATCTGAAAAAACTGTAGTAGAGGGATAATTGGATAAGTGAAAGAGTGTAACCTCTTGTGAGTTATATAGAGCCAATAACAATTATGAAGACTCTGTAACAACATAAAAAAAGTGCTTATGATTTAATTTTAAGTGATAAAAAGAATACCCACTACTATGATTTCAGCTCCATAAAAATGATACATGCCCATGAAATGAATAGAAAAGAAACTTGAATAAATGAAAACTGATTCAACTTGCAGTGTTGATAGTATAGGTGCATTTTTTTTTCTATACTCAGTGTTCCATTAATTTATCACTAATGTCATTTATTTGATAAAGAATAACAGTTGTGGGGACTTCCCTTGTGGTCCAGTGGTTGGTTGAAATGCAGAGGACATGGGTTCAGTCTCTGGTTGGGGAACTAAGATCCCATATGCCTCTAGGTGTGGCCTAAAAAGATAACTTATTAGAAAAAAAGGCATACAATGCTGGATCCCACTTTGAGATCTCCTTTGTACATACCTCAATTTTCATATAAGCTTCAGAAGAGGAGCTCAGCTTTACCAATCTCCTCCCTGGGGGCATTTCCTGCTTGAAATTCTAGAAGCTGTCTGAAAATCTTTCTTATCTATACTGGCAACATGTAATCCCATGACTTCAGGAGGAACAATAATAACATCTCAAGAGGAAACACTGGGGACCGATCAGAACACGAACATTCTGATAGTTGCCTCCCTCACAATCCTCTGGGTTTTCTGGGACTTCCCTGGTGGTTCAGTGGTTAAGAATCCACCTTCCAATGCAGGGGACTCTTTGTGACCCATGGACTGTAGCCCACCAGGCTCCTCTGTCCATGGAATTCTCCAGGCAAAAATACAGGAGTGGGTTGCCATTGCCTCTTCCAGGGAGGAACATCCTCCTCCCTTCCAGACCCAGGGATCAAACCCAGGTTTCCTGCATTGCAGGCAGACCCTTTACCAACTGAGCCACCAGGGATAGCCTATGCGGGGGACCCTTGTTCAATTCCTGGTTGGGGAACTAAGATCCCATGTCCTGTGGAACAACTAAGCCCACAAGCAACAAAGACGTCACATGACACAAGAAAGACCAGACACAGTCAAATAAATAAATATCAAAAAAAGGTCCTCTGACTGTCTGCAACTGGAGGGGGTCTAATAGAGAAGAGCAGTCTGGCTGTTGGTCAAGAGATTAGAGCTCTTCTGTGGGTGCTCACAGCTATTTGTAGTGTGTCGTGCTCCAGTCTGTCAGCTACAAAAACTACTGACCCACAGGGCTGGTTATCAAGGCTTTGCCCCATGAAGAACTGAATCTACTTCCCCTTTTGGTTGGCCGCCATTCTGGGTTTTTCTGCCTACCTGCCCCTGTGGATTAATGATTCACTGTAACCTTTCTCCCAGCTAGGTGCATTGCTCTCAGGGATGAAGGTGGTGGTCTTGCCCCTCTATTTTGACACAACAAGACCTGAGTAGTAGGATGGGGAGCCAAGCTGGCTTGGACCCTGAGAACACTGAATTCCATCCACCCAGAGCCTAACTCCCAAATTGAGGCCCCTGATTTGAGAAAGTCCTACAGATATAAATATATATGAGTGTTACTCACTCAGTGTCTGACTCTTTGCAACCCCTGGTCTGCAGCCTGCCAGGCTCCTCTCACCATGGGATTCTCCAGGCAAGAATACTGGGGTGGGTTGCCATGCCCTCCTCCAGGGGATCTTCCCAACCNTATATATGAGTGTTACTCACTCAGTGTCTGACTCTTTGCAACCCCTGGTCTGCAGCCTGCCAGGCTCCTCTCACCATGGGATTCTCCAGGCAAGAATACTGGGGTGGGTTGCCATGCCCTCCTCCAGGGGATCTTCCCAACCCAGGGATCAAACCTGAGTCTCTAATGCTTCCTGCATTGGCAGGTGGATTCTTTACCACTAGCGCCACCTGGGAAACCTGGCCTCCTCCTTGGGCTTGATTACTACAAGCCCGAGTTTTGCTACAGCAGTTCATAGAACTCGGGGAAACCCTTTGACTCATGAGCTCACTGGTTTATTGTGAAAGCGCATCACGCATGAACAGCCAGATTGAAGAGATGCCCAGGGCGAGGTATGTGGGAAGGGATGTGAACTTCCATGCTTTCTGTGAGGCCATTCTTCCCACACTGCCAGATGTTCACCAGCCTGGATGCTGTCTGAGCCCTGTTCTTTTGGGGTTTTTTTGGAGGATTCACCATATAGACACGATTGGTTAAATCAGTGGCCATTGGTAATTGACTGAAACCTCCAGTCCCTCTTTCTTCCTTGGAAATCAGAGGGTGGGACCAAAAGTTCCAACCCTTTAACCCTCTGACCCTGTGGCTGGCTCCCTGGTCGACCAGTCCCCACCCTTAGGTTAGGTTATGCATGTATGGTCACTTCAGTTGGAAGCCAAGGCTCTCTAAAAGCCACCTCATTAACATAACGAAAGAAACATTTAGGGCTTGCATTACTAGGAGCTCAGTGCTAGGAGTGGGTCAAAGGTCAAATATATATATTGCTTGTTAAAACCACGATATCACTGACTTGTGGATAATGATGGTCCTCTCTGCTGCTGCCTCAGCAAACAGGGAACATCACATCCGCTCTGTGAGTCTTACGGAAATTTCAGAGCCTCCAACACGTTCATGGCTGTGAAGTTAGTTATACTGTTTGAAAGAAAGAACAAGTCCTGCTACTTTATGAAGGAACTGCTGAAGAACTTTGGACACTGTGCTCTCAAGCAGAATGACTTCTCCATAGACTCACTGAGAGGACCTGCCAGCGCATGAACCCTTGTTGAGGGCACTGGCTTTACCATGAGAGGACTTGATTCAAGACCAGTTCTGCCACATTCCAGGCAGGTGACTTGGGCCTCACATTTCCTCATCTGTAGAATGGGAATAACAATAACACCTCCTAAAAAGATTTGTTGTGAGGATCAAATCAGGTGTGTGAAAATGTTAAAAAAAAGAAAAAAGCGATGGTTGCCCGAATTATTAGTGCTAAATACCTAATGATTTTATGAATTACAATGGAGTGTGGGTTAGGGTTAAAAGAACACAGAAGGCCTTCCCTGGTGGCTCAGTGGTAAACAATCTGCCTGCCAATGCAGGCGACACGGGTTCCACCCCTGACCCGGGAAGATCCTACAAGCCTGGGGGCAACTAAAGCCCTGCACCACAACTATTGAGCCTGTGCTTTAGAGCTCAGGAGATGCAACTACTGAGCCCACATGTCCTAGAGCCCCTTGCTCTGCAACAAGAGAAGCCATTTAAATGAGAAGCCTTGTGCATCGCAACTAGAGAAAAGCTCTCGCGGGAATAAAGACCCAGCACAACCAAAAATAAATAAATAAACAGATTAAAAAAAAAATCTATCTTAAAGAACAAAACAAAATATGGAAGACTGGCCCTACTGGACAGCCCAGTCCAATTTGCTAAGCGCTGGGGTCGGGGGAGACGGCAGAGAGAGGGCTGAAGTTAAGCGTTCACATCAAAGGATCCTCTGTTGGATGAGCAACTGACAGGAGAGGGCTCTTCTGGCTCCTGTAGAGGGGTGGCGGTAGGGGTAACAATAGAGACATTCAGGCCTTCGCCTGTGTCCCAGATCCCAAACTGGACCGTGGGGAGGAGCCTGCTGGCAAATAGGCTGGCAGGGAGGAGCCTTTGCTGGCAAACAGGCTGGCATCGAGTCCGGGAAAGAAGCTGGCTCCATAGGCAGCTGTCCGTCAACCACAATCTTTTCAGCACGAGGATCTCTGTGCGTCTTGGGAGAAGGCACTGCTTTCCAGGTCTTTACACCCTGGAGATGGCATCACGCGTGGCGGCAGGTGGGCTAAGCGCCCCTCCGTCACTCAGATCACCTGCTGAGAGAAATCGGGGACAGGAGGGCACTGTGGTCCTCTGCCAGCTGGGAACATGTCCCAGCCAGGCGCAGGGAGGGGAGATGGAGTTTGGCAGCTGCCCGGCTTGGAGGTCTGCCTGGGAGACTCGGAACAAGCAGGTTTGAGTCTGCCGGGTAGTAATCTCCGCGACAGTGTCTCTGCCCAGTTTCAACAACTCTCGACTTCCCGAGCTCCTTGCGGCTGCGGGAGCTTGTTTTCTTGCCTCAACAGAGAGGTCGTTACAGTCACCTGAAAAGTATAGTCACGAACTTGCTAACTATTCAATAAATAGTAGCTGTCACCACCGCGTTCGCAGTCAGCAGCTCTGCGCATCATCCGAGGACGGCTGATTCAGCCCCGCGCCACGCCGCGCCCACCGTGACGCTGGACCTCGACGCTCCAGGTTCTTTCTCTCCCTGGTCTGGGAGAGAACTGCGATCTTTCCACTGCCGCAACCGGGAGCCCGCGTGCAGAGCCCCGAGCTCCCGGTGCCCCAGGCTGGTCCACCAAACAACTGGATTTCTGTGGGCTTCTAGTGCCCATGAGGACTGCGGTTGCCAGTTGAGCCCCAACCCAGACTTTTACTGCCCGAATCTCAGTGGTCCTCATGAGGGGCTACTGCAATGTGGTGGGAGCATTTAGGGGAGCCCTGCTGGTATTTAGTGGGTTTGCCAGTGATGTCAGATGCCCCTCAAAGTGTGGAACAGTCCTACACAACAAAAAACTGTGTGGCATGACTTTCAGATGTCCCACGGGACATCCATTCTTAATTAGCTGAACCAGCATCTAGCCCAGTTGGTGTATAAACAAAATGCTCTTGTTTGTGAAACCGGAAAAAAAATTATTGTGGTAAGATAGACACAACATAAAATTTACCATTTTAATCATTTTTAAAGGACACAATTCTAGTACATTTGCAATGTTGTGCAAGGTTGCTGCAGTATAATGCCAAACCTTTTTCAAAACCCCAAATAGAAGCTCTCTTACCATTAACCAACGGTTCCCTCTTTTCCCTGTCCCCAGCCCTTTTTGTTGTTGTTTAGTCGCTAAATTGTGTCCAACTCTTTGTGACCCCATGGACTGTAGCCCACCAGGCTTCTCTGTCCATGGGATTTCCCAGACANAGAAGCTCTCTTACCATTAACCAACGGTTCCCTCTTTTCCCTGTCCCCAGCCCTTTTTGTTGTTGTTTAGTCGCTAAATTGTGTCCAACTCTTTGTGACCCCATGGACTGTAGCCCACCAGGCTTCTCTGTCCATGGGATTTCCCAGACAAGGACACTGGAGCGACTTGCCATTTCCTTCTCCAGGGGATCTTCCTGACCCACGGATTGAACCCATGTCTCCTGCGTTTGCAGGTGGATTCTTTACCACTGAGCCACCTGGGAAGCCCATGCCCCAGCCCTTAATAACCTCTAATCTACTTTCTGTCTCAGTGAGTTCACCTATTCTAGGTACCTCATATAAGCGGAATCACACAATACCTGTTCTTTGTTTCATCAAAAACTTTACCAAGAGTTTTTCATCATATGGGAAAATTACCATCATCGGAGATGAGGCCATGTGTGGAATTTGAATCGTAAATAAAATTTATATGCATCAGTCTGCATTTGTAACATTGAACATGGCTGCAAGCATTTGACACCTTAATATGCTTTCTAATGTAATTATGTGCAAACATTCACATGGTGAAATACATTTTATTTTATTATATTTTACATTTCTTTTTATTCCCAAGTTAAAGCATTATGATTGCAGGGCAACAACTGAGACTAGGCACCACAACTAGAAAGTCCATACACTGCAACAAAAAGATGCCAAGTGCTGCAACTAAGGCCTGACACAGCTAAATAAATAAATAATAAAGATGTCAGAAAAGTAAAAAGCTCAATATCAGGAGCCCGTATATCTAAAGGTTTGGCCAAACCCCAAGGAGTCATTATTTATATATGATGTGAAGCAGCCTTGGAGATGTCTGCTGTTGCACTCTGAATGAGAAGGATATAACGTGACCCACGGACAATGCAATTCTTCCATTTCCTTCCATGCCAGTATTCCATCACTCAGCTGCTTTCTAGCTCTGTGCCTGGAACCAACGCCAACAAAGATGACTAAGATCTCTGGCCAGGAGTCTGCAGTCTCACATGAGAGATGGACCAGCAAACAAAAGATGGCAATGCAGGCTGGTGGATGTTTTCTCAGAACTATGGACTGTGGATTGGTCACAGGGACTCAGAAAAGGAGGTCTGGAAACTTCCTGGCCAGTCCAGTGGTTAGGACTCTGTGCTTTCAGCTAAGGGCCCGGGTTCAGTTCCTGGTCAGGGGTATAAGATCTCCACAGCAAAAGAAAAAAAGAAAAGAAGGCCTGGGAAGACTATGGTGAGTAGAGATACTGGCTTTGACAATTGTTATGGATGGAACTGCCCCTGCACCCTGCCACCCCAGTCCTAACCCCAACCCTGGCCTCCGTTCATATGTTGAAGCCCTGACCCCCAGTGTGACTGTGTTTAGAGATGAGGCCTTTAAAGACGAAAATTAAATTAAAACAAAGTCACTAGGGTGGGCCCTAAATCCACTGTGACCAGCTACTTTATAAGAGGAGATTGAGACACAGATATAAGCGCACACAGAAGGAAGGCCATGTGAGGACACAGGGTAGCCTTCTGCAAGAACTTCTCCGAGACGTTGGCCACATCCCAGAATCATATCTCCATCAGAGAGGCCCCAGGAGAAGCCAACCCTGCCCACATTTTTGACTTCCAACCTCCAGGGTTGTTAGGAAATAAATGTGTGTTCTTCAAGCCACCCACACTAGGGTATTTTGTTATGGTAGCCTGACCAAACTAATGCAACAGCTGAGTTCAAAGCATTCTACTGAGGTGTGGTGTGATTTCTTTAATTTTTTTTTTTGCTGTGCTGTGTGACATGTGGGTTCTTAGTTCCCTGACCTGGAATCAAACCCGTGTCCCCTGCATTGGGAGCATGGATTTCTAACCCCTGGACCTCTAAGGAAGTCCCTTTAATTGTTTTTAAAAGAATAAAACTATTTACCAAGGATTTTCACTTAGCAAAGGTAACAGGAATACTACGTTGAAATATCAAGCTGATATGTTTTTCATACCCCTGTCAATCATGTCCCCTCTCCCAGTCTTGAACTATGAATGCTAAGCTGTAAACTCCAGGACAGGTGAGGGTAGGAAGTGTCTGGAATAAAAAGGGTCATTGATGGACTTTGATTTTCAAAAGCTGACGTCGTTAATTCTATATTGAAATTACAGTTTTCAAAACCAGGCTTTATGGAGAGAGAGAAAATGTTTATTTTCTGAATTTTAAAAGCTCCCTTTGTGTCTGGGGAGTTGGGCTGGCATTTTGATACATAAATCCAAGGTAGAGAGAACTCAGGTTATTTCAAAAGAGAAATAACCCCCAACCCAGCCCTCTAGGTCATCGCAGAACACCAAACTGAGCTCCCTGTGCTATCCAGCAGCTTCCCACTAGCTGTCTATTTCACACGTGGTAGTGTATATACTGGAGAAGCAAATGGCAACCCACTCCAGTACTCTTGCCTGGAGAATCCCATGGACTGAGGAGCCTGGTGGACTACAGTCCACAGGGTCACAAAGAGTCCTATGTCAGTGCTAACCTCTCAGTTTGCCCCACTCTCTCCTTCCCCCACCATGTCCACACATCCATTTGCTACGTCTGCACCCCATTCCTGCCCTGCAAATGGGTTCATCAGTACCATTTTTCTAGGTTCTATATGTGTGCATTAATATGTGATACTAATGGACTTACTTCACTCAGTGTGGCAGACTCTGGGGTCATCCACATCACTGAAACGGACTCAGTTTCATTCCTTTTTATGGCTAAGTTCCCTGGAGTCTTGATTTAAGATTGCTTATGCTCTGCAGTAAGTAGTTACTGTCCTCACTAATAATGTCATATATCCTACATGCAAACAATACTTTTTTTTTTTTGGTTTGTTTGTTTTAATGGGATAACATAGGAGATAGAAGAGTTTTTCTAAAGACCAGACTATAAATATTTTAGGCTTTACAGGCTGCTCGATTTCAGTCAACTATTCAATTTTGCTTTTGTAGTGCAGAAACAGCCATAAACAATATGTCATGAGCATGGCTGTTTGTATGAAATGTTACTTATAGACACCAAAATCTGAATTTTTTTTTCAAAATCAGAATTTTACATAATTTGCACGTCACGAGACATTAAAAAAATTTTTTTTTCCCCCAGAATCTTTCTCTTTCCTTATTTTTTGCTGTGCCACTAGGCATGTAGGATCTTAGTTCCCAGACCAGGGACTGAACCCTCATCCCCTGCAGTGGCCGTGTGGAGTCTTAACCCTTAAGGAAATCCCCCAGAAAATATTTTTAAAATGAAAAACTATTTTTAGCTTACAGGTTGTACAAAATCAGTCAGTGGACTGAATTTGGCCTGTGTTTACCAATCCCTGGGTTAACAAGTAACTACAAATATTCTATATAGAAACAAGTGCAGTTTACTACCTCCCTAATTTATCAAAAGAAGATGGCAGGATTTGGGGGTGGAGGAGAAAGGGTATGCGAAAAGCTGTTATCACTTTTGGTCTAAGCCAGGCTATTTGATTAAAAGAAATAAATCAGATATTGTTGGATTTGTGCAATCCCCCCCCCCTTTTTAAAAAAGCCTGTTTCTGCCAATAGTGATGTTAGAAAATGCTATTTTGATGAGGAAATAATGAGATCATTTGAGTTATCACTGACACATGATGCCTGTGAGAGCAATATTTACCAGCTGCCAGGTCTTGAGGATGTGCAAAGGGGGAAACGGATTGGTTTCTTTGATGTTATTTAACTCCTTATGCTGCAGTTTGTAGCATGAAAGGCACGTGTGCATGTGTGTGTGTGTGTGTGTGTGTGTGTGTGTGTGTGATAGAGAGATGGGGGAGGGAGCGAGGGAGGGAAGAAGAGGTGGGGCAACTACAGGGGCGTCTTGCCCTTTCCTACAAGCACTGACCCAGTCTTTGCTTTGCATCAGTTCTTCACTGCGCAGTCTGCCGGCCGCCATTATTATTCTTCATACTTGGCCTGCAGATGCCTCCCCTGGAAGTAACATTAGCCACTGGAGTCAGTCATTAGAGACAAGGTTGACAGTAACATAGCCCCAGAGTTCCAAGGTGTTACAGAGATAACAACAGTGGCCCATCCTCCTGCAATGGCCAGAAAGGGAGAAGAGAGCAGAGCAGATGTAGAAGGAATGGGAACAGAATAAATATCACATGACATCCCTTATACAGGGAATCTGAAAAGAAATGATACAAATGAACTTATTTACAGAGCAGAAGCAAACTCACAGAGAAGGAACTGACGGTTATTGGGGAAAGTTGTGGGGAAGGGATAGTTAGAGAGTTTGGGATGGACATGTACACACTGCTGTATTTAAAATGGATAACCAACAAGGACCTACTGTGTAGCTCAGGAACTCTGCTCGATGTTATGTGGCAGCCTGGATGGGAGGAGGGTTTGGAGGAGAATGGATACATATATACCTATGGTTGAGTCCCTTTGCTGTCCACCAAAAACTATTATATCACAACACTGTTTATTGGCTACACTCTGATATAAAATAAGAAATTTTTTTTAAAGCAAGACAGGAAAATGCCATTGGCTAGGAATGCTGACCTAGTTCTAACTTTCCATTGAAATAGTCATCCCCTGATATCTAAAACTCACTCTGAAACGTGTGCTAAATGACATTTTTTTTGGTGAGTGGGAAACATTTTTTTTAAGTGGGAAAAATGATAATGCTTCACCTAAAACTATCCTCCCCCCCCCAGAAATTAAAAAGAAAACACTATAATTCTCTTAGCATAAAAACCCAAGAATTTTTGAAAAAAATAAAGCATTCTGAAGCCTCAATTACATAACAATGAATTCATTAGTGAGTTTTTTTGTGCAACATATACAGTATCTCCCAGTCATATCAGTTACAATTATGTTTTCCATTGACACCATGCAGTGGACATGTCCAGCAATGTGAGTTAATAATGAAATAGTAAGTCAAGGCATTAAAGGCTTCCCAGGTGGTGCTAGTGGTAAAGAATCTGCCTGCCAGTGCAGGAGACTTGTGTTTGATCACTGGGTCAGAAGATTCACTAGAGCAAGAAATGGCAACTTGCTCCAGTATTCTTACCTGAGAATCTCATAGACAGAGTACTCTTGCTGGCTACAGTCCATGGGGTCACAAAGAGTCGGACATGACTGAAGCAACTTAGCGCATTGTACCCTGGGGACCCTAACACGGAAATCATGAAGGGCTTCATCCCTAGGACAGGGTGGGAAAGATAACAGTCCTCTATACCTCCTAGCCTGGTTAAGGGTACTTAGTGCGCTTGTTTTAGGCATACAAATTTCTTGCAGTAGACTTCAGATTTTTTTTAATTTATTTTTTTATTGAAGGATAATTGCTTTATAGAATTGTGTTGTTTTCTGTCAAACCTCGACATGAGTCAGCCATAGGTATAAATATATGCCCTCTCTTTGGAACCTCCTTCCCATCTTCTGCCCCATCCCATCCCTCTAGATTGATACAGACCCCCTGTTTGAGTTTCCTGAGCCATACAGCAAATTCCCATTGGCTAACTATTTTACACATGGTAATGTAAGTTTCCATGTTACTCTTTCCCTACATCTCACCCTCTCCTCGCCTCTCCCGATGTCCATAAGTCTATTCTCTATGTCTGTTTCTCCATTACTCTCCTATAAATAAATTCTTCAGTACCATTTTTCTAGATCTGGTATATATGCATTAGAATCCAGTATTTATCTTTCTTATTCTGACTCACTTCACCCTGTATAATAGGTTCTAGGTTCATCCACCTCATCAGAACTGACTCAAATGCATTCCTTTTTATGGCTGAGTAATATTCCATTTTGTATATGTACCACAAATTCTTTATCCATTCATCTATCCTTGGACATCTAGGTGGCTTCCATATTTTAGTTATTGCAAATAGTGTTGCAATGAACAATGGGGTACATGTGTCTTTTTCAATATTGGTTTCCTCAGGGTATATGGTTAGGAGTGGGATTGCTGGGTCATATGGTGTTTTTATTCCTAGCTTTTAAAGTAATCTCTATACCATCTTCCATAATGGCTGTATCAACTTACATTCCCACCAACAGTGCAAGAGAGTTCCCTTTTCTCCATACCCTCTCCAGCATTTATTGTTTGTAGACTTTTTGATGATGGCCATTCTGACTGGTGTGACGTGATATCTCATTGTAGTTTTGATTTGCATTTCTCTAATAATGAGCAATGTTGAGCATCTTTTCATGTGTTTGTTAGCCATCTGTTTTGTCTTCTTTGGAGAAATATCTGTTTAGGTCTTTTTCCTACTTTTTGATTGGGTTGTTTGTTTTCTGGCATTGAGTTGTATGAGCTGCTTGTATATTTTAGAAATTAATCCTTTGTCAGTTGTTTCATTTGCTATTAGTTTTTCTCATTCTAAGGGTTGTCTTTTCACCTTGCTTATAGTTTCCTTTTCTGTGCAAAAGCTTTAAATTTAATCTGATCCCACTTGTTTACTTTTGTTTTTACTTTTATTACACTAGGAGGCGGCTCGCAGAGCATCTTGCTCTGATTCATGTCATCGAGTGTCTGCCTGTGTTTTCCTCTAAGAGTCTATAGTTTCTGGTCTTATGTTTAGGTCTTTAATCCATTTTGAGTTTATCTTTGTGTGGTGTTAGGAAGCGTTCTAATTTCATTCTTTTCCATGTAGCTGTCCAGTTTTCCCAGCACCATTTATTGAAGAGGCTGTCTTTGCCCCATTGTACATTCTTGCCTCCTTTGTAAAAACCAAGGGCTTTCTAGCTAATTCAGTTGGCCTGTATTTCTTTTTTTGTGCCAGTACCATACTGTCTTGATGACTGTAGCTTTGTAGTATAATCTGAAGTCAGGAAGGTTGATTCCTCTAGCGCCATTCTTCTTTCTCAAGACTCCGTTGGCTATTTGGGGTTTTTTGTGTTTCCATATGACTTGTGAAAGTTTTTGTTCTAGTTCTGTGAAAAATGCCATTGGTAGTTTGATAGGGATTGCATTGAATCTGTAGATTGCGTTTGGTAGTATAGTCATTTTCACAATATTGATTCTTCCTATCCAAGAGCATGGAATATCTCTCCATCTGTCTATGTCATCTTTGCTTTCTTTCATTAGTGTCTTATAATTTTCTGTGTATAGTTCTTTTGTCACCTTAGGTAAGTTAATTCTCAGATATTTGTTTTTGTTGCAGTGGTGAGTGGGATTGATTCCTTAATTTCTCTTTCTGATTTTTCACTGTTAGTGTATAGAAATGCAAGTGATTTCTGTTTGTAGATTCTGTATCCTGCAACTTTGCTAAATTCACTGACTGGCTTTAGTAATTTTCTGATACTATGTTTAGGATTTTCTGTATACAGTATTATGTCATCTGCAAACAGTGAGAGCTTTACTTCTTCTTTTCCAATCTGGATTCCTTTTATTTCTGCTTTCTTCTCTGATTGCTATAGTTAGGACTTCCAGAACTATGTTGAATAGTAGTGGTGAAAGTGGACACCCTTGTTTTGTTCTTGATCTTAAGGGGAATGCTTTCAGTTTTTCACCATTGAGAATAATGTTTGCTGTAGGCTTATCATATATNGGACTTCCAGAACTATGTTGAATAGTAGTGGTGAAAGTGGACACCCTTGTTTTGTTCTTGATCTTAAGGGGAATGCTTTCAGTTTTTCACCATTGAGAATAATGTTTGCTGTAGGCTTATCATATATGATCTTTACTATGTTGAGGTAGGTTCCTTCTATGACCTCTTTTTTTTGAAGAGTTTTAATCATAAATGGGTGCTGAATTTTTGTCAAACGCTTTTTCTGCATCTATTGAGATTATCATATGGTTTTAATCTTTCAGTTTGTTAACATGGTGTATCACATCTATTGATTTGTGAGTATTGAAGAATCCTTGCATTCTTGGAATAAATTCAAGCTTGATTATGGTGTATGAGTTTTTTGATGTGTTGCTGAATTCTGTTTGCTAAAATTGGGACTTTTGCATCTATGTCCATCAGTGATATTGGTCTGTAGTTTTCTTTTTTTGTGTTGTCTTTGTCTGGTTTTGGTATCAAGGTGATGGTAGAATGAATTTGGAAGTGTTCCTTCCTATGCAATATTTTGAAAGAGTTTTAGAAGGATTGGCATTAGCTCTTCACTAAATGTTTGATAGAATTCCCCTGTGAAGTCATCTGGTCCTGGGCTTTGTTTTTTGGGATATTTTTGATCACAGCTTCAATTTCAGTGCTTATGATTGGGTTGTTCATAATTTCTAATTCTTCCTGGTTCAGTCTTGGAAGATTGAACTTTAATAAGAATCTGTCCATTTCTTCCAGGTTATCCATTTTATTGCCACATATTCCCAGTTGTTCATAAGAATCTCTTATAATCCTTTGTATTTCTACATTGCNAATTTCTAATTCTTCCTGGTTCAGTCTTGGAAGATTGAACTTTAATAAGAATCTGTCCATTTCTTCCAGGTTATCCATTTTATTGCCACATATTCCCAGTTGTTCATAAGAATCTCTTATAATCCTTTGTATTTCTACATTGCCTGTTGTAACCTCTCCTTTTTCATTTCTAATTTTGTTGATTTGATTATTCTCTTTTTTTCTTGATGAGTCTGGCTAAAGGCTTGTCAATTTTGTTTATCTTCTCAAAGAACCAGCATTTAGTTTTATTAATCTTTACTATTGTTTCTTTCATTTCTTTTTCATTTATTTCTTCTTGGATCTTTATGATTTATTTCCTTCTACTAATTTTGGGGTTTTTTTGTTTTTCTTTTTCTGGTTGTTTTAGGTGTAAAGCTAGATGTTTTTCTTGTTTCTTGAGGTAGGATTGTATTGCTATGAACTTCCCCCTTAGAACTACTTTTGCTGCATCCCATAGGTTTTGAGTTGTGTTTTCATTGTCATTTGTTCCTAGAAATGTTTTTATTTCTATTTTGATTTCTTCAGTAACCTGTTGGTTATTTAGAAACATGTTGTTCAATCTCCATGTGTTTGTGTTTCAAATAGCATTTTTCTTGTAACTGATATCTCAGTTCAGTTCAGTTCAGTCACTCAGTTGTGTCCGACTCTTTGCGACCCCATGAATTGCAACATGCCANCAGCTTTCTTTATAGTCCAACTCTAACATCCATACATGACTACTGGAAAAACCATAGCCTTAACTAGATGGACCTTTGTTGGCAAAGTAATGTCTCTGCTATTTAATATGCTGTGTAGGTGTTATGGCCCTATCAGAGTCTTTTTTCGAGCCTCTTGTTGCTGGGAATCAGGTCTCTTTGGCCAGTTTTTCTCTGTATCTCCGCCTGTTCAGGCACTTAAAGGGCTCCCTTGCCTGGGGTCCTTCTCTGTTGTTTGGCAAGTCAGGCATATAGAGGACCCCACCCCCACCCCCGCCCCGGGCTGGGGTCTTACTCTGTAGATCAGCCACATCAGGCACTTAAAGGAGCACGCTGGGTGGGGTCTTGCTTTGTAGTTCAGTATGTCAGGCGTTTGATGGGCCAGCATCTCTATTGTTCAGCTGCCCGATGCTGGCCTGCGGGGAGAGAGAGAGGCTATGATGATGGGTCCACCCCCTCCATGTGACCCAGCAATATTGCCTTGCTTCTATGGCTGTCTGGCTTTCCCCTACAGGCATCTCACACCATGACTTTACATTTTGGATAGTGGATTTGGGGTGACAATTTTTTGAAAAAGTAGCCTTATTTTCTGATTAGTGCAAGTTCAGAGAAAGATATCTTGGGACTTCCCCAGTGGTCCAGTGGTTCAGATTTCACTTTGGAATAAAGGGGTTTGGGTTTCATCCCTAGTTTAGGGAGCTAAGATCTCTCTTCTGGGCCAAAACACCAAAACATTGAACAGAAGCAATATTGTAACAAATTCAATAAAGACTTGAAAAATGGTCCACATCAAAAAATATTTTTAAAAAATACCCAAAACCTGTATCTATGGAGACACAGAAAAAAATCAAAACTTGCTAATCACCATAAATCAGTACAATCAACCCAATGTCTGAATTTGGAAGAAGCATCTAATAAGATCAGGGGCAAGGGAATCAGGTTGAAAGTAAATGAATGAGCAGGCTGCTCCGCCTACTGCCAGCTTCAGTGAAATCAGGGCATGTGCCTCTTTATTCCTCAACCTAGATCAGAAACTCAAGACTTAACCCAACCAGTGAAAGGTGAAGTCATTTGTGTAAGGCTGTTTTTGGAGGCAGCTACAGCATGAGGATCATTCCACTCTCTCAGTCCTTGCTGGGTATCACTATAGCTCAGAGCACATCCATACTGTGCCTGCAGCTTCCAGAGATGAACAGGAAGAGAGAGGGACAGAGAGACAGAGAGATGATGCTGAGAAGAACCTGCCTTGCATTCTGATGCATCATGGAAAGAACAGTCGATCACTTCCTTCAAGGAAATACCATCAGCAAAGTCAGAGACAGGAAGTCCTGAAGGCAGGTCTCCATGATTACATCTTTTCATGAATTTCAATGGGTAATTAAATCAAAGAAATAGGCAGTGGAGGTGGGAGAGGATTCGAGTTAAGTCCAACAGAGACAAAGTAGATGATGACTTCTAAGATGAGGAAGGTAGCCAGAGCAACATTGAAACATTCATCTGAAGCTGCAAAGAACAGAGTTGATATAGTGAATAAGCTAAATCAGTAACATGAGAAACAAACCTGAAAAGATCTAGGGAAACAGAAAAAAAAAAATACAGGTTTGAGGGATTATTAAAATAATAGACATGGATGAGAGAGTTTGATACAGCTCAAGGTTGACGAGGGCTCTTTAAGAAACAGAACCAAAGATCAAGGATGACACTGAGAAAATCTTTCTGAAAAAAAAAGCACTGTTTGTAAATAGAAAAGAATCACCGTGTTTCAAACCGAGGCTCTGAAAACAGCATCTCACTTCCTGGAAAAACTGAACGAGAAGGGTAAAAGGGTAAAGAAAAATATATTCTATAGTAATTTGGGCTTCAAAATTGGTGTCCTCATGTACACCTATGGCTGATTCATGTGAATGTATGGCAAAAACCACTCCAATATTGTAAAGTAATTAGCCTCCAATTAAAATAATTTATTTAAAAAATAAAAAATTAAATTGGTGTCCTGAAAGAGAACAAAACTAGACTTTTCTTTTGCAAAACTGTCAGAAAAATACAGTGTCAGCAATTACATTATTAGTATTCTTCTGATAATTTCTAATGTAGTAAAGTTCATTTCAAATGAGAAAGTCACGCCAGATATTCTTTGCTATGCAGAGCTCATACAATGTATCTATGCATTCTTCTTGAGAAAAATCGCTTCATATTGTCAATTTAAAGGTAAATCAAAATTAAGAATTCAAGCACAGGTGAATCATCCTAAAAAAAACTCCAGGTGAAGAAACTTCTTGGTTTGGGCTCAAACTCAGAAATCCTTAAGGACTGCAAGCTTTCAGGGCAATGTGCAGCCTGAGGATAAAACTCAACATGCCAGGTCTTCACTCAGCTACTCTTCCTTTGCTTCAAAAATTCCTTCCCACACCCAGGAAATGGGGTGGTTGCTTCCTCTTCTCCTATCCATGGTTAATCTGTTTTATTTTGTTATTGCTGCTATGGAGATAAAACCAGTCAATCCTAAAGGAAATCAACCTGGAATATTCATTGGAAGGTCTGATGCTGAAGCTGAAGCTCCAATACTTTGGCTACCTGATGCCAAGAGCCAACCCATTGGAAAAGACTGTGATGCTGGGAAAGATTGAGAGCTGGAGGAGAAGGGGATCGTAGAGGATGAGATGGTTAGATAGCATCATCGACTCAATGGACATGAATGTGAGCAAATTCCGGGAGATAGTGAAGGACAGGGAACCTTGGTTGCAATTTAGCAACTGAATAACAAAAATTGTTATGATCACTTAATAACCAATACTGATACACTGTAGCTAAAATAGGCTTTATTTTACATGTTTGGAACTCTGAGCTAAGGTAATTAGGGAAAAAAAGCATTTTTTCTATATCCTATAGGGCATGCATGCATGCTAAGTTGCTTCAGTCTTGTCCAAATCTTTGCTGCCCAATGGGCTATATGCCTCCAGGCTCCTCTGTCCATAGGATTCTCTGGGCAAGAATACTGGAGTGGGTTGCCATGCCCTCCTCCAGGGGATCTTCTGGACCTAGGGATCGAACTCATGTCTCTTTCATTAGCAGGTGGGTTTTTTACCACTAGGGCCACCTGAGAAGGCCATCCTCTAGGGCAGCGGTCCCCAGCCTTTTGGGCCTGGAGGAAAGGTTTCATGCAAGACAGTTTTTCCACTAATCAGGAGGGAGATGGTTTCGGGATGATTCAAGTACATTACACTCATTGTGCACTTTATTTTTATTACTATTTCATCAGTTCCACTTCAGATCATCAGGCATTAGATCCTAGAAGGTGGGGACCCCTGCTCTAGAGAGAGGTGCATAGTACAAGCAGATAGACATTTTCTTAGTTTTGGAACCCAAGTCATGATTTTCTGCATCTAAAAGGTTTGTATTACAGGAGTTATTCATCTTTATTTTAATTAATTTATTATGTTTAAAGGCTTGCTTTTTTATTTTTTAAAATTTTATCTTGTTGAAGTGTAGTTGATTTATACTACTATGCTGATCTCTGCTGTACAACAAAGTGACTCAGCTATACACATGTATACATTCTTTTTTTATATTCTTTTAAAGAATCTGCCTGCAATGTAGGAGACCTTGGTTCGATCCCTGGGTCAGGAAGATCCCCTTTAGAAGGGAATGGCTACCCACTCCAATATTCTTGCCTGGAACCAGTCAATCCTTAAGGAAACCAATCCTGAGTATTCATTGGAAGGATTGAGACTGAAGCTGAAGCTGAAGCTCCAATACTGTGGCCACCTGGTGTGAAGAGCCAACTCATTGAAAAAGACCCTGATGCTGGGAAAGATTGATGGTAAAAGGAGAAGAGGGTGACAGAGGATGAGATGCTTGGATGGCATCACCAGCCCAATGGACATGAGTTTGAGCAAACTCTGGAAGCTAGTGAGGACAGGGAAGGCTGGCGCGCTGTAGCCCATGGGGCTGCAAAGACTGGGACATAACTCAGTGACTGAACAACAACAAGACAGCAGGCGAGTAGCAAGTCTTCCTGTGTCTCTTTCCCAGTGGGGTATTGCATCTAGAACCTTATTTCTGACACTCAGGATGAGTTAGCTGCCTCCCAACGGGCTCAGGCATTGAATTGTTTGTATCATCAGGTATGATGATTGCCGAGAGCTATTACATGTGACTCATCTGGGGTCACTAGCTTTTGAAGCATTAAGATAACATTTGAATATACATAATATCATTATTCGTTAATGATTCAGAATGGAGAGTGGCATCTTACAGTGTCATAAATTATGTCTCCAGGCCTGTTAAGACACCACGTGGATTAGGATCACTTAGTTAAAAATGCAGATTTAGGTGCCCCAATCCAGACCAGTGAATCAGTCAGTGGCATTTACAAACCAGAAGTTTAGACTTTTGGTCCACACCGCACAGCATGTGGGATCTTAGTTCCCTGACCAGGGATTTAATCTGTGCCCTCTGCATTGGAAGTGTGGAATCTTAACTGCTGGATCGCCAGGGAAGTTCCCTCAGAAATTTGGATTTTAAAACGCAACCCTGTAAGAAATAAAAACTTAAAGTGGTCCATTTTCAAGGACAACTAGCCTACAGTCTGCTGGTGTGATAGCTGTTAGGGTACTTGCAAGGGAAAGGGAGAGAAATCCAGGTGACTTTTTGGGGAGATTGTTAACCCCATAGTACTTAGCCAAAGGGGAAATGGGGTAAAAACCCCGTTGTAATGACTCTGGGTATGTCTGCCCACCAGACACCCATTCTTGCAAGACTATCATCACAGCTTGGCTTCTAGCTGCACTTTGTGTCTCCAAGTCCATTCCTTGGGTTTCGGCCGGTGGGTTTATTTCCCACAACCCCATGCTAAAAAATGTGGCTCTTATGTAGGCTACTTGAGAACCACTGCGTTAGTGTCATCAATATGAGCATTAACACTTCTTGTTCAGAAGCTATAGAAAGTAGGAGGTTGAGTCTAAATTGTTCTGATTCTCTGATATATTGGACATAACTTCTTTCAGTAAAAAGCTATTATAAACTTTAACTTGTTTGCATATCTGCCTAAAAATAGAAAACTATAAAGTTCAATTATATAATATCCTAAAAAAGTATACAGTTTTCCACCTGAAAATATATTCATATATTCATTCTGAAAAGGTACCAAAATAGCTTTATTGGAATGATTTTGTCTCAAGAGATTTTCCTTCTTTCCTGTTTTTAATTGAGTGGTTTGTCCTTATGGGGTTCCATACATCTTTAATGTCAATCATTTGCTGTTGTTCAGTCGCTAAGTTGTGTCCCACTCTTTGTGACCCCATGTATAACCCCTCAGGCTCCTCTGTCCACAGGATCTTTTAGGCAAGAATACTGGAGTGGGTTGCCATTTCCCTCTCCAGGGGATCTTCCTGGCCCGAGGATCAAACTCGAGTCTCCTACGTTGTTGGCAGGCGAATTCTTTACCGCTGAGCCACCTGGGAAGCCCAGTGTCAATCATAGGTTATCATTTTATTTTAGCTCCATTTTTGGGCACCTTCCTGAGAGGCAGCTTATTTTCCCACTAGGTGGCGCTCTCTAGCTAATGCACTGGGCTTAGTTGCCTTCAAGAGTGCATCCGTCTAAAAAAAAAACCCCAAAAAACTCACAGCTCTATCCATTGCATTAATTACTCTAAAGGTAATTTTTATCCTCAGAAATGACTGCAAAATTGGAAATAATATACACTTTTTGTTTGTTTTAAGGAAAACCACTTCTCTGAGCATAATCCTTGTACTGTCATAAGTTGAATGACATCCAGAACAAAGGTTCTAGAACATGGAGGCCAGAGACCAGAGGTGGAGGTGAGCTTGTACTGATGATGCTTCATTTCCTCAGGTATAGGTTATCATTCGGGTAGGAACACCAGCCCAACTGTAGAAGTCATTGGATCAAGCACAGACACACGGTATAAGGTAGAATGTCCCAGATGCATGGGTAGCTCAGGCTTGATTCTGCTAAGAATCAAAGCTTGGATGTCCAATTCGGTGAGTATTGTATGGCAGCTAGAGATTCTAGACGTCACACAACCATGTAGCTTCAGCTAGAGAAATACATGTGCGTTTATGACAATACTCCTCCCTCCCCCTGCCCCTCCCCCAAGCCCTGAAAGGGCCGGGGAAGGAAAGAAATAGGCAGTGAACTTTGGCACCCAGGGGAATTCACGAGAGCTGACAGAAGCAGTGGGAACACAGCCATGCAGGCTAGGTTCAGCGCAGGACATGCGCCCTGGGAGCAAGCGAGTTAAAAGGCATGGGAACTAAGAATTGAGGCAGAAACCCAAGCAAATGGGCCTGTTTCAGGACCGCTGTGGGTCAGAGTGCCTACTATCATACTTTTAAAAAATTAATAAAATTTTCGGCTGCATTGCATCGTCGCTGCTGCGTGTGGGCTTTCTCTAGTTGCAGTGAGCCGGGGGCTGCTCTTCATCGTGGGGCGTGGGCTTCTCATCGCAATGGCTTCTCTTGTTGTGGAGCATGGGCTCTGGGCTCACAGGCTTCAGGAGTTGCTGCGCAGAGGCTTCATGTGCGATCGCATGTGCGATCTTTAGGATCAGGGATTGAACCCATGTCCCCCTCCATTGGCAGACAGATTCTTAATCACTGGACCACCAGGGAAGTCCCTATCACACTTTTGTTGACCAGACCTCCTAGCCAGAAACCTGGGAACACATTGCACTCAGTACCTGGGTACACCCCTTGCAAGTAGTAGGGCTAGGTGCTTAGGAAGGAATTATTTTGAAAGAGAAGAACATCAACAAATGAAGGCTTCATAATATTATGAAATGCCATGTTGAATTGTGCACAAACCAATATGGCCCTAAGAAAGGGAGATGTTTAGAGTCTAAGAGAGCTCCTTAGTGTTGCTCAGTGTATATATACACACACGCACACACACACAAACACGTGTGTATATATGTATATATAGTTAGCTTAAAGCTCAACATTCAGAAAACGAAGATCATGGCATCCGGTCCCATCACTTCATGGGAAATAGATGGGAAAACAGTGGAAACAGTGTCAGACTTTATTTGTAGGGGCTCCAAAATCACTGCAGATGGTGACTGCAGCCATGAAATTAGAAGACGCTTAGTCCTTGGAAGAAAAGTTATGACCAACCTAGATAGCATATTCAAAAGTAGAGACATTACTTTGCCGACTAAGGTCCGTCTAGTCAAGGCTATGGTTTTTCCTGTGGTCATGTATGGATGTGAGAGTTGGACTGTGAAGAAGGCAGAGTGCTGAAGAATTGATGCTTTTGAACTGTGGTGTTGGAGAAGACTCTTNCTTTGCCGACTAAGGTCCGTCTAGTCAAGGCTATGGTTTTTCCTGTGGTCATGTATGGATGTGAGAGTTGGACTGTGAAGAAGGCAGAGTGCTGAAGAATTGATGCTTTTGAACTGTGGTGTTGGAGAAGACTCTTAAGAGTCCCTTGGACTGCAAGGAAATCCAACCAGTCCATTCTGAAGGAGATCAACCCTGGGATTTCTTTGGAAAGAATGATGCTAATGCTGAAACTCCAGTACTTTGGCCACCTCATGAGAAGAGTTGACTCATTGGAAAAGACCCTGATGCTTGGAGGGATTGGGGGCAGGAGGAGAAGGGGACGACCAAGGATGAGATGGCTGGATGGCATCACGAACTCGAAGGACGTGAGTCTGGGTGAACTCCGGGAGATGGCGATGAACAGGGAGGCCTGGCGTGCTGCAATTCATGGGGTCGCAAAGAGTCGGACACGACTGAGCGACTGAACTGAACTGATATATATATAACTCATTGGAAAAGACTCTGATGCTGGGAAAGATTGAAGTCAGGAGAAGGAGATGACAAAGGATAAAATGGTTGGATGGCATCATTGACTTAATGGACATGAGTTTGAGCAAACTCCAGGAGATAGTGAAGTTTGGGGAAGCCTGGCATGCTGCAGTTCATGTGGTCGCAAAGAGTTGGACACAACTTAGAGACTGAACAACGACAATATGTCTGAAACGAACACCCTCAGGCAAGGGAGTCAGAGAGATGTAGTTTTCACACTTCTAGTCTCTGTAATGCAGGAGGACACAGAGGAGGTGGTGTCCATGCTGGGTGAGTGAAGATTCCATGTCTGCTTCACGTGGACATCTTTGCTTGATTGTCTATTCTACATATACATGCTTTGATATATTATTTGATATAATATGCTTTTATATAAAAAACAAGAATTTTCCCCTTATTTTTATGTATCCACTCAAAAATCAGGGATACAGACAGATCCTGACTTATGATGGTTCTACTTAAGATTTTTCAGCTTCATGATGGTGCAAAAGTGATATACACTTGGTGGAAGCTGCACTTCAGATTTTTATTTTGATCTTTTTTTTCAGGCTAGTTTTGTATGGCACAATCCTCTCTTCTGGGTGTGGGGCAGCAGCAGTGGGCTGGGGCTCCCAGTCAGCCACGTGATCAGAAAGGTAAACAGCTGATTCACTTACTAAATTCTGCACGCAGACAACCACTCTCTTTTTCACTTTCAGTGTAATATTCAGTCTATTACATGAGATTTTCAGCACGTTATTATAAAATAGGCTTTGTGTAATGTCATTTTGCCCAACTGTAGGCTCATGTAAATGTTCTAAGTGTGTTTGAGGGAGGCTGGGCTAAGCTAGGATGTTTGATGCATGTATGTGCTTAAGTTGCTTCTTTTCGACCCCATGGACTGCAGCCCACCAGGCACCTCTGTCCACGGAATTCTCCAGGCAAGAATACTGGAGCAGGTTATCATTCCCTCCTCCAGGGGTTCTTCCTGACCCTGGGATTGAACCTGTATCTCTTGTGTCTCCTGCATTGGTAAGCACTTTCTTTATCACTAGCACCGCCTGGGAAGCCCAGGGTCTTTGGTAGGTTAGGTGTATTAAATACATTTCTTAAATTGAAGTATAGTTGATTTACAATGTGCCAATCACCACTGTACAGAAAAGTGACTCAGTTATACACATATATACATTCTTTTAAATATTCTTTTCCATTATGGCTTATTACAGGATATTAAATATAGTTGCCTGTTCTTTACATTAGGACCTTGTGGTTTATCCATCCTAAACGTAACAAATTTTTTTGAAAAATTTGTTTTATAAATGTGATAGCTTGCATCTACCAACCCCAAACTCTGTTTAATCCTTTTCCTGCCCCCCCAACCCCGCCCAGTGGCTCAGCTGGTAAAAAATCTACCTGCAATGTAGGAGACCCGGATTTGATCCCTGGGTTGGGAAGATCCCCTGGAGAAGGGAACGACTACCCATTCCAGTATTCTACCTGGAGAATTCCATGGACAGTCCATGGAGTCGCAAAGAGTTGAACACAATTTAGTGACTTTTCTCTGGATATATGCCCAGGAATGGGATTTCAGGATCATATGGTAGCTTTCTTTTTAGTGTTTTAAAGGATCCTCCATACTCTTCTCCATAGTGACTGGACGAATTTATTAATACATTCCCATAAACAGTATAGGAGGGCTGCTGAGCATCCTTTAATATGTATACTGGCCATCTGTATGTTTTCTTTGGAGAAACTGTCTATTAAGGTCTTCTGCCCATCTTTCAATTGGGTTGTTTGTTGTTGATAAATGCATTTTTGCCTTATGACATTTTTAGTCAACAAAGGATTTATCAGGACACAACCCCATTGTAAGCTGAGGAGGATCTGTATTCATTTCTATCTTCTTTTTTTACTCCTTCCCTTCCTTCCATCTTCCCACCCTTTTTTAAAACATTTAACTCTTGAATTCTTCTAGAATTGGTTTTGACTCATGATATGAAAATAGAATTGATGTTTACATTCCTTTTGTTAACCAAACATCTCCGTGGCTTCTACTGAACAACTGAAATTCTTAAAACAGGAAGAGTTTTTTCAAAGACAGCAGATTCTGAGTTTTTAGCCTATGGCTCTTGGCAATTGATGTCCTCAGGTTAAACAGAGTTCAGAGATTGGTTTTAGTCTTTCAAAAGGCCTATCAGAAATCAGTTTATCCTTCAGAAAAAAAGTTTATCCTTGATAAAACTCTAACCATGTTTACACTTTTTTTTTTTGGGCCTTGCTGAGTAACTTGTGGGATCTCAGTTCCCCAACCAGGGACTGAACTCAGGCCATAACAGTGAGGAAATGTTATATTTCTTTAAAAGTGCAGGCTTGTGTGTATTTTCAGAATACACAGCACCCAGACCCAGTGCCTGGCAACCTGGCAAGCCTTCTAGTGATTGACTGAATTAACTTGAATCCAAAAGGTACTCTGGATGCTGAAAAGGCCATGAATCGCAGCATTATATAGTCCCTTTCTCTAATAATGGAATTGTTTTTGTTTTGTTTTAGCAGTGAAGCAGCATGTGAGATCTTAGCTCCCAACCAGGGGTCGAACCTGTGCTGGTTGCATTGGAAGGGCAGAGTCTTAACCACTAGACTGCCAGGGAAGTCCCTCTATGGATGAAGTTTTAAGGCCTTTTTGGAGGCAGTGAATCACAATGTTGTATATGGGAGTATATTTTTCTAGAAAGGATTCATGTTTTTTTTTTTTTTAATCAGAAAATAAAAGGAAGAATCTGAGACTATATTATAACTGCCTCACCTCTGCAATTAAGAAACTTCATCCTTACCAAGATATACTCCTGTGAATAGGATTTTGGAGAAAAAAAAAATTCTTATTTTATTTATGCAATCACTCCTTAAGATCTAGATTTCAGGAAGGTGGTGGGTATATTTTTTAAAGAGGGAAATAAACACTCACTCAGTTCCTTGAGGACCTTAAAAAAGTGCTTCTCCCTTCCCAAGGTTATAGGTACAAAAAGAAGTCCAGATGGAAGATAAGAGCTAATAAAATTCGCCAAAGTAATGGACCAGCTGGAAGCATCATCTACCCTCCCTGTTCCTAGTAACTGGAAAGTAGATCGTATTAAGCAGCCGCGGTACGCTGGAGGTGTCCAGGAAACCTCCCTCCCAGGTCACACACCTCTGGGGTAACAGTCCCGGAAATGATCCAGGCGCCGCAGGGGATGCTGAACCTCTGGAAAAGATCAAGCTGGATAAGTATGCGTTGGGCTTGGCTTGAAAAGTCTTCATCACAGCCCACATGCTCCTGTGCTTATCTGCTTCCTGGGGGGCCGTCTCAGGGTAGTCCCCTTTGCACTAGCAGCCCTGGGTGTGTAAACTCCCCATCACGCTGCATCACTAATCTGTGTGTGTGCGCGCTTGTCTGGCGACTGTTGTACCAGGGATTTTGTATGAAAAAACAGAAAACGCAACAATCAGAACTTACAATCGAAAATTTGAGAAAAGACAAGCCAAATAGTCTATGATATGCAGATGCATCTTCGAAATACTGGAATACGTTTTTCCTTTTAAAATCAGTTTTTCACACCAAAGGCCCTGCGCAGGGAAACTTGGAGAGAACGAGCAGGCCATCTTGCGTTCAGTGTGGGACTAGCCTCAGTACCAAGGCGGATGTGCAAAAGTCCACTAGATGGCGCCCCAGTCCTGGTAAATGATTCCCAGATTTTTGGGACGGAGTCAGATTCTGGTATTAATAATGATATCCTGGAGGCAAAATAACACAATGCCTATTGATTTTTCACCTAGATAATTCCATCTCCACTCGAATAATTCCCTTCTGTCTGCCACCCCATACTCAGCCTTTTTTTTTTTTTTTAACGGGAAGCAAAAAAAGAAATACTGACGTTCCCTCATTTGTTTAACTGTGTTCCTGAAAAGATGTGTATAAACTCATTCATTGCATTACACACTTAAGGAAATGATTCTTAAATTATTGGCAGTGATTCCCACTATTGGCAATGCATTAGCTGTGTGCTAGAAAAGCCTGGATGGGGAGTTGGAAGAGGCAGTTTGGAGACTTGGTTAGTTCAGAGATGTGACATTTGCCAGGGCTTGAGATCTTAGTGTCTTCATTGAGGATAACAATACTTCCTTTACTGGTTATTTAAAAGACAAAAACAAGAGTGACAACCAAGAACTTTATTCGCTGGTGATGCCGGTGAATACTTGCTGGTGAAGTCAGATGCAGAATTCATTTTCAGTTATTCCAGGGGAGGGACTTCCTTAACAGACTTGGAGCTCCCAATGCAGGAGACCCAGGTTTGATCCCTGGTTGGGGAACTAGATGCCACGTGCTGCAAACTAAGGCCTGGTGCTGCTAAATGAATAAATAAATAATTAAAATCTTTTAAAAATACATTCCAGGTGGAATGGGGGGGAAGGATGAAAGATGACCTACGCAAAAGTTTTGAAGAAGAGTGAGGGTTTATTATGCTATTGTGCCTACTTTTGTGTATGTTGCAACTGTTTTGTAATACATGATTGGAGCTAAGTCTTCTAGTATAAGGCCGGCATAAGGATAATGTGAGAGGCTGTAAGTGCTAAACACTGATGTGTATCTTTTCTAGACTTCAATTGTCTATAAAATGAGGGGTTTGCAGCAGCTGAACATTAAGGTCCTTTCACCATCCATTCACTGCCTTCCTTCATCATCCCATCTAAACCCCAGCCCCATAACTGCATTCTCATTTTTTTTATTTTAGTTTTTGGTTGTGCTACACAGCATGCAGGATCTTAGTTCCCTGACCAGGGATCAAACCCATGTCCCTTGCAGTGGAAGTGGTGCGTCCTAACCACTGGACTGCTAGGGAATCCCCACTCTCATTCTCACATTTATTTTTCTCATAGCATTTATCACCACTAGTGTTTAGGACTGAATTCACCCCTACCCCACACATACAGGTGGGGAGGGGAGAGGGGGCGGGTCTGTGTTGGACCACCTGCAACACGAGTGTCTGGGGCTTCTGCGTTATCACTGAATGATGTTCTCCTTCCCAGGCTCTGACATGGTGAAGGGATGCGGGATGCCAGCACGTGTGACCCTCAGACCTTGGCCATGGCAGCGGAAGTGTGGTCGTGGGGGTGAAGTTGTATGTGCTAGTCACTCAGTCATGTCTGACTCTTTGTGGCCCCATGGACTACAGCCCGCCAGGCTCCTCTGTCTATGGAATTCTTTGGGCAAGAATGCCAGAGTGGGTTGCCATGCCCTTCTCCAGGGTATCTTCCTGACCCGGGGATTGCACCTGGGTCTCTGGCACTGTGGGCAGAGTCTTTACCATCTGAGCCACCTGGGAAGCCTGGAAGTTGGGGGAAGGGTGGAAGGTGGAAGATGGCAGATGGAGGGGTGAGCCAAAAGGATGGTCTATAGAGTACAGGTGAGCCACACTTTTAGGGAAATATCAGAATAATTTGACTCTCAAATAGTCTAGAATTCCCAGTAAGGTTGAATCCAGAGAAAATGGTCTTTAAAGATTCCGTTTGCAGCTATTTTTCACTCTATGCTTGCGGGCCTGAGAAATACAGTTGTAACTCCCTAGTAGGACTGTTCAGAGAAGGCAATGGCACCCCACTCCAGTACTCTTGCCTGGAAAATCCCATGGACGGAGGAGCCTGGTGGGCTGCAGTTCAAGGGGTCGCTAAGAGTCGGTCATGACTGAGCGACTTCACTTTCAATTTTCATTTTCATACATTGGAGAAGGAAATGGAAACCCACTCCAGTATTCTTGGCCTGGAGAATCACAGGGTCGGGGAGCCTGATGGGCTGCCGTCTATGGGGTCGCACAGAGTCGGACACGACTGAAGTGACTTAGCAGCAGCAGCAACAGTAGGACTCTTATGGTAGTCCACTGGTTAAGAATCCGCCCTGCAATTCAGGGGACTTGGGTTCAATCCCTATTCAGGGAACTAAGATCCCACATGCTGCAGAGCAACGAAGCCTGCTCACCACAACTACTGAAGTCTGCGAGCTCTGGACATGTCTATTGTCACTATCACTTGTATTATCATCACTCTGATTATTAAATATTATCACACTCCAGATACACTGAAATCAATTTTATCTTGACCCATTCTATTAATATTTTTCTAGTGGTGTACACACACCATCACGTGATTTAGAGCCACAACTGAGCCCACACACCACAACTACTGAGCCCACTTGCATCATAACAAAAGATCCTGTAGGCTGCAACTAAGACCCAATGCAACCAAATAAATAAATAAATAAATAGTTTTTTTTTTTTTTTTAAGTTAAATGCAGTAATACAGGTAAAGCATTCTCATGGTATCTGGTGGAGTCTCTGATAAATATTAGCTCTCGTCACTGAAGCACTAGGCATCATGCAAGCTCTTGTAGAGAAACGAAACACCTGGGCTGTACTTGCAGGAAACTTACATTCTAGTTGGGAAGAGAAAGCAAAGCTTTGACACGCAGGCCTGCCCTCCGTAGTGGGGAAGACTGTGGTGTATCCAAATGTCCAACTGTATAAACAGCCCCCGTTGACACAATTACATCACAGTTATACATGACACTAAGCTTCCCAGGTGGCACAGTGGTAAAAAATTGACCTGCCAATGCAGGAGACACAGGAGATATGAGTTCGATCCCTGGGTCTGGAAGATTCCCCTGGAGGAGGGCGTGGCAACCCACTCCAGTATTCTTGGCTGGAGAATCCCATGGACAGAGGAGCCTGGTGGGCTGTAGTTCATGGGGTCGCAAAGAGTCAGACATGACTGAGCCACTGAGTACAGGACAGTAAACACATATGCCAAACCGGGAAGGATGAAGGCATGGAAATATATATGATGGGAATTCAGTGAAGAAGCTGGGAAATACTCTAAGGGCTTCAGAAGATATTCCATTTGAGATGAACCTTGAAATAGGGAGGTGGGGTAAAAAAAAAGAAATGGGAAAGTGGGACTTAGAAAACACACAATAGCATGTGTTCATGGCTGGAAAAATAGAATGGGTCAAGATAGAGCTGGTTTGAGTGCATCTGGAATGTATTTAATAATCAGAGTGATAAGAATATGAATGATAATGACGATAGACATATCCTGAGTGCTTCCAGGATATCAGACATTGTGTGTAATCTCACCTCATAGCAATCCTAGGAGGTAACTTATCAGGATTCTTTTGGCTGCAGGTCACAGAAAACGTACTCAAATCAGCTGGAAAATAAGGCATGTTCTTGGCTCATGGAACTGTAGGGTGGGTTGTGGGTAGAGTTCCGTCACTGGCTCCATTTCTCATCCCTCCGTGCACCCCTCAGGACTGCGCTGGCCATGTATTAGCTTCAGCCTCCCTCCTGACTGCATCTTATTCCTCTGCAGTCCAGGGGAAGAGGAAAGAGGGGGATTCTGGTTTTCTCCTAAGACTCAAGAAGTTTGTTTTCCAGTAGCTGCAGCAACTATTACCAGTCTTGTTGGCATCAGTCTTGGCTCTTTTTTTTTTTTTTAATTGATTCTATATTTGGCTGTGCTGGGTCTTCATTGCTGTACACAGGCTTTCTCTAGATACGGTGGCAAGCAGGGGCTACTCTCTAGTTGTGGAGAATGGTCTTCTCATTGCAGTGGCTTCTCTTGTTTCAGAGCGAGCACAGGATCAGTAGTTGTGGCACATGGGCTTAGTTGCCCTGCAACATCTGGGATCTTCCTGGACCAGGGATCAAACCCGCATCCCCTGCACTGGCAGAAAGATTTTTAATCACTGAACCACCAGGGAAGTCCAGTCTTGGCTCTTCTTAAAGAATTGATGGCACTGAGGCTGGAACCAGTGGTAGCTGAGAGCAGTGGTGCTTACACAAGCTACATCAGAACCCCCAGGATGGCTTGTTAAGGCAGCATACTGGGCTCTGCCCCAAGAGCGTCTGATGCTGCAGGTCTGGGATGGCATTTCTGTTGTAACAAAGTCCCAGGGGATGCTGTTGCTGCTGGTCCTTGAGACTCGTTTGAGTCAGAGTCATCTCCTGGGACAGACTTGGTAAGAGGCCAATCAAAACGCCTTCCATGGACCATCACCATGTCTGTTGTACACACAAGGAAGCAGAGCCTAGGAGATTTCAAATATCCATGTCCACATTTCCAGAAGGCAGTCCTGGGGTGGATTCAAACTCAAGCAGTCTGATGAGAAAACCTGTGTCCTTCTCCACTAAGCAGGAGGCTGTTCTGACTGCAGAAGACCTCAGCATTAGGGCATAGGAGGGGCCAGACAGGCTGTAATTATGTTATGGGGTTTCTTAAAAGCCAGACAAAGGAGCTCAACCTGAAACTGTTGACACTAGGGAGCCATCATCAGTTCTTGAGGGAGAGTGTTTTATGGGACTGGTCTGGAGGTAAAACTTCTATTGTTTTATGCACTTCAACGAATAGTTATGTCGAAAGTCTTTTTTTCTTTTCTTATTATTCCTGAATTGCATGAAAGTTGATTCTTTTCTTTATTTGAAGTCAGATGGAGATCTGACTCAAAAGTGAAGTTTTTCCCTCTATAGGAGTTGCTAAGTCGCTTCAGCTGTGTCCTACTCTGTGAGACCCTATGGCCTGCAGCCCTCCAGGCTCCACTATCCGTGGGATTCTCTTGGCAAGAATACTGGAGTGGGTTGCCATTTCCTTCTCCAGGGGATCTTCCAGACCCAGGGATCAAACCTGGGTCTCAACGTCTACCTGCATTGACAGGCGGGTTCTTTACCAGTAGCGCCACCTGGGAAGGCTCTAGAGGAGTTACGATTCTACATCACAAGTAACAGAATCGGTTTCTGGTTGCTTTAAGCAGGAAGGAAACTTTACTAGAAAGCATATCAGGCAGCTCACAGAATCACAGAGAAACCTGGAGGACCAGAGTATGAAGCTAAGCAGTCAGGAACCGTGCTCTAAACAATTCTGCGGAAACTGGAAACCTGCGTTGCTGAGTCGAGCTCCGGGTACCGCTGTGCGCTCCAGGGCTGTGTTCTGGGCCAGGAACACGGTCTGGCTGCTCCGGCGCCAAAGGGAGACAGCGCCCCCTGTGTTCCTGCGCCTGCCTCACCTCTCCAGATTCAGTGCCCAGGGTCCGACATCCTTCCGCTGAGTCTCACGCTTGGCCCAACAGAGGGGAGGGTGGCGAACCCGGCGAGCTTCCACTGGGGAAATCAGACTGGCTCCCGTTCAGACTCCTAGGAAGTTGCTGTGGACTGAGTTGTGCCCGCCTTCAATTCTTGGGGCTTCCCTGGTGGCTCGGTTGTAAAGAATCTACCAGCCAGTGTAGGAGATGTGGGTTTGATCCCTGGGTCGGGAAGATGCCCTGGAGGAGGGCATGGCGACCCGCTCCAGTATTCTTGCCTGGAGAATTCCATGGACAGAGGAGCCTGGCGGGCTACAGTCCATGGGGTTGCAAAAAGTCGGACAAGAGGATGCAACACAAGGGAAAAGAATCTGAAAAAGAATACATATATATGTGACTGAATCACTTTGCTGCATACCTGAAACTAACACAACGTTGTAAATCAACTGTACCTCAGTTTAAAAAAGAGTGGGTGAAGATTTGCTGGTGTGGAATCTTCAGGAAGAAAGCCTGGGAGGATGAGGAAGTACAGCTTTGAACGTGGTGGAATACTGAGGGCTCCTTGCAGAGGGTCTCTCCATCCACAATGAGAAGCCAGGGTGTGCAGGGTCTGGAGAGTCTCAGGAACCTCCAATCCTGACCGGCAGGACCAAGTTGGATCCAGCAAACGTGCGGGCTTCTGGCAGCCAGAATTCACAAGCTCAGCAGCGCACTCCGAGGGTGTGGGCTCTGTCCCAGGACTCACCCGCTACCGGCACATTGGCTGCCTTGCCAGTAGGAAAGCTCCCAGGGTGAGCCAGGCATAAACAAAAGGCTTTGGCTGAGGGCACCTACTTTCTGCGCTGAGGTCTGTAGCCTTCGGTTTTCGTGTCTTCCTAGTTTGCACCTCTGTTGTTCTCCACCTTGCCTTCTTCATTTCCTTTGCACAAGTAGGTACCCAGCTCTTGTTTATGTCCAGCCATGTGCTAAGTGCTGGGGGATTAGAAGAGAGGCAGAGGGCGGGCAAAGCTACCCCCCAACCCCTTGCTGTAAGGACCAGGGATGCGGCTGGTGGCAGTGAGCATTTCAGCATCAGAGAGAAGATCCAGCCAGTCCATTCTAAAGGAAATCAGTCCTGAATATTCATTGGAAGGACTGATGCTGAAGCTCCAATACTTTGGCCACCTGATGCGAAGAACTGACTCATTTGAAAAGACCCTGATGCTGCGAAAGATTGAAGACGGGAGGAGAAGGGGACAACAGAGGATGAGATGGTTGGATGGCATCACTGACTCAATGGACATGAGGTTGAGTAAACTCCGGGAGTTGGTGATGGACAGGGAGGCCTTGTGTGCTGCAGTCCAAGGGGTAACAAAGAGTCAAACACGATTGAGTGACTGAACTGAGAAGAGAAATCAAGGCAATCTATAATCCAGTTTCTTTCTGTTCTCCCTTGGGNGAGTAAACTCCGGGAGTTGGTGATGGACAGGGAGGCCTTGTGTGCTGCAGTCCAAGGGGTAACAAAGAGTCAAACACGATTGAGTGACTGAACTGAGAAGAGAAATCAAGGCAATCTATAATCCAGTTTCTTTCTGTTCTCCCTTGGGATCTAGCTGATGATGCCACAAGGTCCTGTAGCTTTTGAAGTTCTTTAAAAGCCATTACCTAGCTATGTTTGGGCAACTGGAATATTTTATCCAGCTAGAGAAACAAAAGGAAGGTGGGAGCTGGTGGTGGGAGGGGGGCAGATGGGGANACCTCCTAACACTTCAGAAGTGACTTAGATAACACCACATATTCTGGGGCTGGGGTCTCTTTCTGTGCTACCTCAGTGTTTTCATACTGTTCCCCTATATACAATGGACACAAAGGTCAGTGTCTGATGGCCTCCTAACACTCAGGACTGCATTAATCTTGGATCCATGGCAAAAAAAAAAAGAAGCTGACCTCAATATTCATAGCCATGCTCTTGCAACCCCAGATTTATGATGTGTGGAAGGCATTTGAGAAGTTTCACATTTGCATTTTCTACTCCACTGGTGATAGATTGAAAGCATTAGCTGCAAAGCAAGTAAAACCCAGAAGCTGGAAGGAATTCAAATCCATTTGATTCAACAAGTGCTTTCTGAACATCTACTAGGCAACTAGTAGCTTCTCTGCACAGAGCAGAGGGTAAGCAGGGGACTTTCACTTATCAGAGTTATCGAGACTTATTGCCTTCCTGACACAGCTGTTCTCTTTAATCCTCACTGTGAGGCATTTGGTGACACCAATTGACAGGTTAAAAGGTCTAAGAAGTAACTAACTTGCGAAATATCACAAATATATCGGGAATCCAGATTTTGATTCTAATATCTGTCTGATTCTAAAGTCTGAGCCATTTCCAGTAAAAGTACACTTTCTTACTAGTTATGGATGGGATAATGAATTGTGACCCTCAGGAGGCAATGNACCCAGAAGTGAAGATTTTGGAGGTTGCCCCTGTGTCCATCTCTGGCCTCCTGAGGTCTGAGTTCCAGGACCTTCAGTGTGAAGTCCCTAGAACCCTGCATCATGAATCCTTGTGTCTTGGCCCAATAGACAGTCTGCAGCTAATTGTCCCACTGCTGCCCCACACATGCTGTGTGACCTTGAGTGAAGCATTTGCCCTCTCTGGATCTATTTCCCCTCCCTGTAAAATGGGGTTAATAGCACTGACTTATCCCAGAGAGTGTACACAGGAGGTATCATTAATAAAACTTGTCATAGAAGTCTTTGCTTCCTCGTGGTTTAGGGGTTCAGGAAAGAGAGGGTTTGGGGGTTGTGGATGGAGCCCGGGGAAGGAAGGGGCTGCTTACAGAGTGGAGGCAGGCTGTAGGGGCAGGGTAGCAGAGAACAGAGTCCTCGGCACGGGCTCTGGCCTCTGAGGTCTGGCCCTTTCTGTTGACCTACTCAGGCTGTCTGCAGCAACTCATAGAAGTGACATCAGCTTCTTGCACTTTGCCTGTCAAATTCAAGAGTCTCTCCAACAGTGCTCAGATGGAAGTTGCAGGCAAATCACAAAAGAAAGCCAAACTTGGCTGGGAGTTTGTTTTTGTACAGAGAACAACAGTCAATGAAAGAGTGCTATGTTCTGCCTGGGTCAGGCTGAGCGGACTGCAGGAAAGACTGCCTGTCCCAGATCTGTGTGTGCATGTGTATATACAAGGGCACAGGTGTACTATGTACATGTGTCTCTGTGTACAGGTGTGTGAATGGAAATATGCACGTGAGAATTGTATACATGTGCATGTGTTTCTGTGTACACACATGTGTATGTGTGGATGCATCTGCATGTATTCATTGTATTGCATGTGCATGTACATGGATGTGGACATGCATGTATGCACAGCTTACAGCACATGTGTACATATATGTGAACTCACATGCACATATAGGGATATATAACGTGTACTCATGTATAGTGTACATCCCTGTGTATACATGGATAAGTGTGTGTATACAAGTGTATATATACAGGGACACACATGCATACAGGTGTGTTAGTCACTCATTCATGCCCGATTCTTTGTGATCCCATGGACTGTAGCCTGCCAGGTTCCTCTGTCCGTGGGATTCTCCAGGCAAGAATACTAGAGCCAGTAGCCATCCCTTCTCCAGGGGATCTTCCTGACCTAGAGCTCAAACCCGGGTCTCCGGCATTGCAGGCAGATTCTTTGCCATCTGAGCCCCCAGGGAAGCCTGTACACACAGGCATGTGTGTGCACACCCACCCAGTCATGGTGGGAGGGCAGGTTCATGTCCACGTGCCTTGTGTCTCCAAAGGGTTTGGCCAAGTCAATCAAGCCACCAAGTTTGTGTCTGGCAGACATGCGCCGGTGCTGAGGGCCGGTGGTGGGTGATAGCATGTGTGCCCTGGGTTAGATGTGAAGGGGGGTTGCCCTTTGTGGGTCAGAGACCTGCGGTCACTTCCTTGGAAGGTTACTGAGCCAGCATTTCCATGCTCATAAACCTAAAATTGTCCAAGTTACTCATTTTTACGGTTGAAAATCTCGATATCTTGAAAGTGTCAGACCCAATCCTAGTTTTGTATTTTATATTTGTGACAATTGGGAAAGTCTTTATGAGTTTCATCTTATCAAGGTGGCTTTTAAAAATATATTTGTCAGAGCAGCCCCCTGAATCTTTTCTTCCACTGTTCTCTTTGCTGCTTTTTTTGACTATTAATAGTTGAGATTTGATGGATGAAGCCCAGGACTAAAAGTTGGCAGGCTCAGAAATTGAGTCTCTGAGCCAGATGGTTGTATGTAGATAGAGCTGTTCCTTGGAGTTGCCTGGCCTTTGAGCAGTTACTTAGCCATCTTAAATCTTAATTTTCTCGTCTCCAAAATGGGGATGCTAGGCGATCCAGTGGTTAGGACTCGGCACTTTCACTGCCACGGGACTGGGTTCAATCCCTGGTCAGGGAACGAAGATCCCTCAAGCCGTGTGGCTCAGCCATAAAAATAAATAAAGTAGGGATGCTAATAGTAATGGCCTTATTGTTTTTCTGTTGCTAAGTCATGTCCGACTCCTTGTGACCCCATGGACTGCAGCACATCTGCTTCCCTGTCCTTCACTATCTCCCAGAGTTTGCTCACACTCATGTTCATTGAGTCAGTGATGCCATCCAACCATCACATCCTTTGTCATCCCTTTCTCCTCTTGCCCTCAACCCTTCCCAGCATCAGGGTTTTTTCCAATGAGTTGGCTCTTTGCGTCAGGTGGCCAAAGTAGGATTGCTGTAAAAATTAAATTAGATATTGCCAAACTTTCCAGTTGTGCCTGCGTACACTTTCCTGTGAGATTCTGAAGTCCTCCAAGGAGGAGGGGGTCTCCTGCTGGGTCATGAGCGGTACCAGAGCTCTGGCAGTATGATGATGGTTCCGGTGTGAAAAGAAAATGCAGAATCTCCTGTTAAAAAATTATTAGGTCCCCGGCATCTCCTCCAAAAATGATTTGTAAGAATTTCAAAACGATGACAGTAGAGCATTAAACCAAGTGTGAAGTCCTTCAAGCAAGTGGTCCTGAGTGCCGGCACTGGCTACATGGACTTGGAGCTGGTCCTGCCTGTAGGTATTGAGCATGATGAGTGACATTGAGTTTAAGTGACATCGGCACCTGTTCCACTGCAAGGTACTGAGGATGGTGTTTTGCAGAAAGTTTTCACTTTCGTCTCAGGTTCAAAGGATTTGTTAACAAAACAAGTCACCCGTTCTATACAAATAAATAATGCCAACATTTATTAGAGAATTATCTAGCTTACTTTCAATATACTAACATTAAAAGAAAAGAGAAATAGGAAAAAGCAGAGGCTACATCACCAAATTGGGTTTTGACCAACAACCAGACTCAAACAGCGTTGGGAAGTTCCATGTCGCAGCACATCTGGTGTCCCAGGTGGGAAAAGGTATCAGGCAGCATGTCCACTCCGTGGATGAGACTTCAGAGATTGCAGCTCGGTTCCACTTACAATCCCGGGACACAAATAGATAGCATCATCAATCTGTGAGCAAATAGTAGCTCTGGTTTCATGTTGATGCTGTTTGTTTTGTTGTGTAAAACTTGGAACCTTGTTAAGCCTGGGGCTTAGTTGGCCAGGGCCCCTCCAGGGGCTCAACAATTTCAAGATTCATTCCCCATCTACCTATGGTGCCACAAGGCTTGCACTCACAGCAGGCGGTCAGGGCATTCACAGGACAGGGCAGTGTCCAGGCAAGTTAGAAGCAAGGTCAGAGGCCTGCTCTGCTTTGTCTCTGAAGCCTAAGCAAGACAATGTACTGAATTTTCCTAACAGATGGTCACGTGCTCAGAACCCCTGAGATCCAAATATATGGTAGCAGCTGGTCACCGAATGTTCCTCTGGCAAGGGGCCCCCAGGGCCATTGGTGGTGTCCAACGTGCTGGTGGGGCGGTGTCTTGGGAGGGGACACAGGTGCTCTCGGTGTGCGCAGCTTCAGGTGAGGATCAAAATTTCATCTTTATCAAAGTGAGATGCTTCTGTCTCTCTGTGGCTGACATGTCTGTCCCTCCCTATTCAGAACCATCTAAGCAGAGCGATTGCTCTTAAAAAGCACATACTTCCTACACATTGAAATTTTATCATGATTTTGAAATATTTGCTATTGAAAAAGTTCAACTGGATTCAAAGTACTGACATTATTATAAGCAATGTCAATGTTACATTTGTCACTGAAAGACACTACAGATTCTTTAAACATAACTTTAACTCTTGCACATTTTCTAATGATCATTAAAAAAGATCGATTTCTTTTTTTTTTTTCAGGACCTGATAGCATGTGGTCTTGGAGAAGACTCTTGAGAGTCTTTTGGACTGCAAGGAGGTCTAACCAGTCAATCCTAAGGCAAATCATTCCTGAATATTCATTAGAAGGACTGATGCTAAAGCTGAAGTTCCAGTAGTCTGGCCACCTGATGCAAAGAACTGACTCATTGGAAAGGACCTTGATGCTGGGAAAGACTGAAGGAAAGACTGAACGACTGAACTGAACTGAACTGGCAGCATGTGGGATCTTAGATACCCCACCAGAGACTGAACCTCTGCTCCCTGCACTGAGAGCGAAGAGTCTCAACCACTGGATCGCCAGGGAAGTTTAAAGATTGAATGTTTTCATGATGTACTTGTGTGAACAAAATTTCTCTTCACTGGTAAACATCAAGAATTCAAGAAATCACCTTTAAAAAGTTTGGGTCAGGAATTGAGCATAGCCAGTTCAGTTCAGTTCACTTGCTCAGTTGTGTCTGACTTTTTGCAACCCCATGGACAGCAGCACGCTAGGCTTCCCTGTCCATTACCAATTTCTGAAGCTTATTCAAACTCACGTCCATCGAGTTGGTGATGCCATCCAACCATCTCATCCTCTGTTGTCCCCTTCTCCTCCTGCCTTCAGTCTTTCCCAGCATCAGGGTCTTCTGTAGTGAGTCAGTTCTTCACGCAAGTGGCCAAAGTATTGGAGTTTCAGCTTCAACATCAGTCCATCCAATGAATATTCAGGACTGATTTCCTTTAAGATTGACTGGTTGGATCTCCTTGCAGTCTAAGGGACTCTCAAGAGTCTCCTCCAACACCACGGTTCAAAAGCATCAATTCTTCAGTGGTCAGCTGTCTTTATAGTGCAACTCTCATATCCGTACATGATTACTGGAAAAACCATAGCTTTGACTAGATGGACATTCGTCAGCAAAGTAAGGTCTCTGCTTTTTAATATGCTGACTAGGTTGGTCATACCTTTTCTTCCAAGGAGCAAGCATCTTTTAATTTCACGGCTGCAGTCAACAGCTGCAGTGATTTTGGAGCCCCTCCAAAATAAAGTCTCTCACTGTTTCCATTGTTTCCCGATTTATTTGCCATGAAGTGATGGAACCAGATGCCATGATCTTGGTCTTATGAATGTTGAGTTTCAAGCCAACTTTTTCACTCTCCTCTTTCACTTTCATCAAGAGACTCTAGTTCTTCTTCGCTTTCTGCCATAAGGGTGGTGTCATCCGCATATCTGAGGTTATTGCTATTTTTCCCAGCAATCTTGATTCCAGCTTATGCTTCTTCCAGCCCAGCATTTCTCATGATGTACTCTGCATAGAAGTTAAATAAGCAGGGTGACAATATACAGCCTTGACGTACTCTTTTCCTGATTTTGAACCAGTCTGTTCCATGTCCAGTTCTAACTGTTGCTTCTTGACTTGCATACAGATTTTTCAGGAGGCAGATCAGGTGCTCTGGTATTCCCATCTCTTTAAGAATTTTCCACAGTTTGTTGTGACCCACATAATCAAAGGCTTTGGCATAGTTAATAAAACATAAGTAGATGTTTTTCTGGAACTCTCTAGCTTTTTCAATAGTCCAACAGATGTTGGCAATTCGATCTCTGGTTCCTCTGCCTTTTCTAAATCCAGCTTGAACATCTGGAAGTTTTTGGTTCACGTACTGTTAAAGCCTGACTTGGAGAATTTTGAGCATTACTTTGCTAGTGTGTGAGATAAGTGCAGTTGTGTGGTAGTTTGAGCATTCTTTGGCATTGCCTTTCTTTGGAACTGGAATGAAAACTGACCTTTTCCAGTCCTGTGGCCACTGCTGAGTTTTCCAAATTTGCTGGCATATTGAGTGCAGCACTTTCACAGCATCTCTTTTAGGATTTGAAATAGATCAAGTGGAATTCCATCACCTCCACTAACTTTGTTCATAGTGATGTTTCCTAAGGCCCACTTGACTTTGCATTCCAGGATGTCTGGCTCTAGGTGAGTGATCAAACCATCGTGGTTATCTGGGTCATGAAAATCTTTTTTGTATGGTTCTTCGGTGTATTCTTGCCACCTCTTCTTAATATTGTCTGCTTCTGTTAGGTCCATAGCATTTCTGTCCTTTATTGAGCCCGTCTTTGCATGAAATGTTCTCTTGGTATGTCTAATATTCTTGAAGAGATCTCTAGTCTTTCCCATTCTATTGTTTTCCTCTATTTCTTTGCATTGATCACTGAGGAATGCTTTCTTATCTTGCCCTGCTATTCTTTGGAATTCTGCATTCAAATGGGTATAGCTTTCCTTTTCTCCTTTGCTTTTAGCTTCTCTTCTTTTTTCAGCAATTTGAAATGAGCATAGCCATTTCAAGCCTGAATATTAAAAAGAAACGATCAAGAAGGCAGGCTCAAGTTTTCTCATGACATATTGGGAAGCTGGATACAAAATCAACATTTCATGTCTAACCTTTTACTTTGCATTTTACTTTTAATCTTAATTATAAAATGGAAATTGAGTGTAATGGATTGTTTCAGATAGCACGCTGGAGGGGTATAGTTTATCCTGGTGTACCCCCCCCCCCAAGAGTGCTATATCTGCAGGATCATTTTCTTCGAGTGCTACATCGTTTAACTGTTGGGAAGCACATGTTAAGAGCTTCCTCGCACACAGTGAGCAGTCCATAATATTAGTTATGCTGTTAATGTATTATTGTCATCATTCTACAGATACCAAGGATAAAGCTCTGGGCTAGTCGTTAGAAACTGTAAGAGGCATGCTTCTATTATAAACTACCTGATGACTCTAAATGAGTCCGTTTATCTTTTTTATGTCTGCTTAAAATGCAGATAATATTACCTGCACATCCTGCCCAATGGGCAATGTTATGGGACTCAAATGAGAAACTCAACATCCAAGATTGCTGAGAAATAGGAATTATTTTGCTGGTTCTGTTATTTTTCTTCCTCTAACTCTATGCTCTCCCCCCACATGTGGCTATTTAAATGTAAATTAATGAAAATGAAATATCATCGAAGATCCAGTTTCTCAGCCATGCTAGCAGCACTTTCACATGTGGCTGATGACCACCACAGTGGACTGCGCAGCTTATCTACGCTTTACTCCTTAATACACATGTTTGCCCTCTTGGTTCTGCTTCAAGTCCCCCTTGTGGATTAGGTAGGGAAGACTTAAGTTTGTAAAACAGAGTCTTTATCCATAATAGCTATAAAATATTAAAAACTCCGAGCTCTGCTCTCTTTGGAATGGGATGGTACCATTGCCAACGGGAAATGGACCCTGATGGTTTGTCTTGACCTCTCTGCAGCCTCTTGCCCAGACCCTTGGGCATCTTCAGACAACTGGAAGGGCTGGGGTGTTGTAAGAAATAATGAAAGGAAAGAAACCTAACAGGGGCAACAAGGGTTATATCTACACGTCTTCATGAGTGTGATATTCTTACCATCCTGTCATTGTTATATTTATTATTATCAAATGTAATCACCCAACTTTCAATTAATTAATGTTTAAGGATTTTTTTGTATTACTTTTTTCTCCCAGTTTTGAGATATAATTGACATACAGCCCTGAATAAGTTTAAGGTATAAAGATTTGATTTAAATATTTTGTGAAGTGATTATTGCAATAAATTTAGTGAACAACATCCATCATCTCATGTAAGATAAAGAAACAAGATAAAGAAACAGAAAAAAAATTTTTTTCCCTTGTGATGAGAACTTTTAGGACTCATTCTCTTAACTTTCATGTATAACATACAATAATGTTAGTTATGTTTATCATCCTGCTCATTATGCCCCTAGTACTTATTTTTCTCGTAACTGGAAGTTTGTACCTTTTGACCATGTTCATCCAATCCCGCTCCCCTGACTCTCTTGAGCTTTTAATTTATATTACTCCCAAGGACCTTCAGATTCTTTCATACTTGTTAAATAAATTTCGAGTGGCAGCAGCCGGAAACTATTACCACAGCCACCCCCTTATCTACACTAATAACTGGGCATATGTTACCCTAACCATAGGTGAGAAAGGGTTTGCTGAAGGTTCTGAACATAGTGTCGCTCACTGCTGAATATCAGTAGTCTGCTGGAGTCATTACTATAGTTACCAGGACATTTTGGTGAAAAAATACACGACTAGTACTGTGTAGTATGGATGTGTACTGTGGGTCTGATCTGTGGTCAGAGACTAAGATCCTGCAAGCCTAGTGATACAGCCAAAAACAAAGAAATAATTTTTTAAAATGTCCTTAACCTCATCAATGGAGAAGGCAATGGCACCCCTCTCCAGTACTCTTGCCTAGAGACTCCCATGGGCGGAGGAGCCTGGTAGGCTGCAGTCCATGCGGTTGCGAAGAGTCAGACCCGACTGAGCAACTTCACTTTCACTTTTCACTTTCATGCACTGGAGAAGGAAATGGCAACCCACTCCAGTGTTCTTGCCTGGAGAATCCCAGGGACGGGGGAGCCTGGTGGGCTGCCGTCTATGGGGTCGCACAGAGTTGGACACGACTGAAGCGACTTAGCAGCAGCAGCAGCAGCAGCAGGCAGCTCTGTGTAGTGTTTCAACTGTGGTTAAACTGCATCCATGCCACTTCTTGATTTCATCTGGCACGTAAAATTGTGTGCTAGGGTTTATTTGTGTGGTTGCCATGAGGGGAATCATCTCTGTGATTCCTTCTGGATCAAAGGAGTATTCCTCTTGTTCAGTCGCTCAGTCATGTCCGACTCTTTGTGACCCCATGGACTGCAGCACACCAGGCTTCCCTGTCCTTCATCAACTCCCAGAGCTTGCTTAAATTCATGTCCATCGAGTCAGTGATGCCGTCTAGCCATCTCATCCTCTCTCGTCCCCTTCTCCTCCTGCCTTCAATCTTTCCCAGCATCAGGGTCTTTTCCAATGAGTCAGCTCTTTGCAGCAGGTAGGCAAAGTATTGGAGCTTCAGCTTCAACATCAGTCCGTATTTCTCTTGGCTGTCCGTTATTATTCAGTCAGGTCAGCTGGGGCAGTTTTGAGGAAACGCTGGCTTTCTTCATTACCAGGAATGAAAGCTCAAAATAGATTTGTATACTCCGTGAAGTCCCAGGGACCACATTTTTCTTTTGTTTATGGGGAGGAGTTGCAAGCTAACACAGTTTAGTTAACCACACAACCAACATCATGGTGTGAGCAAAATTTGTTATAGACAGAAATCTTATGCGTAAGGCTATTAAAGGCTTATACATGTTTAGGAATAAAAAACTGACTTGGGTATACCTTTTCCTTTCCATTAATGGTTTTCCCAAGATATTGAGTGTGGTTCCCTGTGCTAGACAGTAGGACCTTTTTGTTTATTCATTCTATACTCAACAGTCTGCTTCTGCTAATTCCAAACTCCCAATCCCAGGTACTTGGGATATATCTTTGCCAATATATATAGCCAATGCTCGGCTATATCTTTTATTTTTAAAATGTATTTATTTTTGGCTGCCCTGGGTCTTTGTTGCTACCCGCAGGCTTTCTCTAGTCACAGCAGCGGGGGCTCCTCTTTGTTGCGATGCATGGGCTTCTCAATGTGGTGGCTTTTCTTGTTGCAGCACAAAGGCTCAGTAGTTGTGGTGCACAGGCTTAGCTGCTCCACGGCATGTGGGATCTTCCTGGACCAGGGATCGAACCTGTGTCCTCTGCATTTTCAGATAGATTCTTACCCACTGGGTCAGCAGGGAAGTCCCAAGTATTTCTTTTAGACAGCAAATACACTTTCGGTGAATAACTGATTTAGAAAAACTACCAGTTGTCCTCTTACTTTCCTATCTGACATTTATTAGGAAAGGACACACACTTTAACATAATTCCCGGCAGCCTCTGCTTCTAAAACAACATTTCTGACCCACTGTTGGTCTATAGTATCCTTGATCTTTAAAAAGTCCAACTTTTTTTTAAGCCTTTGTTTCTGCTAGTTGTTTGGCTTTGACATATCCATACTCATTATAACCCAGTTTCTCATTTGCTAGAAGGGAATAATCCTTCTTCCTGTTCTTACATGGATGTGGTAAGGTCAAATATGGGATAATATTGTGTTGGCCAAAAAGTTAATTTGGGGTTTTGGTAACATCTGACAGAAAAGCCTGAACAAACTTTTGGGCCAACCCTATAGATGAGAAAGCACTTTGAAAACATTAAAAGATGCAACACAAATATCAATACAACATGAGAGAACTTCCCTGATGGTCCAATGGCCAAGCCTCTAAGCTCCCAATGCCCTAGGCCTGGGTTTGATCCTTGGTTGGGAAACTATATTCTACATGCCAAAACGAAAAGATCCTGCATGCTGCAACTAAGACCTGCTGCAGCCAAATAAATAAATAAACACATTAAAAAAGAAGAAGAAAAAAAAGACCCCCATAGCTCCCAGAAGTCAAGGGTTTTTTTCAGGGAGAATAGCACTCTGAGAGGTTGGATGGTGCCATCTACACTTGACCATCCTGAATTCCCAGAGGCCCTTGAACATCCTGAGCCAATAGAAGTGGCCACTCCTCCTTGTTAAGAGCTGGTACTTTCCATTTACTTAAGACAATGCACAGGTCTCAGTCCTTTGAGGCAACACACACCCAGCTCTCAGGACCAAGCCCTACCTCTAGTTCTGGCCAGCAGGCAAATAAATAAGGTCAGGTCCCAGTAGAATTTGGTCAGGGAAGAGCTGGGTCTGCTAAGAGAGGAAAAGGACTGTGCCTGAAGGAGCAGCAAGACCCAGGTACCGTGTATTAGGAAGAGCCCGACAGTTTATATGAGGATGGAGTCTGAGGACACTGGATCAAGGTGGGGAGAACGTGAAGTAGGCTAAAGGAAAGCATGTGAATTGGGAGGCACACTGCAGTATTAATACCTTGGCAAAGACCCAGGAATCCTGGGACTTGGAGTCATGAGAGATACCGCTAACACACTTAGGATGGTTTGGGGGAAGTTTGCATAAGACAATGGAAAACAGAATCAAAAGCTTCAGTGAAGGCCTTCCCCGGTAGTCCAGTGGTTGAGAATCTGCCTGTCAATGTAGGGGGCACAGATTTGATCCCTGGTGCAGGAAGATCTCACATGCCTCTGCACTCTGGAACCTGTATTCTGTGACAAGAGAAGCTACCACAATAAGCCCATGTGCTGCAACTAGAGAGTAGCGCCCACTCACAGCAACTAGAAAAAGCCTGCGTGCAGCAATGAAGACCCAGTGCAGCCAAAAGTTAATATATAAATAAATTTAATAGATGTTTATAAACAGCTTCAGTGAAGAGGGCATGCCACATAAGACTGGAAGACTCCCCAACCCATCATGTGCCCTGGGAGGACCTGGAAGGCATGCTGTTCACCAAAGCAATGAGAAATGAGCTGGCTGAGCTGGTGTGGGCTGCCAGCATCACTGAGACATTCAGGAGGGCTTTTGTCTATTGGTCAGGGCAAATGGCAGGAGATGCTGTTAGGTGACTGGGCTTCCATAGCAACCAGGATGCAAAGATCCTTCAAGGGTAGGGGCCAAATGGAGGTAGGTAGCCATCGGAGGCATCATCAGCGATGCTGGAGGTGACATCACCCAGGGGGCCGGACCCAGGGGAGCAACAGAGATAATGAAGAGAGCATGGAATTATGTCAGTGAGCCAGAGGGCCCCTGCATATTGTCACGAAGTTGTTCATGTCTTCATAACATGCTGAGACCATTAGCTCCAAAGCCCATCAAACTCAAAATTCTAGACTGAAAGCATCCAATTGCTTTCAATAGAGCCCCAGTAGATTTTTAGCTCCATAGAGCCTACTTAGTTGGCATACCCTGCAAAATATCCCAAGTCCACATCTGCCAGCCACAGACAAGATGAATCCTGGAACTGTAACACTCCAGCACAGTTGCCCTTTGGAGCTCTGCTGACCCAGAGACCCCCTGCCGTGCTGCCGAGTGACGTCTCCCACACACCCAAGCTCCCTCTGGGTCCCCCCTCCCCTGTGAGTTCTCTTACCTTTCTCCCCTCTCCCTGGCTCCGGGAGGTCTGCGCGAGGCATCCCCCACTGCCAGCCTATCAAAGCACTGCCCAAAGCAAGCGCGCTGTGTGGTACTGCCCCCTGGTGGTCGCATATTTTCCTGTGTTAATCACTTCAGTCCTGTTGACTCTTTGCGACCCCATGGACTGTAGCCCACCAGGCTCCTCTGTCCATGGGATTTTCCGTCAGAAGTGGGTTGCCATGCCCTCCTTCAAGGGATCTTCCTGACCCGGAGATCGAACCTGGGTGTCCTGTACTGCAGGCAGATTCTTTACTGTCTGAGCCATTATGGAAGCCCTTTTACTTGCTCAGCTCCCACATCCTTCAACTGGGTACAGGCATCCAGAGGGACAAAACAGATGAGCAGCCAGCAGGGGTATAACTCAGTCTGTGGAATAACTAGGAAGCAAGGAGCAGTGGTCAGGAGGTTGAGAGCAGCCACTCAGATAAAGGTCATGATCCTGTGCCCTTCCAGACCTGAGCAGCTTTCAGACCTGGATCCCTCTGAATAAAGCAGAGGAAGAGTCCTCAGAAGAATGGGCCCTACGACACTGCGGCAAGTCTAATCATTCCCAGTGTCCTTCTCAAAAGGGATCTCAGTTCAGTTCAGTTCAGTCGCTCAGTCGTGCCCGACTCTTTGCGACCCCATGAATTGCAGCACACCAGGCCTCCGTCCATCACCAACTCCCAGGGTTCACTCAGATTCACGTCCATCGAGTCGGTGATGCCATCCAGCCATCTCATCCTCGGTCGTCCCCTTCTCCTCCTGCCCCCAATCCCTCCCAGCATCAGAGTCTTTTCCAATGAGGCAACTCTTCACATGAGGTGGCCAAAGTACTGGAGTTTCAGCTTTAGCATCAGTCCTTCCAAAGAAATCCCAGGGCTGATCTCCTTTAGAATGGACTGGTTGGATCTCCTTGCAGTCCAAAGGACTCTCAAGAGTCTTCTCCAACACCACAGTTCAAAAGCATCAATTCTTCGGCGTTCAGCCTTCTTCACAGTCCAACTCTCACATCCATATATGACCACAGGAAAAACCATAGCCTTGACTAGACGGACCTTTGTTGGCAAAG
>SJYV01043568.1:301465-318977 GCA_006410875.1 Neotragus pygmaeus | reverse complement strand
AGTTCCTCTTCACTTTCTGCCATAAGGGTAGTGTCATCTGCATATCTGAGGTTATTGATATTTCTCCCAGCAATCTTGATTCCAGCTTGTGCTTCATCCAGCCCAGCATTTCTCATGATGTACTCTGCATAGAAGTTAAATAAGCATGGCTACAATATACAGCCTTGATGTACTCCTTTTCCTATTTGGAACCAGTCTGTTGTTCCATGTCCAGTTCTAACTGTTGCTTCCTGACCTGCATATAGATTTCTCAAGAGGCAGGTCAGGTGGTCTGGTATTCCCATCTCTTTCAGAATTTTCCACAGTTTATTGTGATCCACACAGTCAAAGTCTTTGGCATAGTCAATAAAGCAGAAATAGATGTTTTTCTGGAACTCTCTTGCTTTTTTGATGATCCAATGGATGTTGGCAATTTGATCTCTGGTTCCTCTGCCTTTTCTAAAACCAGCTTGGACATCTGGAAGTTCATGGTTCACGTATTGCTGAAGCCTGGCTTAGAGAATTTTGAGCATTACTTTATTAACCTGTGAGGTGAGTACAATTGTGTGGTAGTCTGAGCATTCTTTGGCATTGCCTTTCTTTGGGATTGGAATGAAAACTGACCTTTTCCAGTCCTGTGGCCACTGCTGAGTTTTCCAAATTTGCTGGCATATTGAGTGCAGCACTTTGACAGCATCATCTTTCAGGATTTGAAATAGCTCAACTGGAATTCCATCACCTCCACTAACTCTGTTCATAGTGATGTTTCCTAAGGGCCACTTGACTTCATATTCCAGGATGTCTGGCTCTAGGTGAGTGATCCTACCATCGTGATTATCTTGGTCGTGAAGAGATCTAGGGCCATTTATTTCAGTAGCTATTCCCAGGGGAATGGTAACAATTCACACATTTGAAGGACTATTGGATACATATTCCAAGTTGATACCTGGAAACCCAAAGAGTCATCATGCCTCCACCCTGATAGAGGGGGGCATAGGGGAGCCTGGTAATGTGTGGAGTTCTGTCCTGGATCACCCATTGGAATGGGTCTGAAGAGTGAAGATCTCTGTTACGTGTTAACACACACCAGAGAGCATCTACCAGGGAAGAGGTGTTTAATAACCCAGTGAACAGAATGACTCAGCCAGTTGTCATCAGCCAACTTCTGACACTACAGGCTGCCACAAGGAGCACACCCAGAGCATAGCCATGGTGGCAGAGACGCAGGGGCCCAGAGCGTGAGAGTCTATCCACAAAGACCGGCCACTGCTATTGCCCAGAGTCCAGCCTGCCTGCCATAGAGCAATGCTGAGTCTCTAGACACACACATCCCGAAAGCAGATCAACCTACCCCTCGGTGTAAAGTGGCCAGTGATTCATCCTGACTAGGGTGGACTCATCACTGGGATGTAGGTTTGCCTTTCTTGTTTGGAATACTGAAGCCAACACCACTCTGTTTACACAGTATTACCCCGGCAACATGGGATCCTGCAAAGCATCATATCAGACCATAGGACTGAGCAGGGCACACGGGTACACGAGCAGGGCACCCACTGGCCCAATCATATGTTCCACCACCCAGAAGCTGCTGCCCTGTGAGAATGATTGAGGTGCCGGCTCCCAGATGATCTCGTATGAGGCTGGGGTACTCAGTATGATGCTGCCTTCAGCAATGCTATTCTGTGGCACGGTGCTCCCAATGGACAGAACACAGAAGGCTGCAGAACGTGGAATGGAAGTTGAAGTGGCTCCGTGTGTATTTTTCTTATTACCAGCGACCCACTTAGTGAACTAAGGTTTCTTTTCCTTGACACTCTAACTGCCTAGAGATCCTTGTTTCCGGAAAGGGAATGCTTTTACAACAGAACTCTATTTTAAATTAATTTATTTTTGGCTGGACCGAGTCTTCATTGCTGCCCGTGGGCTTTCTCTAGTTGTGGCGAGCAGGGGCCACAGTTGCAGTGCGTGGGTTTCTCTTGCGGTGGCTTCTCCTGTGGCAGAGGACAGGCTCTAGAGCTTGAGCTCAGAAGTTGTGGGGCCCCAGCCCAGAGGCTTCACGGCATGTGGGATCTTCTCAGATCGGGGCTGTCACCTGTGTCCCCTGCATTGGCAGGCAGATTCGCAACCACTGGACCACCAGGGAAGTCCTGACTACGGAACTTTAAACTTTAAGCTGTGGCTATTGCTTGGCCATTTGGGGCTCCTTGTGCTAAGAGACCAGCCGCCAAAGAAAAGCGGTCACCATCCTGCCTGGTGGATAATTGACCCTGATCACTGGGAGAAGGGAGGCTGCTGTTACTTAAGGGGAACAGCAGGGAATGGATCTTTCTCACAAGTGATCCAGTAGGGGAATCTCTTGGTACCCTAAAACTCTAATTCTGATGGCAAATGGAAATATCCAACAGCCATAGCCTGAGAGAGGTATGGTCGCCAGAGACTCGAAGTTCTCATGGATGAGGTTTACACTGACCAGCGGAAGTGCTACTTGAGGGTGAGGGGAATCTTGAATGGGTAGCAGAGGAAGATGATGAGTATCAGCTATGGCCTTGAGTCCAGCTGCAGTCTGTCCCAGTGAGTCCCCTCAGAACTTTCCAGATGGGATTGAACTTACTTTCTGAAGGAGAGGATGGAGCAGGACCATGGGTAGACAGCATCAGCCACTGTGGCAAGCCCCCCGGACCCCACCCTAGGCACACCCTAACTACTGGCCTTGCTGGCTGGTGAAGATCCACAGCGGCATCTCTGGGAGGGAATCGACCTTTATGGAAGGAAGCCGCCTCACCCAAGGTCATACTATCTTCCCATGGCCAGCATACACTCTGTGAGCAGAGTATGCTGCAGAGAAAAGCCACAAGCTCCTTGCTTTGTTCTGGGACATCTCTGCAGGGCCATTCCAGCTTCAACGTTCCCTGTGGCCCATCAACTTTTCCCTCTGCCCAATCTTCTCCCACTCAACCCCATCTACTATTTTATTTTTAAATATTTGTTCATTTACTTGGCTGCATCAGGCCTCAGTTGCATCATGTGGGATCTTTCGTTGCAGTGTGCAGGCTCAGTGGCATGTGGGCTTAGTTGCTCCAAGGCAGTGTGGGATCTTAGTTCCCAGATCAAGGATCAAACTCATGTCCCCTGTGTTGCAAGGGAGACTCTTAACCACTGGACCAACTCACTTGAGGTCCCGCTCATTTACTGTTGACAAGATTCTTAATCAGTCTTCTGCATCCCACTCTGCGTCTCAGAATTGGTTTCTGGGGGAATCCAAGCACATTATTTTTCTCTCATTTTTTCATCCTACTCTTTTCCCCTCTTTCTCATCTTTCTTCCCCATTTCCCTTAGCATAGAGTGACCATAGCACCCTACTCCAGTACTCTTGCCTGGAAAATCCCATGGATAGAGGAGCCTGGAAGGCTGCAGTCCATGCGGTTGCTGAGGGTCGAACACGACTGAGCGACTTCACTTTCACTTTTCACTTTCATGCATTGGAGAAGGAAATGGCAACCCACTCCAGTGTTCTTGCCTGGAGAATCCCAGGGATGGGGGAGCTGCCGTCTATGGGGTCACACAGAGTTGGACACGACTGAAGCGACTTAGCTTAGCAGAGTGACCATATCTCCTTGTTTGCTGGGAAGAGTCTCATTTCACTCCTGATCTGGTGTCTCACCTGGTCAGTGTCTCCTTTAATTCTAAAAAGGGTCCTGATTTAGACTCTACATGATGTGATCAAAATTCACTGAATTCATCTCTTATTCATCACACACACATTTTTTACACTTATTATATTTTACTAGGTGCTGGGAATACAGACCTGAGTAAGAGATTCCAGTCGTCTGAGCACCAGACTCCAAATTCCTATTGAAATTGCCAAAAGAATATTAAAATAAAAAGACACATTATAGCTGGAAACCAGAAAAAGGTGCCATTCTCATACAATAAACTTCAAGGAATTTCTCCAAGATACATTACAGGTGAGACTGGATTGAGAGGAGGGTCTGCCTAGACAGGTGTTTCCTCTGCATTCATTTCACACATTTTCTTCAGATGAAAAACTACCTAGGGACCAGTGGAAGTCACCCCACTGGCGTGTTCTAATTCAGAGCAGTGGGAGACTGGAGATGATGTGGGGGAACTCCCAGTTCTACCTGCATTCCAGCACCATGCACTGCGCACAGCAAGATTTTCAGGGGGCACCACTCCAGCGCTCATCTGTTTGGGGTTGTATCCTAAACATGGTGTGGGCATCTGAGAATGGCGGAGGAGACCCTATATTAAAGGTCGCTGCCCCAGTTAACATGAATTGTCAAAAAAAACATGAAAAAACTCTCAGACATAAGGATGAAGCTTTTTAGTATAGCAGCCTCTATGTGCAGCTGCCTGCCTATTCTCCATAGACCCCTGGAGCTTAAATCTAGAAAAGTTAAATGTACAATCGTACTAAGTATTTGACTTCTTCCATCACTGAGTCCTGGAGGAGCTGAAATCCACACAAGACTCCACCTTGGACTTCTTTAGTGGTACAGTGGATAAAAATCCATCTGCCAGTGCAAAGGACACGGGTTCAAACCCTGGTCCAGAAAGATCCCTCATACCATGAAGCAACTAAGCCCTTGAGCCACAAGTACTGAGCCCAAGCACCTAGATGTGCTCCCCAGAAAGAGAAGCCATTGGCAGTGAGAAATCCCTGCACCGCAGTGAAGAGTAGCTCACCACAATTAGGGAAACCAGCACAGCAATGAAGACCCAGGGCAACCGAAGTAATAATAATAAATAAGTTATAAACTCCTATTACCTGAACACATAACAAAAATGGCTGAAATGCATCACTATCACATCTAAACGATGGAGAAACTAAAGCACAGAAACGTGAAAAGGCTTGTCCAGGATCCTTGAATCTACTTCTGTTTGTCAGAAGAGTGATTACTGGCTATGCAATGTCTTTAGACTTTTAAAGAGAACTTGTAGTTAAAGAGAAAGAGAAAAATTTGATGAACCAGTGTAAAAACACTGGGACTCTTAAACAATTGTCATCACAATGAGAGTAGAGAATGTACTGGAAGTCAGCACTTAATATCAACATTGTGTGAAAGGATTCTAAACGACACTTGGGGATTATTATCAAACTGAACGGTAATGGTGCCAGTGATATCACTACAAAATTTATAAAATCCACATATCATTTCCCCCCCCCAAAAGAATTACTCTGAGAAATATGTTGGTCAATTGAGAAATGTATCTAAGTGAAGATCTGAAGATGGTATCAACTGTTTTCCTTGAGCAGGGACCATGTTAATTTTCTCTGTATCATTCCAATTTTAGTGCATGTGCTATTGAAGTGAGTAATGTATCAACTATTGTCAAAGAAACTTTACTGGTAAAAAATTATTACCAGCCCATGTCAAAGTTGTATTTCAGATTTGCGATGAGGGAATAGTGTCCTGAGCCAGTTGCTTCAAAAGCTTGTCTCTTGGCAGAGAAACGGATAGAAAATGGTAGGTGCTGTGATAAAGGAGTGCCAGTTAATGTTACCAGATTCCTCTCAAGGTCCACAACTTAGAAGGTGCTTGTGACCTCAATGAAAGTTCTCCAAAAACTGCTCAAGAATGCTAATTTCTGGGAAGGAATTGTAAATTATATCACATACAAAAAGGAAGTTCTGTCCCAAATAATTTGGGACACTTTTCTTTCTTACCATGTTACAATGTCACCATCACATTTTCATGGCTCACTTTAAACAGAGAAAACAAAATCTAGACTTTGTTCAGTTCAGCTCAGTTCAGTTGCTCAGTGGTGTCCGGCTCTTTGCAGCGCCATGGACTGCAGCATGCCAGGCTTCCCTGTCCATCACCAACTCCTGGAGCTTGCTCAAACTCATGTCCATTGAGTCAGTGATGCCACCCAACAATCTCATCCTCATCATCCCCTTCTCCTCCTGCCTTCAATCTTTCCCTGCATCAGGGTCTTTTCCAATGAGTCAGTTCTTCACATCAGATGGCCAAAGTGTTGGAACTTCAGCTTCAGCAACAGTCCTTCCAATGAATATTCAGTGACCCCACAAGAGACCGAGCCAGGCTTGCCTGTGAGTGTCCAGGAGTCTCTGGCAGAGGAGTGGGTAGACAGTGGCCTGCCGCAGAGTCAGGGGCATTGAATACAGCAGTTCTGGGAGCCGTGGTGTGCTTCATAAGTCCTTTTGAAGAAGGTCACCATTACCACCATTACCTCTACCATATTCTCTGGTGGCTCAGACGGTAAAGTGTCTGCCTACAATGCAGGAGACCCGGGTTCGATCCCTGGGTCAGGAAGATCCCCTGGAGAAGTAAATGACAACCCACTCCAGTATTCTTGCCTAGAAAATCCCACGGGTGGAGGAGCCTGGTGGGCTACAGTCCCTGGGGTCACAAAGAGTCAGACACGACTGAGCAACTTCATGGAGTTTGGCCTCAGGCCAAACTTCAGGGAGAGGACACAGCCCCACCCATCAACAGAAAATTGGATTAAAGGTTTACTGAGCATGGCTCAACATTTAGAAAATGAAGATCATGGCATCTGGTCCCATCACNTGCTTTTGAACTGTGGTGTTGGAGAAGACTCTTGAGAGTCCCTTGGACTGCAAGGAGATCCAACCAGTCCATTCTGAAGGAGATCAACCCTGGGATTTCTTTGGAAGGAATGATGCTGAAGCTGAAACTCCAGTACTTTGGCCACCTGATGTGAAGAGTTGCCTCATTGGAAAAGACTCTGATGCTGGGAGGGATTGGGGGCAGGAGGAGAAGGGGACGACAGAGGATGAGATGGCTGGATGGCATCACCAACTCGATGGACGTGAGTCTGAGTGAACTCCGGGAGTTGGTGATGGACAGGGAGGCCTGGTGTGCTGTGATTCATGGGGTCGAAAAGAGTCGGGCAAGACTGAGCAACTGAACTGAGCATGGCTCCACCCATCAAAGCAAGACCCAGATTCCCCCTGGCTAGTCCCTCCCATCAGGAAGCTTCCACAAGCCACTTATCTTTACCCATCAGAGAGCAGACAGAATGAAAACCACAATCACAGAAAACTAACCAAACTGATCACATGGACCACTACCTTATATAACTCAGTGAAACTATAAGCATGATGGACCCACCCAAGACGGATGGGTCACGGTGGAGAGTTCTGACAAAACGTGGTCCACTGGAGAAGGGAATGGCAAATCACTTCATCATTCTTGTCTTGAGAACCCCATGAACAGTATGAAAAGACAAAAAGACCCTTTTAAAGCATGTAAATACGAAAGCAAAAGTTCTAATCAAAATGTAAGAGTATTTCTTTGTGAACTTAAGGGCCAGAAAGAGCTCTTGAATAAGACCCTAAAGCACAAAATATCCTATTTAAAACAGAACAGCAGTGGGAGTAATGACCAATGACAGATTCAGAGTTAATATTTGCTGACACCTAAAACTGACAGTGGATTAACATCTTGGCAGACAAGGTATTCCTGCAAATCATCCACATCAACAATAGCAGCAGCAAGAAGTATTAGCAACAACAATCACCAAGGCTGAGAACCCAGTGGGAAAACGAGCCACGGGAGCAGACCCAGATGGTTAAAAAGTACCTGAAAAGATGCTCGCCAGCAAGAACAATCAAAGAAATGCATATTATAACAACAGTGAGGTGTAACTTCATAGCCAACATTAGAAAATCAGGTAATGCCAAGTTTTTGCTGCACTGTTGATATAAGCCGAAATAGTCGTGAGGAATAAAAACAAACCAGAACACAAAATTCAACTATGCAAATGGAACTGAGAAAGTAAAATATGCATTCGTAGTTTCTAGATATATCCATCTAAATTTCCATTCTAGTTAAAAAGTCTCAATATTTATTTTAAAATATAGTGACATTTCACATTTTTGGAAAAATACAGATTATGTAATAAATGCTATTGGTACACCTAACAATTTGGTTACAGAAGTTTAACTTCCCCCTCATAATGTAAACCAAAATAAATTCCAGATGGCATATAGTTGATATATAAATAGCAAATATGTTTGGAATAAAATGAGTGAATTAAATATTTAAATATATCTACAACTAAACTTATATTCAAATTCACCTTCTAAGATTTTGGTCCTTATTGTTGAAAGTGGAACCAAGACCACAACAAACACATCTACTTATTTAGGGAAATTTTTAATGGGAAAGTAAATTATTAAAAAAATGTCAATATTTAAATTATTTTAAAATGGGGAAGGATTACCTGGCAATGACAAAAGGAGCATATTATAATGGAAAAAAAGGATGGATGTAACTACATACAATTTATTTACTTTGGCCATGCCCTGGGGTAGGCAGAGCAGGGATGGGACCTGTGCCCCTGGCAGTGGAAGCTCAGAGCCTTAACCACTCGGCTACCGTGTAAGTCCCAAACTACATATAATCTAAAGACACCTTTATTTGTAGTGGGCTCAATCCCAGGGACGGTGGAGCCTGATGGGCTGCCATCTACGGGGTCGCGCAGAGTCCGACACGACTGAAGTGACCTAGCAGTAGCAGCAGCAGCAGCAACTGATTGCCTAATCCGACTGCCATTTTCAACCCCCATCTCTGAGGCCTGTCACATAGAGGATGGAAAAGTGGGTACTTGCTTTCTCAGCTACCAATCTGACCATGGATACCACTTAACTTAATTCTAACAGAGGAGACATAAAGGATGTTTCTGGAAAAGCTTTTAAGGGGACAGAAACTTGAGGTACCTCTGTTCCTCTTGCTTCCTGCCTTGAATTTTTGCTATGGGAGTCTGCTACTGTATGAACCATCTCATTACCAAAAAGTGATAAACATGAGACTGAAAACTCAGCATGCAAAGACAGTGAGGTAAGGAGCAAAAACATCAGGTAGTTAACGGCATTAGTGAATGGTATCCCAGGTGGCTCAGTGGTAAAGAACCCACTTGCAATCCCTGGGTCAGAAAGATTCTCTAGTGAAGGAAATGGCAACCCACTCCAGTATTCTTGCCTGGGAAATTCCATGGACAGAGTAGCCTGGTGGGCTACAGTCCATGGAGTCGCAGAGGGTCGGACATGACTTAGTGACTAAGCATATAGTGACTACTACCTAACTTGGGGCCATCTACCCTCAGATTTCTTGTTATGTCAGATATTTAAATGTCTTTATCATTTAGGTTACTGCTGTCTTATTACTTGCACATTAAAAAAATTTAACTACATCTGTACCTGCCACCAACAAATTACCATAAACACAATGAAGGGCAAAAAAAGATTGGGGGAAAAATTTGCAACATACATGATGAATTAGAATGCAACATCCTAATAAAATAGGAAATTGCAACACCCCCAGAATGCAGTGGCCAAAAAATGAATTAAATATAATTTCTCCTTATTGGAAATTCATGAAATATAAATAAATCTCAAATAAAAGAACTAAAAGATATTTGCAATCTATCAAATTAACAAATTTTTAAAACAAGAAAATAACTTCCAGGATTGAGCAAGACTGAGTGTGGGGGCAGGGAGAGAGTAAATATTGTCTTTCAAGAAGACAATTTATCACTCTGTATTAAGGTTTAAGAAAATGCATAACCCTTGATCTTGCAATTTTACTTCTAGGACTTTATCTCACATAGTATGTGAAAAGCAAAATCTACAAAGATGTTCATCGCAGTGTTATTTATAATGGTGAAAAATCAGAAATAAATATTCAACAATAGCAATTGTTTAAAAAATTAATAGTGTAACTTTTCTGGAAAATGAAACAGTATGCCAATATTAAACGTTACTGTAGGAAAATATTTAGTTGTATGGAAAATACACTGTATTAAGTGAGCAGAAAACTTACAAATCAGTATATAGAAATCAGAAAGAAAGGTGAGAGAAAACCCACTCAAATATGAACAACCAGTCTGTTAGTTTGAGTAGGCGTGATTATGAATTTCTTTTGTTGTTTTTGTTTCTATGCATATTTTTCTGCATTAAACATGCATCGCTTTTGCATAAAAGGTGCAGTTAATAAGGACCTTCCAGGAGGCTTTAGTACTATGGGATATAAAATGTCCGGAACCTCTTTCTTCCCCCAGACCCCCTCCTTTTCTGCTGTGTCTGGTTTCTTTCGCCTCTTGTCTTCCCTGGTCAGCTTCGCTGAATGCAGATTATAGGAAGCGCCATTCGGGAGTTCAGCTCCACGGAGACCGAGACCGGCACGCGGCGTTTGGAGAGCCGCGTCCTCTGCGGAGCGCGCAGCGCGCGGAGGGGCTCCCGGCTCCCCATCAATCAGCTGGTGATGGCCACCACGACGGAAGGACTTTTCCAGAACTCCTTGCGTTTTCTTTCAATTCTCTGGAGGTTTTCGCGATTCCAGCACTCCTGCCCGCCTGCAATGGCCCCATAGCCAACCGCGCTCGCGTTCGGGGTGCGACCTGCCAATTGCAGGAAATGGCAGCGCTGGGTCCCCATCGCAGACTCCTAGGAAGTCCCAGCCCCTCCCCGGGGAAAGACCCCATCGAGTGCCTTCCGGGCCCTCTGACACCCGGAGGCACCAAATAGGTTCCAAAGCACTTTGCTAGAGATAATTCCATGTTAAACAAACAAACAGCAACAAAAATAACGCTCACCGCAGGGAACAGCCGGTGCGGGCCAAGTCACTAAGAAAAGCCAAGTCCGAAATCCTGCTCCAGGAGCTCACAGGAAGGGTGGGNTTTTTTTTTTTTTTTCCTGGCTGCACCATGTGGCATATGGGATCTTAGTTCCCTGACCAGGGATTGAGCTCACGCCTCTTGCATTGGAAAAGCTGAGTCTTAACCACTGGAACATGAGGGAAGTCCCTAAATGACCGCTCTATTGTAGGACTTGGAAATCCACAGCTAAGTGATTGTCTGGGCATGAGATCCTGGACCTGGGGTGGAGAAAGTAGACTTTGGGCAGGATGTCTCCCCTCAAAGTTTGCCAGCCTATGGCAGACACACACCTGAGGGGTCAGAAATTTGCTCCCTATACGGGGTTGTCACTCCTATAGTAGCCGATGCACTTCTCCTAGCTATGACTTGTAGAGTCAGAGAGGCTAGATTAGAAAAAGTAGTCTAAAAGGGCAGAGCAGTTAACCGTTTTGCAGAAAGAATATCTGTTTGCATGTGTTTGGCTAATGGGGTTTCTTTTTCTTTCATGTAAAAGACAACGGCCTCCTTATTTTTTAATTTCTCTTTCTTAAAAATGTGTCTATCTGTTTCTGACTGTGCTGGGTCCTCCTGGCTGCACAGGCTTTTCTCCAGCTGCAGCACGTGGGGGCTGCTCTCTAGTTGTGGTGCCTGGGCTCCTCACTGCAGCGGCTTCTTCTGTTGTTGAGCACGGGCTCTAGGGCACGTGGGCTTCAGCACTCGTGGCACATGGCCTCAGTAGTTGCAACTGCCAGGCCCTAGAGCACCCAGGCTCAGTAGTTGTGGCACCTAGGCTTAGTTGCCCTGTAGCAGGTGGGATCTTCCTAGATCAGGGGTCAAACCCCGTCCCTTGCAGTGGGAAGCAGATTCTTTACCACTGAGCCACCAGGGAAGCCCCTTATTTTTCTATGATGTGATATCAGGGAAATGAAAACTGCTCTAGCCCACTGGGGGAGTATGAAATGGTGTAGCCAAGGAGATGGAGTCCATCTTTCAATCAGTTAGCTCTTGGTGTGTAACAGACCACTGTGAAACTTAGTACTGTAGAAATAACACACGTGCTCTGCATGAGCTCCTGTTCTCCAGGAGGCTAACCAGGCTTTTCCTGACAGTGACGTCAGCCTTCCAAAGAAAGAGCAGCAGAGGAAAAAAAAAAAAAAAACAAGAACAGGAAACTCACTGCATAGGCCCTAGTCAAGCCCCTGCTTGTGTTTTCTTGGTTATATCCTGTGGGCAAAAGCAAATCATATGATTGGTGGACATGAAAGTCACATTGCAAAATGTGTATGTGTAGGATTGAAGATGACCTTCTGGCCATTGTTGTAAACTGCCATTCTATCAAGTACATATACACTCTTTTTGGTGTCAGTGCCTATATGTTAGACATCTATGAGGATGTTTATCTCACTGTCTCTTCGTGTGATAGAAAAACACTGGGAATTATTGAAATGCACATTTGACTAGGAGTAATCACAAAAACATCTGTGATACTGAATACATAATGCAGTTGAAGAGTGAATGATGGATTCATGTATACAATCCTAAAAGACATTAACATTTTTATTGATGTGACCATTTTCAAAGTCTTTATTAAATTTGTTATAATATTGCTTCTGTTTTATGTTTGGTTTCTTAGCCACAAAGGATGTGGGATCTTAGCTCCTCAACCAGGGATCGAACTTGCACCCCTTTCACTGGAAGGCAAAGTCTCAACTATTGGACTGCCAGGCAAGTCCCTAAAAAGACATATTTTTAAATGAAAAAAGCCAGTTGATGAACCATATAGACTTCATATACCCAATGTATGCAAAACCTAAATTCCTGCAGATATCACATCTCATCATGTATGCACATGACAAATATCAGGAAATCTATACTCTAGATGGAGAATAGTAGTTACCACTATGGACGGGATGAGCTTGTGTGGTGAGCAAAAGGAATTTTATTTCATTTTGAGGGGTATCACATTTGTTTTTTGCCTTGATGAGTAATATTTAAATCTGAACTTCAAGGAATAACTTAGTTTGATCCTCATGAACTGGGCTTCAGTCTCATTATTTGAGCAGTCACAGACATGGAGGAGGCCCTGTGCCTGGAGACTTTCTCCTCGTCTGTCCCTTCAGTCAGTCAGTCACCCGTGCTCCTTGGTGGGAATGTTTCAAGGTTAGTAAACCAGATCCAGGGGCTTCCCTGGTGGCTTAGTAGTAAAGAATCCACCTGCCAATGCAGGAGACACAGGTTCAATCCCTGGGTCAGGAAGATCCCCTGGAAAAGGAAATGGCAACACACTCCAGTATTCTTGCCTGGAAAATCCCATGGACAGAGGAGCCTGACAGGCTACACTCCATGGGGTAGCAAAAGAGTCAGACCTGATTGTCTAAACAACAACAATAAACCAGATCCAAGTCCGGGCAAGCTTCTGGAACTTACTCTCTTCAAAATACACCATTCATCCTAGTCATTATGGTGCCCAAAGTGACAGCAAGCGTAGTTCCTGTTTGCATAGTTTTGGGGTCCTGGCTACAAACGCCAGCCAAAATGTTACGGTATCATTTTTTCCTAAACAATTTCAACATCGTCTAAAGTTAGTTGGTCACTACACTTTTACGAAACATTCTTGTCTGGTGAATTATAATTTTGAGGCTGACACAAGTAGAAATTTAATTGTTCCCATTTCCTGTTCATTCCAGTCAAAATGTTTAGTTTCTAGAATTTCTGATATTTCCACAATGTACTGTAAAAACGTTAGTCCACCATCTACAAGGACTATTTTATTATTCTCTGTCTACACCACCCTTTTGGGGTTCTTGGGAAAGGAGTAATGCCAGACAAAATACCACAGTTATTTCTTTGGCATGGCCATCTGACTTACATAACACAGGGAAAGGACTGCTTCACCTTACTGACCAGTTAGGATGGAAACTAAGGAGCCCAGCCTGGTGCTTTGTGATGACTTAGAGGGGTGTTATGGGAGAGTGGAAAGAAGGCTCAGGAGGGAGGGGATATATGTATACATATGGCTGATTCATGATGTTGTACAGTAGAAACTAACACAGCATTGTAAAAGCAATTTTATTCCAATAAAAAACTCACAAAAATTATAATTATTTCAGATACCATTGCCTAATGTTTTAAGATTTTTTGGATGTGGCCCATTTTTAAGTATTTATTGAATTTATTACAATATTGCTTTGCTGTTTTTGTTCTGGTTTTCTGGCCACTGGGCACCTGAGATCTTAGCTCCCTGACCAGGGATCGATGCTGCACCCCTTGCATTGAAAGGTGAAGTCTTAACCACTGGACCACCAGGGAAGCCCCTAGGTAGTATTTTAAAAATGGATTCTTTGGTATCTGATGCCTAATGATACCTTTATAGTATTGATTTATTCTCTTGAAGAGAAAATTTAAAACAACTATGACAAAACTAAGTTTAAAAAAAAATTTGTATTGACTTGCAGGTTTTAAAATTCTGTGCTTCCTTCCTGTCCTACACTTTTTCTTGTGCCTAGGTATGTACAGTTCTATTGCAGAACACACACACACACACACACACACACACACANGAGGGGTGGGGGGGCAAACCATCCTCACAGGAGACTCACAGGCCCTAGTGATGTATAATGAGCCAATATCATCCTGCGCAGTTTACCGATGAAGTTGGCGAAGGGAAACAGGCATTTATTGAACTCCTACTATGGGCCAGCTACTTTCACCTAAGCTACCTTTTAGTCCATAAAGCAAGTGAAGCCCTGGGGAAAGAAATAGGTCCATTTTACCAATAAAGAAACCGAGGTTCAAAGGAATAACACTCCCATTTTACGGGTTAGGAAACTGAGGCCCCTAGGAGGAGGGTCAAATGCCCAAGATCTCACCAGCAAATGCGTGGCTCTAATCTGGGTCTGAGGACACCAAAGCCGGAAGGGTTTCTCCCACTTTGCGACCTCATCGACTGTAGCGCCCGCCAGGCTCCTCTGTCCATAGAATTCTCCAGGCCGGAATACTGGAGTTGGTAGCCGTTCCCTTCTCCAGGGGATCTTTCCAATCCAGGGGTTGAACCCAGGTCTCCCGCAATGCAGGCAAGTTCTTTACCAGCTGAGCCACCAGGGAAGCCACAGAAACCACTAGAGCGCCCCAACTCGTCCCCCGTCAAAGCTGCAGAAAGTGCGGCGCTCGAGAGGATTTTACTGCCTTTAGTCCAGCGCCCCCTATCGGGCTCAGCTGCCATTGCTCATAATACTGTTAGGCGCTTCCCGGCCCTCGAGACAGTCCCCGCTGCTGACCCTCCAAGCAACTTGACCCCTGCTCGATTTCCTCCGTGAAAGGTAAGTGGAAGTTACTGTTTCCACTCTGGTAAATGGAAGTTCTGTCGCCCCTTCGAGGGTGGGACGGAGCTGCCCAGCCCGGTCTGCTCGCTGTTTTCCCAGCCTGTTCTGAGGTTTCCTAACCCTGAACCCCGCCGCTCTGAAATGCGTGTCCACCTCCAGGGAGATGTGGAGGGGTTCGCATCATCCAGAAATGGAATTTCTAGCCCTCGGGCAGCATTTGAGGAGATCCTAGAGCTATAAGTCCTATTTACACCGTTAAGGACAACGTGAAAGCATGGCTTGTACCCAACTGCCTTTTCCCGATTTTGTCTCTTGCCACGGAGGTGTGTGGTGTGGGTGGAGGTGACGCTGAGGTGTGTGTGTGTGTGTGAGAGGAGATCGTCTGGTGCCGACTGGAATGATATGGGGGTAGGGATGGGGAATTGGGAAGACAAGTGTATTATGGGGAAGAAAGTTAGATCTGGAAGCCAAGTGTGCGTTTCGGAGGTTGGAGGAAGAGGTAACTTGTGCAGAGAGGGGAGTGGGAGCCTTTTGCTCACCCCTCCCCTTCCCAGGTGGCTCAGACAGTAAAGAATCTGTCCCCAGTGCGGGAGACTCCGGTTCGATCCCTAGGGGTCGGAAGGTGCCCTGGAGAAGAAAATGCTTACCCATTCCAGTAAGACTCTTGCCTGGAGAAGCCCATGGACAGAGGAGCCTGGTGGGTTACTGTCCAGGGGATCGCAAAGAGTAGGACACGACTGAGCGACTAATACACACACACACACACACACCAGACCAAGGAGGGGGTCCCTGGGGTGGGGGTCGCGATGCCCGCGGGCGCAGAGTGCAGGGCGAGCTCAGGGCCGCGGAGCGCGTGTGTACAAGTGTGTACGTGTGTGTACGTGTGAAATGCGGACCGGCGGCCGCGGTGGAGGGTAAGCTCGGCAAAAATATGAATAATCAACACATCGCTCACACCTCCGNCTTGCTCGATTGGGTCTCTTAATGCGGGTCAATTCGCCTTAATTCCGCGGTGGCGGGGACGGCCACCGCCTTGGTGCGCAGCTTCCTCCTTGAAGGGGTTGCAAACGGCGGGCTTACCCCAGCACAGCCTCAGACCGGGCTTGACGCGACCGCCACCCTATCCACCCAGGAAATCGGGTCCCCAGGTGCGCGTGAAGGCCGCAACAGGCACTTCTTTCTCTGTGGATCACCTGTTCCCCAACACACACACACGCATCGTGGACCCTGCTCCGACGTCTGCGCTCCAAACATCCAAACGCGGCTGCTGCTTCGAAAATCTGTGCAGCTGACCTTTCCGCGTCTCTGACTCGGCTCCATCGCTCACTCGGCATGCCCGGAACAAGAGAATGAGAGGGAAGGGTATTTCTGAGAGGGTGAAAGAGCAGGAGAGAAAAGAAGAGGAAGAAAAAGAAGAGGAGAGAAAGGGGAAGTGACTTTCTGGAGTTGTCGAATGTTAGGATAAAGCCCTCTGACTCCTTCAGTCCGTTTTCACTGGCCTGGGTGTCACATCGTGTGTCTGAAAAGCGTTTTTCGTCGCCTCAGTATTTCTGCAGCTGTTCCCGCTGGAATCCCTTTCACTCTGAAAAAATAAATCAAGAAGACAATCTAAATTTTTACCAAATTGTCTTTAAAGGGCTCTGTTTGGTATGATGATGGAGTCCTGAAATATTTGTAGCACATTGCGAAGACAGTAGTTGCTGCCCCTCCCCCATCCCGGGGAATTTTTTTTATGAAGCGTTCAAGTCCAATTTCAATAAGAAATTTGGAGTGGAGTTGGTGGATTTGGATATTTAACTGATGCAGAGTCGAAATCTGAACTGGGAGGGAGTGGAGTTGGGCATTAAAAAAAATTATTTTACGAAGCATTGTGAGCTAAATATTGTCAGGATTCAAAGATAGTGAGCCAATCTATTTCTACTCAGACAAATAAAAATCAAAGGCGTCAACTAAAGCAAACAAATTGGAAAATTCAGGTCCGAAGAGAGGTTTTCGGAGAGTGCTGCTTTTTTACATTTATAAAACCCAGACTGTCCCTGCGGATCGAATTCCCTGCGAACCAGTCAGGCTCAGTTCGTCCGGTTGCTAGACCGAAGCGCCCCGTGTGTGTCTGGGTGTGGGGGTGAAGATCGGGCTCTGTCCTGTCTCTTATACACATCTTCCTAGCTCTTCTTTCCAGAGCAGCAAATAGAAATGGATTGGTTCAAGCCCTAGTGAATACATTTGGTTCATAACACAGCTTGCCTTTAAATCAAATTTATAGTTGCCTAAAATAGACTCTCCAACTGTGCAGAAGTCATATAAGTAGCAGTTGGAATGATAAGAGTACTTTTGCCATTCATTCAAAAGCACATAAGTGGCTAAAGATACACTTTTCAATTGTTCTCTATCCTACTGAGACTATTGTAAGGATTCAGTTTCTCCTCAATTACACTAAAATGATGCACTTTTGTCTGCTGCTGTTTTGAATCCCTATTATCTCTAAATGTGTTTCCCTGTAATATTAAAAGGTGTCAAGTAAAACACCAGAGAGCTCAAAAGGTTGTTGTTTCTTTTCCTTTCTTAC
>SJYV01043568.1:257972-296593 GCA_006410875.1 Neotragus pygmaeus | reverse complement strand
AAAAAAAAGTGGGGGAGGGGGGGGGGGGGGGGGGGGAGGGGGGGGGGGGGGGGGGACCAGGAGGAAGGGGAGAGATTAGGCAGCCATCAATCTCCTCCTGTTTCTCCCAGAACAGGTGATGCTTCAAAATTGTGATCACTTTCTGGAGGCAGCGCTGCCACTGGAAGGATGCGAGCGACCTAAGGCGGAGGGCCTGAGGCGGCAGATCTGAACTTGCGAAGGATATAACCCAAAGTTTAGCTACATCAGCCCGCACCTCACTCGTGGAAGCAAAGGACAGGTTATCTTTTATTATTTTCCCCCAAGAGAGACTCCAACTTGAGCACTTGATCCCGTTTCTTGGATTGCTTCTGGAGGAGACGGCTTGGTGGCAACGTTGGGAAAAGCGAGGACAGGGTTGTAACTCATTTTTTTTAAAGCGACAGTAGATAAGACTTTTTAAATGTTTGGGATCCAAGATACTTTAGGAAGAGGACCAGCTCTAAAAGAGAAATCGCTGGGCGCCGAGATGGATTCGGTCAGGTCCTGGGTCCGAAACGTCGGCGTGGTGGACGCCAATGTCGCGGCGCAGAGGTAACGGGACGGCCGCAGAGTGATTCTGCTTGCGATCTCTCGCCTGTTCCCTCTCGCTCTCACTGTCTGTCTCCGTGTGTCATCCCCCTCGCTGGTGTCTCTCTCGCTCGTTCTCTCTCCTCCGCTTCTGTCGCCCTGGCCCCGCGCTCTAGGGCTCACCCTCCTGCCGGCAGGTCGCTGCTGTTAGGGGAATACTTACCCCTCAGCCAACACTCGAGTTTCTGAACTGCCTGCGTTCCCCCACTCCTTCTCCGCAGACTACTCTTTGGGAGGAAAAATAACAAAGTAGTATCTGATGCTTCTCAGCTTGGTCCCTAGTCCTGGAAGGCGGGCCGGGCCAGGAAAGGAGAGTGAGGACCCAGACCGGCGGCCGCCGGAGGAGAGCCGGCTTCCCGGCTATTCTCGGGTTTCGTCTCGCTCCTTGAGAGCGCCTCTCCTCCCGCATCTTGTCGGGCGATTCCTGGAGGCCCGGAGCCCACGGCCAGATGGCGGCGGCGGCTAGAGGAGCCGGAGAAGCCGGAGCGCGCCTGCCGGGGAAGGCAGATCCGCCGGGCGCCCAGGGAGGGGGCAGGCTGGAGGGTCCGGGCGCAGAGATAAAACAGTGGACCAGACCCACAGAGGCGGGGGTGAGGAGGAGAGGAGACTAAACAGAAAAGACGGGGAGTAACAGTAGAAGGAAACGAGGAAAGGAGACGTGAGGCAAGCGCAGGGTCACAAGCTTCTAGTTATACGAGTCCCTGAAGTTGACTTCGTTTTGAGCATCCTTGTGCCGGGGGTAGTAAACGCCTTGTCTAGGCTGCCACCCCGTGAAGACATTCTGGTTCCCCTCCCGCATCACCACTGTGGAGCTGAGATGTGTGGTCTCTACGACCTTGTCTGCGGGAAACAGCTCCTTAACGCCCAAGACTCCACGAACTTCTTCCCATGACTGCAGCCTCACTATCGGCTCTCCTGCCCACCCCCCTCTAAGTCCCGACACCGCGCGGAGAACTGACTCCAGTCCCGGCCGGGACTCCAGGTGTCCCGGTTAGAGCGAAGCGGGCCGCCGCCCTCGGAGGAGAGGAAGCCAGAGTCGCTTCGCTCGGGAGACCCGGACAGGCGGCAGCTCCCTCCCTCTGCCTCAGCCCGGGGGCGCCAGTGTCCTGGAGCAGATGGCTCGCCGCGGCGGCGGCGGCGGCTTTCCCGGCCGTCTGGGGGACTCGCTGGGCTGCGGGCCGAGGGAAAACAGGCAGGACCGCAGAGCGGGTGCCTCGGCGCAGTCCCTTAGCCGACCTCTCAAAAGACACCTCCTCTACTTTCCTCCTTTCCCCGATCTAGTAATTGTCAAAGTTGAAGCAGGCAGTCCGATGGGGGACTCTAGTCAAAATCTTACACTCTTCAAAAGAGTGAAAGTACTCGTGCGCCCTGGGGACAGACGCCCGGCGACCCCAACGCCCCGAGCAGCTACGTCCATCTGCTTCCTCTCCTGGGCGCCAGGTCTCCCGTTAAATGTGATCTGGCGGCCAGTTTGTCTCCGGCCGCGACAGGTCGGCGGGGAGGTGTGTGCACAGACTCAATAGGCTCCAGGGCATCTCCAGGTTCCGCCAACGCGGCTTCCGCGGTCAGCGGGTTTGGCCGGTGACGCCCAGAAATGCGGCTTGAGCCGGGAGAATGTCGGCTCCAGGCGAGGACGCGCTCTGACTCTTAATAACCTTTCGGCTTGTCCCAAGTTCAGCAGCTCCAGGGGCGAGGTCCTCAGGATCACGTCGTCCTTGGTGGGCCCCGATCCCTAGTACAGGTCAAGGGGGCTTGCGCCCTGCCCCTAGCCCGCTCGCAACTTTTCGGAAGAGCGAGGGAAGCAGGGGTGAGGCCTCCCCGTAGGCCTTGGACTTAGCCTCTAGGCTTCCCGTCCGGCCCCCTCAGGGTTCTCGCTCACCGTCTTTCTGAGTAGTTTGGGAGGCGTTGTGGGCAATAGTGCCAGGACGGGTAACTCCAATGAAGATGAAGGAAAAGGATCACTTCTTTCAAAGTGATGAGGCGCTTAGCCCCTATGCTCCGGGCCCAGCTCCGAATCCTGACCCAGTCGGGGGAATCGCGACTGAGGAACAAGATGGGGGCGGCCCGAGGGGACGAGACTTGGGCCGCTGGGGGTGGGGAGGACCCTCCCGGCTTTGGTCTGCAGTCGCGGTTCCTTGGCCTCTGCTAAAGGCTGGAGGTTGAGCTCCCGGGAGTGGGATGCCCGCAGGCTGGAACAGCTGTGACTCCTCTAAGGAGTCCCTGCTTCTTAATCGCAATAGAAGAAAAGGACCCTTAACTGCTATGTTGCCTCGGCCCGTTTGGTAACTTCGTGTCTTTCTCTTTCCTCGTGTCCTGTGTCCCCACCGTGCCTCTTCATGCGCAGCGGCGTAGCCCTGTCCCGGGCCCACTTTGAGAAACAGCCTCCCTCCAACTTGAGGAAATCCAACTTCTTTCACTTCGTCCTGGCGCTCTACGACAGACAGGGGCAGCCGGTGGAGATCGAGCGCACCGCCTTCGTAGACTTTGTGGAGAACGACAAAGTAAGCGCACGTCCCCTCTTCCCCTCGCGAGTCTCATAACTACCTACTTGCAAAGCACTAAAGATCCCATCTGTCACTCCGGAGACTTTTCCGCTCCCATCAGAAGGGATGATAAATCGAGGCTTCTCACCCCCAGCCTCCTAAATCAGTCGGATTTCCCCGCACCTTATCCCGCCTGCACCTCCCGCAGGGGCGCCGGTGGCTGCTCACCCGGCTCCTGGATCGTTAGCAGAGCGTGGTCACGGACTGACCGCGGAGCAGATATCCTTCCGACAAGAGCATACATAGTTTAAACATATAGTCAAGGCTGCCCCTGCCCTTCTCCGGGTTATTTATTATTATTATTTTGCACCTGCGATCGCGTCAGGGTGGGTAAGATAGGTACAAGGTGGAAACGCACAAAAACCAGTCTTGGGTTGCCGGACTACCCGCCCCAACCCTAGCCTTCTTTTCCACTCTGGTTCCCACAGCAGTGCCAGCCCCCATCCCAGGCCTGGGTGTAGGCGCTGAATTCGAGCTCAGATGAAGAGGATGTGGGAGGAAGGGAACATCTCCTGCCTTCTCTGGGCCTCAGTCCTCAGCTTCCTCAGCTGTACAATTCAAGTTTGGGAGCAGGCTCCTCCTAGGGTTGTTCTTGAACTTGGGCCTGGGCCCCTGAGTTCATTGCCCCAAGCCTCCAGTTCTGGTGGGACATGGCCAAATGCTGCTCTCCCAAGTGACAGGTCCCTTCCATTCTGCAGCATCCGATGGCTTGGGTGGGGCCTGTTTAAACGCAGCATGGACATGGCGTCTGGTGGTCCCCAGTCTGGGGGTCGCCTTTCTGAGGACATTTTAAAGGAGAAGGGACAGACTGTTGGAGAGAGTCAAGTGCCTGGGAGCCTTGGAAAGTTTTGGAGTGTGGCCAGTGTCCAGTGTTGCTGCCCTTTGACCTGGGCCTGGGCAGGGGTCTGTTCAAAGCTGCCGAGTGACCAAGAGAAAGGCTGTGGGAGTTTGGAAAGCAAAGGTCTCTGTCTTTTCAGGAACAAGGCAACGAGAAGACCAACAACGGCACCCACTACAAGTTACAGCTGCTCTACAGCAACGGTGAGCGCCTTGCGCCCCTCAAGGCACCTGCGCCAGCCTCTTATAAGGAAGGCAGTTGACCTTGTCCTGGTCTTTGGCAGGCATCCTCCAGGCCTAGGGAGAGCAGGGCTGCGGGAGCTGTCTCCGAGCCAGGGGCAAGGGCGGGTGGTCTCTGACCCCAGGACGGCTCAGCTTGCACTCTGCCCCTCCGGCGTCGGGACAGGTTTGGGGTGCCCGGGAGGGGCTCCCCAGCACTCACCTCATGCCCGCCCCATCTCCCCGGCAGGTGTTCGAACCGAGCAGGACCTGTACGTCCGGCTCATTGACTCAGTCACCAAGCAGGTGAGCCTGGAGTTCACTCCCTCCCCCTTCCTCTGCTTGAGGGTCCTCCATTCTCCTCCCTCCCCACCCTCCTTGTCTGTCTTTGAGATTTGCTGGGGTCACTCTTCACAGCCCCTCCACATCAACTGACACTTTGTCTTCTCTGGAAAAAGATTTTTTCCCTCTCTCTCCCAAATTGTCCAGTTTCTTTCTGGTTGGGGAGGCTCTGGGGATGGGAGTAGGCAAACAGAGGGATGAAGAGGGGAAGGACTTATTGGGAGATTCAGCACCCCTCCACCCCCTACTACACACAAACATTCCCTTTTGCAACAATTATGTCCTCACTAGAGCAAACTTTTCTCTTGGTATTTTGCTGGAGTTAACCAGGCACAACTCAGGTTCAGTGCGACCAGCGGGGACTCCTGAGGAAGTTGTGGTTAGAGAGAAGAAACCCGATTCTGTTCTCGCTCTAACGTCCCTTTTTCTTTGTCCCTCCCTGCCGGCGCCTCCTTCTCAGCCCATAGCTTACGAGGGACAAAATAAGAATCCGGAAATGTGCCGAGTTCTCCTGACACACGAAGTGATGTGCAGGTAAGAGCCGAGTTTTCCCACTGACTTGCCTGCGTCCCCGGCGATGACCTTGGGGAGGGGTGGCGCGCTTGGACGGGCGGCCTCGCGGGGACTTGCTTGTAGGGCCGGTTGGCTGGATTGCCTCTTTAAAAGTCAGATTCTAAGAACAAATTGATCAGGACTCGAAAAGGCAACCCAGAACCACCCAGGATTCCATCCCCATGAGTGGCAAGAGTTTGCTCCGTGGAAGACCTGCCGTCCAGCGGTCCGCAGAACGCGGGGAGGGGCTGGGCAGGCGCGGGTCGAGTTTGGGGTGGGGACTTTCCCTGAGCCGGTCCGCACGGCTCGGTTCCCGCCGGTCCCGCGCATTCTAGGGGCAGATGTCCAGGAGGGGCCACTTGTAGAGTTACCGAGTCAAGGTTTTGGAACGACTCAGTCTGGACAGGCCAGAGGATCGAGCGGTCCATTTTGGGGATGCTACCCCCTCGTCCCCCAGATGAGGCCCCTGCCTGTGATGCAGGAGCGTTTTCTTCTTGCGGAGACGTTTCTTTTTCTAGATTTCCTGAGCCAGGGGAGTTTCTTAGGTCAGGATGAACTACCGGGCAATGGATGGGAGGAACTGGGAGAGAACCTCACCGGGTAGATCCTGGGTCTGGAGCAACAGCTGGATTTTGACTGCCGAGTTGTAAGAGGTGCAATCTACCCGGATTCCTACACCATTTCCCATGTTCTTTTCTGAGATAATTCATTCCATTTTGAATCCTTTCTTCTCCTGGACCAGAAGAAAAAATATTTTTTTAATAGAAGAAATTCATCTGTACATTTATTCATTCTTTCAACAAATGTATATTGAGTGTCTAATATGTGCTAGTTATGGGGGATCCCACAGCAAAGGAGAAAGGATATAGAAAGGAAACTCTGGGAAGAAGTGATTATTTTACTATAAAAATTTCAGTGTTTATATCCATACATGGTTTTCTTCCTTCAAGATCTCTGATTGGAGAGAAAGCCTCAATTCTTTCATACACTGCTACTGCTTCAGTGAATGTCTTCCAACATCAGCCTTGCTAGCTTTGGGTAATTGCAAGCCATCTGATTTAGTTTGAATTGTTTTATGGGCAGCTCCTGGCAGCCCCGTCTCCCTTCTCACCCAGTCAGGAAGAAACCATTACAATCAGACGTGTTTGTTTTGGTTTTGACCAAGTATTAGAAAAACAAACTTTGCCAACTGCAGAGTTCAGCTCTGTCAGTGGCCTCAGCTGAGGGGATCGAGGGTTCCCTGCCTGAGTAGCTGAGTGAGGTGTGGGTAAGCAGATCGGTACTCCGTTATCCCAGGGTTCCTTGATAGGTACAAGCAGAAAGAAAATACAGTTCCAAGGTGAACTTGCATGTGATACCTCGGTTAAATAGTCAGAACATTTTGATTTGGTTGGCTAATTGAAGGGTGGGTTTTTCTCTGTTAAATTCTTTTTTCTACTTTCAAACATCTTTGTGGGGAGAGATTATCTTCTTACACACAAAAAGAAAACAAAACCCAAGTCTGGCCCATTGTCTGATGAATTATACCTATCACTTTAAATAATACTCGCATACCCCATCCAGCTGTAGTTCAGAGTGACATTTTTATTTTTAAGCCCAATCAAATCCACCTCATTTTATGCTGTTTAAGTAGCAGCATCAATTTTTAAAGCCTCTAGTTTAGTCTGCATTAGTAACACAATATAAAAATTTAATGTACTGTAACTTCTCTTCATTTGAGACCTGAGAAGATGCTCTGCTATTTTCTTTCCAAACTAGAATTTAAAACAAATATTAATTATGGGTAAATAAATGATCCATGGAATGGGTATTGTGTCTGTATTTGTGTGTGTGTGTATGTGTGAGCGCTCGGAGATTAGCTGGAGTGATAGATTTGGATCTATCTGAAAGGGAGGATCCCATTCAATCTGTCAGTCAGAGCTGGTTGACTCTGCAATCAGGAAAAAAAGTTCCCTCTCCCACGTTTTGCGTCAGTTATCAGAGTCAGTGATTAAGGAGTGAGTCAGATGAGCCTCATTTCTCAATGGGTACTGCACAAACAGAGTTTCATTTGCATGGTATTTGTGGCATACCTGCAAATTTTCCTGAATGCTTTTGTTCTGTCACCTTTGGTTAACAACAAAAACAAACAAAACAAAAACAAAAACTCATAAACCGATGTTTTGCTTTTGGAGGGGGGGGGGAATAAATCTCTTTTAGGTATAACTTTTCTCTCCCTTCCCCAGTTGTCTCCACTCCTCTCTTCCCTGCTTCAGTTCATTTTGCCAATTATTAGCAAGGAGAAATCTAGTTGTTATGTCGCTGCCAGCCATCCCTATGCCCTCAATGCTCAGAGGGTTAAAAGATATTATAATTTGAACAGAAGTCGTCTCAAGGCCTACAGCTGGCTAATAACAGAGTTGTATTGAGCCGGAGCAAACCCCACAGCTGTGACTTTTCGCCACAAGGCGCAGGCTAGACGGGGCCCTAATCAGATGGGCCAGCCGGGCAGTGGGGCCAGTGTCTTTATCGGCCAGATGGTGTGAATTTAGACACTTTTGTTATGCAATCGCAGGGAGGAGTTGGGGAGAAGAAAACAAAACAAAAGCTACCATGCTGTGCGCTTATTTGAGTTTGAAATTAGAGACAGATTTTTGAAAGTTGAGGGTTGAATTTTAAAAACGATTTTGGAGGGGAAAGGGCACACTGGCTAGGAGTTTGGCTGACTGGACACTCTATGCCCGAGACTGGCGCTTTTTTCCCTTTGCTTATCCCCCATCTTGATCCCTTTCTGAAAAATGCAGGTAAGATTCAGCCTTGGGATAAAATTTTTCTTATTCCCCACCTCTCATCCCCAAATGGTTTGATTTTTTTTTTTTTTCCTCTTTCCCTCTCCAAAGATCCCACAAGAAGATAGGGAAGGTAGACGAGGCCTGTGAGCAAGCTGAGAGTATTTCAGGTAAAAGGTTCTCCAAATAAGGACTAGAGTAAAATAAGCCAAACCATGCCCAGTGAGGAGCAGAGAAAGAGCTTTCATTTTCATTCATTAGGGGAAAAAAAGTACTTTAGAGCTTCCTCGTGGAATTTAGAGACACAGCCTTAACCTAGCGCAAGTTCAGTTTCCTCATTGTTTCCCATCTTTTCTTATTTTTCAGTCTTGTTCAGTTTAAAAAAAATACTTTTGGACTGGCTTGTCAGAAAATATCCCTAAGAAACCTTTTAATGACAGTAACTGAACCTGAAGTTGGTCACACAGGCTTTGTGTCTACACCGAAAAGAAGGGAGATTTGAGCTGGTTATTCTGAGTAATTCAGGGACCTGGTCCTTCATGTCAACGCCCCATGTCCCTGATCTCAGAGTGATTGTTTGGGGAATGTGAGTTCATGGAAGTCTTATATTCTCTACTTCCCTTTGCTTATGTTACTGTTGCTGGTTTGAGGACTGAATGTCATTTAAGAAACTAAATAAAGAATAACCAGGACATCTTGATGAGCCCTTTTCTTAAAAAAAAAAAGAAAAAAAGAAAAGAATTAGCTTTGGCTAACTCAGAAAAATTTGATGAAGGTCTCAGATGGGGTGAATACAGTCCACTCCTATAATTTTTTTTACCTTCACTATTATAGTCCAACAGCTGAGTGCTTGTTGCATCTTTTCTGAGTGTTAACATTAGAGATTATACTTAAATATGTTACTGTTGGAAAATGGAAGATTGGACCCTAAAGTTTCTCTGAATTTTTCTTGGAATATCATTTCCTTCCCTGAGTGGATTCCCCACATTGTATTTCACTGGCACCAGGCTTACATTTTTATCTGTTTTTCTTTTCCTCCAAAGAAAGTCCCCATGGAGAGCAGCTGAATTCAGCTGAGCAATTTTGCAAACTTACTTGGCTTCCTCAGAATCACTCCTTCTCAAACTACAATAGATTGGCACATTCTGAATGTGTACTCTTGTATTAGATTGTATTTAGACTCACACACAGATTCAGGTTGGGTTGACCTGCTGGTGATGTACAAGAGGAGTCTTGTTAGAAGATTTTCAGATACCTAGCTGGATAGGATTTTAAAAATTGTCTTGCTAAGAAAAAAAGGTTTGTCTGGGCTGCAAAGGTATTATTCTTATGATGTAAGCAATAGAGATAATAGAGGTGGGAGACAGGAATTGGGAGGGAGGTGGGGAACAATGATGGGATGGGTAAGGAGTTGGGAAAAGAGACAAGGGTTTTGGGAGGTGGGAGAGCAGCTGGCCAACATTTTTATTGGTGTTAATCTTGGGATGGGCTTCCCTTGTGGCTCAGCTAGTAAAGAATCTGCCTGCAATGCAGGAGACCTGGGTTCGATCTCTGGGTTGGGAAGATCCCCTGGAGAAAGGAAAGGCTACTGGGTTGGAATTTTCAAAGTTAATACTTAATATAATTTCAAAGGCAAAATATTATTTCAGAAAGTTTCAGCGGCAAACGCTAGCATCTAAGAAAGTTGAAACAAGCTTTCTTTTACTTCCTACAAATTTGATTAAATTTCTCCAAGCCTTATCATGCCCACTGGGTGAAAGTTTTTTTAAGCATATCTCACGTATTTTTAACTTTTGGAGAATGGTAGAATTGTTCACTGAAGAATCCACACATCTCATATGACATATGAACTTGAAATTTCTTTTTAGAAGTATCTGTTTGTTTATTGATAGTTCTGTAGAGGATCAGAGAGTGCACTGTGCAGAACCGGAAAGCAAATCTAAGACTGGGCTGGGGTTGGGCCTTTGAGTCTCTGCTACCACATGGCTTCATCCTTTTCCTTAATCTGTCGTCACTTTTGAATTGAAGGAATTTCATAGCCTCGTGGACTTCTTAAACCTAGAAGGGACTCTAGATAATCTAGTCCAACACTTTAATTTCATGTATCAGGAAGGCCAAACCCAGAAGTGTTAAAGAGATTTGACTCCATCATGCAGCTGACTAATGACAAAGTTGGGTTAGATGTCAGAGCTCCAGTTCCCACTTAACCAATCCTTCTATTGTGCTGAATCATCTTAAACCATAGAGAGGTTATCACAAGAAGGGCAACACCTACACAAATTTGGTTATTGCTGGTGTTTATGAGATGTATTCTCCAAGTGGTATGGATGATAGTGCTGTTTTTATAAGCCATGTCAAGACTATGTCCTTTACCAACTACTATGATGGTGGACCATGTGCTTGGATGAGCTGAGAGAGGTATTTAGAAGTCTGTGGTCCTCTAGAGTCTGTCATACAGAGTGAAGTCAGAAAGAGAAAAACAAATATCGTAGATTAATGGATATGTGGAATCCAGGAAAATGGTTCAGATGAGCCTATTTCTAAGGCACAGATAGAGACACAGACGTAGAGAATGGGCGTGTGGACACAGGGGGGAAGGGGAGTGTTGGATGGGCTCGGAAAGTAGCATTGACATATGCACACTCCAGGCGCAAAGCTGATAGCTGGTGGGAAGCTGCCGTGCAGCGCAGGGAGCTCAGCTAGGCACTCTGTGAAGACCTAGAGGGGTGCGATGGGGAAGTGGGGTTGGAGGGAGGGCCAAGAGGGAGGGGATATATGTACACCTATGACTGATTCATGTTGTTGTACAGCAGAAACTAACACAACATTATAAAGTTATTATATTCCAATACAAATGATTTAAGAAAAGATTAAAAAAATTGAAGTCTGTGGTCCTGATAAGGAGCATACAGGCAGTATGGGGATGTGATTTTCCGGTGCTTCTGGCCACCCAGCCTCCCTTCCTCTTTTCATATTTGTTTAGGTCTTCCATGCCTTTTGGAGGGGAGTGTTTTGTTCTCTTTAGGTCCTACTGAGTCCTTCCCATCTCCATCTGTTGTATTTGCTTAGGGCCCCTTCTTTCTCTCTTCATCTCAGATGATCCCACAAGCATTTCTCCAGTGGTACCCAGTACTTTGCCAGATGGTAGAAAGGAAGTCTCGGGAGGCAGAATTTTCAGGATGGGACCTACCACATGCTAAGTCCCATTTCTGTTCCAGACCTGGTGAAATGATTAGAGATATCTTTTTACAGTTCCCTGTTTAATTTTTGTCCCCATTTGACAATGCACACCATAGTTCTGGTAATCTTCCTTCACCTTTAAAAAATGATGGAAATGAATGAAAAAAATGGATGAATGAATGTTTATAAAGTACAGCGAGTTCTGTGAAGAAAGTTGTTATGTAACTAAGGTTTATAATAATTCAGGCAGCTACTTGGTGTCTTTTTTTTTTTTTTTAATACTCTTCCTTTCCCTTATTCCTTCAAGTATTTATTAAGACACAAAGATTTTAAAACGTATATATAATAATAAAATCATTCAACATGGAGCTGGAGGTGACCTTCTAGATCTTAAAGTCCAGGTATCCATCATTCAGGTTACAAATAAAGCTCTGGGGAAAGTTGTGATTTGCTGAGAATTACCAGTTTATAAGATGGAGTTTATCTCATAGATGGAGAATGTTTCTATGTTTTTGAACATAGCCATACATTCATGCTCAAGCAGCTGATAGTTAAGCAGCTACCAAGAATGTACTCATTTTTGTGAATGTTCTTAACATTGTATGCTCACCATACTTTCTGGATTTTAACATGTTTCATTTACTCTTTTCATTCCTTCCCAACCTACAGTCGGTGTTGCGAAAAGAAAAGTTGTGGCAACCGAAATGAGACTCCTTCAGACCCTGTCATCATCGACAGGTAGGGGGAAAAAGTGATTTTTTTTTTAAAGCACTTCTGGTTTTTCTCTTTTAGAATCTCAGCTCTGAGTACCGACCACTGGGCTTTGCCATAAGGTTGGTTACATGTTACCTTCAAGGCATGAAGCTGGTCTGACATGTTTTCTTGTTTTGGTTGGTGTTTCTTGGAAGAAGCCAGAACCTTCCTTTTTGAACAGATGTCTATCTTTTTCAGGTTCTCTGACTTCAGCCTAATGGGAAAGGGTGGTGAAGAATGCCACCTCTTCCACCTGGCAGAAATAGGATATCATTTAGTTTTCTAGAAGAGACAGTGCAGTTTCCTAGAAGAGACAGTGCACCCGAAGTTACTCGGTCACTTCCTCATCACTCTCTGTGATTGCTGTTGGGCTTGAAGACTGTCAAATTAGATTATGGTTTGGGGATGATGACAAGCTTTCTGTTGCACAGGGGGAGGTTCCTTTCTACCACAGAGGGTTGCATTTCAGGTCCTATGTTATGTTCAGAGTGGAAAAGATTCTTTGGGACAAGATGCTAATTCATTGAAATGTGATTTCGGCCTCCTCGGCTGTATGTTTTTGTGATTGGAACCAGAACTTACAAACCAGTGAAGAAATACCAAATTAACTTCCAGCAATCATGTAATTTTTAAGAAATCCCATATTCCCACCCCTAATTTTTTCTCTTTCGTTAAAAAACGGAAGAATTCCCTCTTGCTTCTTTCTTTGGGTTTTTGTGTTTCTAGACAGGTCCTGAAATGGATAGGAGCGGCCGCAGTCTCTAAAGTTGTTATTCCAATATTCCAACAAATTCTCAGTTGGGAGAATGGAACCTCTGGCATTTTTCCCAGAAAGCCAGCTTGCTTTCTTTGTGGAAAGTATAGCATAGCTCTAGGAATGAGGAGGCTGGAATTCTGATCCTATCCTAGCTTCTGACCTTGGACACAGCACTCAACATCTCTGCTCAGTGGTGTCACAGAGGGTATAGAGTTGGAGGGTATGGCTTGCTGTTGGATGTTGTAGAAGGTTGCTAAAATATACATGGCAGTTTTGCAATATTCCCTGAGATGCTTGGAGGAAGATGACAGTCAAGTAGGAAATGTTTGCTGGATGTATAGAGTGCTTTCACCATCTTAGGAGGTTTAAGTGAGACCCATTTGAGGGAGTTCTTTGGAATTCCTTTAGTTTTTCTGAAAGCAAATAGAAGCTTAAAATTAATGAGTTGTAGGAACTCTGTGGGACCAGCTGTTTTCCTTGTTTGATCGGTGAAAAGGCTGAACTCAGGAATGGTGATGTGACTTGCCCATGGTTACACATCTGGTTGGAGTGAAGCTGGTGCTGGGACACAGCTGTCCTCACTTCTGGCCTGTGATGCTCTTATTGCCATAACCCTTTCCTCCCAGCACTCTCTGTTCCAGTTTATACAATCACACGTTATATAATTTCCCAAGCTTCCCTGGTGGCTCAGTGGTAAAGAACCCACCTGCTAATGCAGAAGATGCAGGTTTGATCCCTGGGTCGGGAAGATTCTCTGGAGAAGGAAATGGAAACCTATGCAACCTGCTTCAGTATTCCTGGAATCTTCATTAGCATCTTGTCTAATTGCTCTTGACAGTCTTCTGGGCTTCCCTTTGCCTTCTTCCCTTCATTTGTGGAAGGGAGAAGGTATGAAGGCAGAAATCCCATGCAGAGAGGAGCCTGGTGGGGGCTACAGTCCATAGAGTTGAATAAGAGTCAGACATGACTTAGTGACGAAATAACAACACAATATTTCCCAGCTTCCTAGTATACCCTGGGGTGCTCTGGAGGATATGAAGCCTATGAGAGCGGTGTAGACACGGATCCAGTCCTTTCCAGCATGTCCACTGAGTTCACTTATCTTTGTCTAGTCCTTTTTTTAAAACTAACTTTAGCTCCTCTTTCAGGGGGTATTCTAACCTCATGGTTGTGATATCTTTTCTTGTAATAAACACCCCATAAGCCAGCTTTAGAAATGTTTGCAAACCCATAAATGCCCACCTGCACCTTACATCTCATAAGCACACGTTCTAAAGACTCTGCATTTACTAGCAGTCCTTTCTCTAAGAAACTATGTATAGCCCGAATGCAGGGAGAAAGAAATGCGCTGTGATTTCTTCCCATGTCATACACACGTTAATGTACATAGGCTTTTGACATCTATGGAGAGAAAGCATTTTCAGGTTATGTGCCTTCATTGTTTGTGCTAGAATGCTTTAAATTCTTCAGAGAAGGTGGAAATCGTATTTTAGCTGTGTCTTAAGGAGCTTTATGTGACGGGGGGCATTTATTTTTATTAGTTGGTGCACAATTAAACAGCCTGACGATGTCTCTGTGTCTCTTGTAATAAGTGTTACTTCTGAAATGTTGTGCATCTGCATGTGGAAACATACATACCAAAGGGTGCTATAAATTGGCCAGGGATCAGGTTTTTTTAAAAGAACTCATCTTGTTATAAACAGATGCATTTGTTCGGCTTCCTCATCAGAGGGCTTTTGTTTGAAGATACTGCTTGTTCCTCTATCGGAATCTTGTCTTTTTGTTCCTGTCTTCTTCGGGGCTTCCCTCTGCCTCCTTCCTTTCATTTGTGGAAGGGGAAGAAGATTGAAGGCAGGCTTCCCTTTGCCGGAGGTGGGATGGGTGGCTTGTGTTATCAAGCAGTACCTCTGGTCCCTGGGTTCAACACCTGCCACCCTAGAGATGTTTAGATAACCCAGGAGCTAAGGGGTTGAGATAACCCAACAGGTGCTAAGTAGTCTATTTTGGATTTCTTCTGAGTAAATATAGAACTCTCTTCTTTGCCCTTGTTCCTATACACTGGCTAATTATCTCCTCCTCCTTCTCACTCCATCTAACCAGATGCAGTTAATTTACACTATTTTTGAATTTTTCACGCAACAGCCATGTTCCACTCTGACTACAGGGAAGCCGGTTTATTTCCTTGAAATTGTGCAAGTTGGTGGGGGGGAGGGGACCCTTCAAGACTGGTTCCCAAACTTTTCACCACCAGGGACCCCTTTTATTTTTTTCTTTGCAGAACTAGGTTCTGCAAGATTTTGCCTGTCAAGCTGCAATGAACAAGTCATAATCCAGCTGTAGTTTAATTTTTATTACTTGAAGATGTACGACAGAATGGGAAGGAAAAAATCTCATCCCAGAAATGCCCTTGATCTCGGGACCTTCCTGGCAGTTCAGTGGTTAAGACCCTGTGCTTCCACTGCAGGGGTTAAGGGTCTGATCCGTGGTCAGAGACTAAGATCCTGCAAGCCTAGTGATACAGCCAAAAATAAAGAAATAATTTTTTTAAATGTCCTTAATCTCATCAATGGAGAAGGTGATGGCACCCCACTCCAGTACTCTTGCCTGGAAAATCCCATGGACAGAGGAGCCTGGTAGGTGGCAGTCCATGGGATCGAGAAGAGTTGGATATGACTGAGTGACTTCACTTTCACTTTTTCACTTTCATGCATTGGAGAAGGAAATGGCAACCCACTCCAGTGTTCTTGCCTGGAGAATTCCAGGGACGGGGGAGCCTAGTGGGCTGCCATCTATGGGATCACATAGAGTCGGACACGACTGAAGTGATTTAGCANTCACTTCGGTCATATCCGACTCTGTGGGACCCCATAGATGGCAGCCCACCAGGCTCCTCTGTCCATGGGATTTGCCAGGCAAGAGTACTGGAGTGGGGTGCCATTGCCTTCTCCGAGGGTAAGGACAGTACTCAACATTTATCTGACACTTAATGGGCACTTATTTTGTGCTGGACGTCATGCTAAGCAGTTTGTGTTCACCTAATAATCTTAATTGATCTTCAATAATTGAGAAAAGTCTTTAATTTTACAGAAGAAGAAATGAGTCTGAAGGAGGTGGTAAGTCAGCCAAGGTCACAAAGGCAGTTTCCATGATGAAATTGGAGTGTCGTCAATGGGTGGAAGTTATGATGAAGAAGAGTTTGGCATAACAGAAGGAAAAGCTTTCCAGAATTTAGAGCTGTTAAAGGACAGAAAGCCTTGTGAGCACGGTCTTAAGAACTCCTGATAGGAGGTCTAGAGAAGGGAACCATTCTCTGGGAAGTTGTGGGCATCATTGGCCTGTGATGCTAGTGGCTTAGTCACTATGTTGTCTCTGACTCTTGCGACCCCATAGACTGTAGCCCGCCAGGCTCCTCTGTCTTGGGCATTTCCCAGACATGAATACTGAAGTGGGTTGCCATTTCCATCTCCAGGGGATCTTCCCAATCCAGGGATTGAACCCATGTCTCCTGCATTAGCAGGCAGATTATTTACTGCTGAGCCTCCAGAGAAGCCCAGATCACTGGCCTCTGAAGTATCATTTATCTTTGAGACTGTACAAGTCACATTCAATGGTGTGACAGGTTTGATGGAATATCGGTCCTCAGACAGACAGCGTGGTTTAGCAGGAATGGTCCAGGACTAGGATCAGAACACCTGCTCTGATCCCAGATCGTTTACTAACTTAGCTGTCTAATGTCACAGAGGTCATGAGCTGCCTCCCTAAGCCTCAGTTTCCCTATCTGTAAAATGAAGTGCTGTGGATTAATGGATGACCTTTACATTACCTTCCAGCTCTAAACCCTCTGCTTCTAGCCAAGGCCCAGATTTGGGTGTCAGACATGCTAATTCATCCTCCTCGCTCATCAGTAATTTATAGGAGCTCTTCACCTGTGCCATCTCTGCACAGACTCCTCATCGCCAGGGTAGCGGAGCTCAGTGATATGAAGAGTCTATGAAATTGTGGCCCTCAGCTCTTTTTTTAACAGTGAAAATTCCATTCCCTCCGAGAGGTTTAGATTTTCTCGCTAAAAAACAGAGATTATTTAACCAAAGTGAAACATTATTCTTTTATATTCTTCTTTGTTTTCTAGTAAAACCTTTGCTAGTTTCTTGGCTGTTTTGAGGAGATGCAGGTAGGAGGACTCCTTTACTTTCTGGTGTAGAAAAATGTCCCTTTGGGTTGAAATACTCCACTAGATGACAACCTGAGCCAAGTGGTAAACAAGAAACAGAGTTTCCTTTGAGAAAGTCATTCTCTTCCTCCTGATTAAAGAGCTGAAAAGTTATGACATTCATTTCTGTAGTTGGGTTAGTGGTTTTTTTAATTAAAAATTTTATTTTTAATTTTCCTCCCCAAACTCCCCTCTCATCGAGGCTGCTACATAACACTAAGCAGAGTTCCCTGTGCTGTACAGTAAGACCTTGTTGGTTATCCACTTTAAATATAGCAGTGTGTATATGTCCATCCCAAATTCCTATCCCTTCCCCCCACCCTTCCCTGCTAGTAACCATGAGCTCATTGTTGAAGTCCATGAGTCTGTTTCTACTTTGTAAGTAAATTCATTTGTATCATTTCTTTTTATATTCCACATATAAAGAATGTCATACAGTATTTCTCTTTCCCTGACTTGCTTCACTCAGTATGACAATCTCCAAGTTCATCCATGTTGCTGCACATGGCATTAGTTCATTCTTTTTAATGGCTGAGTACTGTTCCACTGTTTATCTGTACCACATCCTTTTTTATTCATTCCTCTGGGTTTTTAAGAATTATACTGACTCCACTTGACTGACCAGTCTTCCTAGACTTTAGCATTTGACACAAACTAGGCTAGGTGTCTATACACTGATTTATTCTCTTGTTCATTCGTTTACTGACTTTTTTTTCTGTAGTTATTAAGCAAATATTTGTGAATCCCTGTCTCTAAGATACCATCAGGGAATATGACAGGCATGATTCTACTCTCACGGAGCTGACAGTTTAAATAATCATGCAGAGAGAAATATATTTACAAACTGTAAAACTGCTCTAAACACTAAGTGAGTGGGTGCAAGAGAGGTTTCAACTTTCCAGTCCCATCTTTTATTTCTCCAAAAATCAACATGGAATCAAGATATTTGTTCCATCACACAGGCTTGAATATGCCCCACTGTCTCCCTTTGCACACATCTGTCCTGCCTGGAACCCCCACCCCCAATTTTCTGCCAATATAAATCTGATCCTCTTTTTAAGACCTCGTTCAAATTCTACGTTTCCAAAGACATCAATTCTTGTAGTCAAAGTCTTTTCCCTTGATATATGTCATATAACCTTGCTCTTGTTAGGATGTATGATATTGTTCTCTCTTTCCTGGTGTGGGCTTGTCTTACATTTCCAACTATATTGTAATTCTTGGATGTCAGACACCATATGTCTCTTAAACCTTGACTCTCATATCATTAGCTCTGTGATAGTGTTAATAATATTACCTCTCCCGTTGAGTTGTTTGTTGTGTTAAATCATGAATGTGTGTGTATGGTGCCCATATAGTGCATGATGGAAGAGAATCTTTTAAAAAAAAGTCAAAACAATTATTAGCCTTGGTCTTTCAGTGTCTAACCAGTGGTTTGGATACTACAGGAACTCAGTAAATATTCGTTGGCAGATTAATCTCTGACTGCCGGACATCAGAGAGTTGAATGACTGAGTCTTTTGCCAGTTTCTGTAGGGCCTTTCTTGTAAGCACTTATATTTGACAATCACTTAGCAATCTCCCCCTTCAATGACCGAGTGGTACAAAACAATGCCAAGAACAGATCACTCAGGTTGTAAGGCAGAATGAATCATTCAGTAAATATTTATCGAGGGCCTGTCATGCCATGGACTTTGCAAGGTGCTCTTAGGGAATACTGAGATTGAATAGACACACAGCTTTACTGTCAGGAGCTTACAGTTTCAGAATGAAAAATAAAAGATGTGCAGAAATAACCATGATGCGATGTGAGATGTGAAAAGTGCCACGGAAGAGGGAGAGATAAAACTCTAGAAGATCCGAAGTGGGGAAATGCATTTCATCTAGGCAATGGTAGAGGGGCTGAGAGCTGTAACTTGGACATATGCAGTTGAGGTCAAAAGGCATTACAGGAGAAGGAACGTATGTAGGAAAAGGCGTGTGGAAAGGAAAGAATTTCTTAAATCTGCTTATAGTTTCAGAGGTGCATAGGAGTGAGTAGGAGGGAATAGGAGGGGCAGTTGGAAAGATTATTTGGGTCCAGATCACCGAAGACCTTACATGCCTTTACGCAAGTACTTCGACATTGTTGTGTTGGCAGCGGGAGGATAGCAGAGGATTCTGACTGGGGCAGCATCATGGTCAGGTGGGTATTTTGGAGAACTTAGAGGATTCACTGAGAGTGCAAGGAGAATGAATGTAGAAGAAACCGTGAGAAAGATGCTAACAGTAGTTCAAAAAATGTGTTTCTTCTTATGGCTCTTTGGGAATTTATATGGTTACCTGCCAATGCCTGGGCATCATTTCCATCACCCTAACTCAGGGATGGAGGTCCTGGGACTCCAAGTTCAATGCTCTAGGCCTGGCATGAGGAACTAGCCAAATTGGAAGAACATAGATGTTTTTAGTCCCAGGAATAAAGATGTGTTTGCCTTTCTGCTCCCCAAAAGATTTCCATCAGGAATTGGGAAGATGGGCACAAGCTTCAAATTTTTGTGAAATAAAACATCCTGGTTTCTGCTTTGTTTCTTTCGACTTCTTCTGGGCATGTATTCCTTCTTCCACCCGCAGCAGCCGTTGGGAGTCAGTTTTTCCCTACCAGATACCAGGCACGGAGGCAAAAGACCCATTTTTCTCACCTCTCTATAACCCGCTTCCCCTCCCCCAGTACACCCACCACTGCAAAGCTTTTGCTGATGTTGCCACTTGTCCCCATGAGTACGCGTCCTTTGTTCACTGGGAAGCTCAGATCCTTTGCAAAGAACTGCTGTTGTACCATCTGGCAATCTGTGAATTTTTTAGTAGTCTGGATGCTTGTAAGAAAACAGAATTTCGGAAGGCCAGACTTGAACCATTTATAAGTAACGCAGAGGCCCAGCTGGGTGTATGGGGTTATTCAGAACAGATAGTGGTATATTTCAGCTTCCAGCTTCTTCTTCAGAAAATCATGTGATGTGATTAAATGGCAGATTTGGCAGGGAGGAGGTGAGTACAGGGATGGAAAAATAGTACTCTGAAATTGTGCTATGTTGGAAATAAGAAATAGACGTTTGTTTGTAGGAAAGGTATCTTTTCCCAAAGTTGTCTGGCTGGCTTTGAGGAGAACAAAGGACCCAGAACTTAGGAAAAATGGAGAGGACTACATGTTCACTCGGAGAGAACTTTCTAGAACTTCTAGTTATTTGCTTTCTCTTCAGGCAAACAGGTCTGGGTAAGTTTTTCTGGGTCTCTTTTTTGACCCAGCCAAGGGGCTACCAGACCCAGTGTCTGGAAAATAGGACACATATCCCAAGGAGATGAAAAGGTTATTGTCCACAGATGATTTTAATATTTAAATCTTGTGTGTGTGTGCTGGTCTGACCGTTTGCAACCCCATGGACCTGCCAGACTTCTCTGTCTGTGGGATTTCCCAGGTAAGAATGCTGGAGTGGGTTGCCATTTCCTTCTCCAGGGATCTTCCTGACCCAGGGATCAAACCCAAGTCTCCTGCATTGCAGGAGGTTTTTTACCATGTAAGCCACCAGGGAAGCCCTTTCAGACTTAAGGTTCTATTTACTAGAGCTTGACTAGATTCTTTGTTGATTGAAATCTTGTAAGACTTTTTGTTTGTGGCTCTGTTCTGTGCAGTGCCCTAGAGTTGCTCTGGAGGAGCCATTTGATCTAAAAGGAAAGTGGTTGAGTGACAAGATGCCCAAAACACATTAGGTAGCCTAGACTCAAGTCTATAGGGAGTCAGCCTCTTATCAGTCTGGACCAGGTAATTAAAGGAGTGATTGTTCTCCAGAAAATTTCTCCTCTAAATTTAACTTGTCCTAGCCCCTCGAGACCACCAAGTAACCAGAGCTAGTAAGAAACATGGCAGCTGCTTCCATCCAAGAGGAGCTTTCGAGAAGGAAGTAAGGGAGAAATTCCTACTCTCACTGAAATCATGGCAGGAATGGAAGAATTCGGAGGGATGGAACCACTGGATTCAGGCCAGGACTGTGGGGTTAATACCTCCTTTCCCCCCCATGCTGTACAGCATGTGAGCCTCTTCCCTGGTGGCTTAGACAGTAAAGTATCGGCCTGCGATGTGGGAGACCCAGGTTCGATCCCTGGGTTGGGAAGATCCCCTGGAGAAGGGCATGGCTACCCACTCCAGTATTCTTGCCTGGAGAATCCCGTGGACACAAGAGCCTGGCAGGCTACAGTCCTTGGAGTGGCAAAGAGTCAGACAGGACTGAGCGACTCTCACTGTTACTGTCACTGTTCACTACATGGGATCTTAGTTCCCTGACCAGGGATCGAAACTTCTCCCCCTGCGTAGAAAGCACAGAATCTTAACCACTGGACCACCAGGGAGGTCCCAACACCTCTATTTTGGCCCATANCGTGGACACAAGAGCCTGGCAGGCTACAGTCCTTGGAGTGGCAAAGAGTCAGACAGGACTGAGCGACTCTCACTGTTACTGTCACTGTTCACTACATGGGATCTTAGTTCCCTGACCAGGGATCGAAACTTCTCCCCCTGCGTAGAAAGCACAGAATCTTAACCACTGGACCACCAGGGAGGTCCCAACACCTCTATTTTGGCCCATAAGATGCTGGGACATTTTAAAAAGAGAACTCACAAAATGACGGGATGCTTAGGGTCACTGTTCCACTGAGTGCTGTTATGCACACATAACCTACAATAAAACCCTCGAGGTGGGTCTCTATGGAGACCAAGGATGAGCCTTTTTCTTTTTTTGTTTTTTGGCTTTGGGTCCAATTTGTACAGGTTATTTTCATGATTGATTTAAAGGTACGCACATGATTCATTATAGCTACATTAGGACGATCTCCTGGAGAAGGAAATGGCTACCCACTCCAGTATTCTTGCCTGGAGAATCCCATGAACAGAGGAGCCTGGTGGGCTATAGTCTGTGGGATCACAAAGAGTCAGACAGAACTCAGCAACTAACACTTTCACTGGCTCTGTCATCGCACGTTTCGGATGAGAAAACCCAACTGAAGAGCAACTGTTCCAGGGGCCGTGTAACAAGCAGGTCAGAGACTCAGTTGGGATTAGAGACAAGATCTCTAGCTCCCAAGACAAAGCAGGGATGGTCTGTGAAAGCTGAGGGAGGGAAAAGAAGAAACTGTGGTGTTCAGGTTGATAAATTTCTGCTGTATTGCAAAGCTTCTCACCTGCCCGAGCTTTGAAGGACTCATCACCTTCTAAACCAGAGACCAGACTGATGGCATTAAAAAAAAAAAGTAAACTGCACAAAACATATATTTTTTTAACTTTCATTTTTGTTTATTTAAAAAAATATTTTTTGGGGGGCCATGCTGAGAGACACATGGGAATCTTAGTTCCCTGACCAGGGATCGAACTGAAACTCCCTGCATTGGAAGCACAGAGTCTCAACCACTGGACCACTAGGGAAGCCCAGACTGCTGGCATTTTACTTGACTATAGTTAGTTTGTCTGTAGCCAGTTTCTTCTGTGCAAAAAGGCTTTTTCTTATTGCAGAAGAGGTAAGGTTGTATGTAGGACATAGATTTATGACCTGTGGGTGGAGTGCTTGAAGTGACTGTTATTCCTGCCATATGATGACTGTGCTATAATCTCAGATTTGGGTTTTCTCTGCCATTCAGGCATTCACCCATTCACTCATTTCTCCCTCTTACTGTAGCTGGAGTTGCCAGATTTAGCACATAAAACTGTAAGATGCCCAGTTAAATTTAAATATCAGATAAACATGAATGATTTTTTTTTAGTATAAATGTGTCTGTTAGTTGCTCAGTTGTGTCTGACTCTTTGCAACCCCATGGACTATTGCACACCAGGCTCCTCTGTCCATCAAATTCTCCAGGCAAGAATACTGGAGTGGGTTGCCATTTTCTTCTCCAGGGGATCTTCCCCACCCCTCAGGGATCAAACCCAGGTCACTTGCATTGCAGACAGATTCTTTACTGTCTGAGCCACCAGGGAAGCCCTTTGTATAAATATGCCCCAGTTAAATTTGAATTTCAGATAAACAACAGATACATTTGTAGTACTAGTCTTTCCCATGCAGGATACTTTATGAAGTGAAGTGTTAATCACTCAGCTGTATCCCACTCTTTGCGACCCTATGGTCTATAGCCTGCCAGGTTTCTCAGTCCATGGGATTTTTCAGGCAGAATACTGGAGTGGGTTGCCATGCCTGTCTCTAGGGAATTAAACCTGGGTCTCCTGCATTAGGGGCAGATTCTTTACTGTTTGAGCCACCAGGGAAGCCTGAAAAAGTATTCATTGTTTGGCTGAAATTCAGAATCAACTGGCATCCCTTATTTTATCTGGCAATCCTACCTGAATCCCAGTTTCTTTTTTTTTTTTTTAATTTTTAAAAATCGCAGTATAATAGCTTTACAATGTTGTGTTAGTTTCTTCATTGTAATGAAGTGAAATCATATATACATACATATACACATGAATATCCCAGGTGGCACAGCAGTAAAGAATTTGCCTGCCAATGCAGGAGATGCAGGAAGACATGGGTTTGATCCCTGGGTAGGGAAGATCTGTAGTTGGAAACGGCAACCCACTCCAGTATTCTTGCCTGGAAAATTGCATGCGCAGAGTAGCCTGGCAGGCTACAGTACATGGGGTCACAAAGAGTTAGACAATAATGAGCACACCCCCCGCCCCATCCCCTCTGTCTTGGACCTTTCTCCCACCACCACCCGAGTCCCACCACTCCAGGTCAGCACAGAGCACCGAGCTGAGCTCCCTGTGCCACACAGCAGCTTCCCACTAGCTCTCTGTTTTACACAGGGTAGGGTCTGTATGTCAGTGCTGCTGTCTCAGTTCATCCCTGGCTCCTTACCCGCCATGTGCACAAGCCCATTCTCTATGTCTGCATCTCGGTTCCTGTCCTGCAAATAGTTTCATCTGTACCTTTTTTTCTAGACTCCACGTATATGCATTAATCTATGATATTTGTTTTTCTCTTTCTGACTCACTTCACTCATTCTGAATCCCAGTTTGTCATCTGAAAAAGAGGGAAGTCAGGGCTGCCTTACAGCCTGGGGTAAGAGGGGAGAGATGCCTGAAGGAGCTCTGAGCACTGACTGGTCCCAGAGCCCATCAGCACACGTGCAGTCCTTCCTTGCCGTGCTTTTTCTGTCTTCTTGTGGGGTTCATCATCTTTCTCCTCATGTCCATGTGGAAGTTGATTCACACTTAGGCTGAAAGGTGAGCAGGAAACTTTGGTGGCATTACCAAGTCAATGGACAAGAGTTTGAGCAAACTCGAGCAGATAATGAAGGACAGGGAAGCCTGGTGTGCTGCAGTCCATGGGGTCACAGAGTCGGACACCACCGGGAGACTGAACAACAATCCGCATTTGGGGGGCTCATCTTTACCAGTTTCTACACCCATTGTGCGTCCCTCCCCCTCACCATCCTGTCTCTTCTTTCTCTTTTGTCACCTCTCGGGGCCTTGGGCTCCTGCTCTGTCTAGACCCTGTTTTATGGACTTGTCACCTCCTAGGCATTGCTTTTACTCCGAGTCCACTGTCCATCTCCTGCTCACTCTCCGCCTTTCCTGAAAGTCTTTGTTTGGGCTTCCCCGAGTCTCTGACTCCAGTGCTTCACACATGTGGGATTATTTAGGCTCAAGTGATAAATTGCATGAAGTTAAAGGTAAAGGGGAAACTCCTCTTTCCCCACTTGGTCTTGGCTGACGTTTGAACAAGAGCCAGACTTTCCTTCGAGTGAGCGCGAGCAGTCCACTTGGTGCTTGCTCAAGTCAGTTGAGAGTGGCGTATGAATTTTATCATCCAGATGTTGAATCACAAGATGAAGGATAACAGCACATAGACATCTGAGTAATTTAGTTAACTTCAGAAAAAACAAACAAACAAACTACACTTCGTTATTCAGTGGAAGCTAATACAACATTGTAAAACAATTACATTCCAATGAAAAAAAATCTGGCTTCAAAAATTTGATGTCATGTCAAGTCAACCTGTGTAAAAAAGGACGCAGCAGATTTAAAAATTCCCCTTCTGCTTCTCTCAGGCCCCATCATTGTCCTCATCGTTTTCCTTCCTGCCTTCACCTTTAGGGTCTCCCTACTTTCCTTCCCACTGCCTTGCACTCTTTTTTTTTGTTGTTATTGAGCCTTGAAGCTTGTAGGATCTTAGTTCCCCAATCAGGGATTGAACCCAAGCCCTCAGCAGTGAAAGCTCAGAGTCCTAATCTCCAGACCACCAGGGAAGTCCCTGCCTTGTGCTTCTAGTGATGAATCTGACCTTGAACAATGCAGGTGGTCAGAGCCATTGCCATGAGTCACTCACCCCTAAAGCCTTACCCCCCAGTCCTTCCTTTCACCTTTTCCCTCCTTGATGAGGAGTGAGATGCTGGATTCACTGTAGGTGTTCTGTTTACAACTGCAGCTTGGCGGTTTTCACTTCAAGTGGAGTCCATTGAGCTTGTAAATTGTATTGGATCAGTGAGCCTGTAATGAGACCTCCAAACCCAAACAGTGCAAGTCTGCTGGGATTTTATTGTTCATAAAGTTCCTCCCCTGGGGAGGCATAGAGTCATTAGGTGTGCACTGTGTTTAATATTTGGTCATGAAAAGAAGCAATAATTTTCTATTTTTACGGTGGCTTCTGAGTTTTTAAAGCAATTATTTAATTCCCGTCACCGAGACTGGAAGCAAATGAAGCAGGCATTAACGTGAGCCTCTCCTGTGTATGGTTTGGGTTGGGACATCTTGTTTAGCATTTTTCTCCTCCCTGTGCCTGACCTTGCCTCCCTTTGATGGCGGGGACCTGCCTGCACATGAGTGTGCTTTACGTGGAGGTCCTTGAACTCTTCCTTGTCAGGTAGAAACAGTCCTTAGCTAAAGGGTACAGGAGCTGTGGATTCCTCTTTCAGAAGCCCTCTCACTGTCCTTTAAAACATTCCCCTCTGTAGATGAGAAAAGTGCTTGACATTTTTCAGAACTGACTTGTCCCTGAAAACTTTTGCCTCCTTTTTTTTTGCTTTTTAAAACTTTGTTTCAATGTAACTATGCTTACAGAAATACACTCATATGGGTTAATAGAATGCAATTTAATTTATCCTACACAACTGGGACCAAAACCCTGATACATGGTTTGCTTCAAAAAAGAAAAAAAAGGATTTGCAATCTGGTTTCTCCTCTATCTCCTCCTTTCTTAACCTCTGATTGGGTAGATGGTTTTGAGTGTCACATCTCTTCTGAGAATTTCCAATCTAAACCAGCACCAATGAAGCCCCAAGTTGAGGTGTAAGATCTCCTTGCTTCGTGAGGAGGGAGATGGTGTAGCTTAGAAACTTCTGGAACAGATCTCAGGCTCTGCAGTAAACCTAAGTACTGGCAGATTAGAGCTAATAGAGTGATTTGCTAAGTTTGCACAGGTTTTTTTTTTTTTTTCTCTTTTTTAAATTATGAAAGTATGATAGCACATTTATAGGAGACTTGGAAAATATAGAACAAAGTTACATATAGTTCCACTATATATTACAATTATATTTTTAAGTAGATAAATTAAGAATTTGTAGTTGGAGCTTCAATATCAAACTCTCAAAAATTAATAGAATGAATAGACAGGAAAGTAGAAGGATAGAGTAGACCTGAAAAGGACCGTGAACCAATTCAACATAATTAAGATTTATACAATTCTCACACAGCGGTGGGATACAAATTCTATTCAAGTTCCTGTAGACCAGAAACTGGGAGACACTGGAACATACCCAGGGACATAAAACAAGTGAGTTTGCACGAGTTTTATCAGTTGGGGCAGGCCAACATGTAATGCTGGAATACTAGGTGGGAATTTCCAAGTGCATGTGCTCAGCTGCTCCCTACCCACATCTATAGGGGCCATCACTCGTCAATTACCCTGGAGGTCATGGGGCCAATGGTCCACTGACTTCCGGATGCTAACCTTTCTGATAGCAGGATTTATGGGTCCATGGAACTGGGTTTCTGTGATGTCATTCTTGAGGATAAGGAAGAAGGAGCAGAAGGCAAGTTGTTTTTGAGACCCATTCCATTTGTAGACTCTCTTTAGCAGTTTCTTTCTCTAGTAGGAAACTAAAAATGAGGTGTCAGTGACATACTTCTTTGGGAGGTCACAGTCTAGCATTTTTTTCAAGTTTTACAGAGCTTAGTGGGGACCAGCTGGGCAACATTGTGTCAGAAAAAAAAATTGTCATGTTGGACCCGACCTGCAAAAACTATGGAACTCACTCTCAGCTGTTACTCAGATGGGGGTGACCTTGAGCAGAACTTCCTGAAAGCTCCGTGGCATCTGAAACCTAAACTTGTTGCACATTAGAGAGTTCCAGGGAAGGTTAGCAAACCTTGGCCTAAAGGCAGAAAAAGCCAGACCCAGGGTGGCAAATGAAACAATCCCCTTTCCAAACTGAAAATTACATGTCCTTCTCTGAAATATGCCTGCAAATGGGGAATATGCCTTCTACCTGCCTAGGATTTTGGAGTTCTGTAACCCCTACTTTTTTTTTTTTTTTACCATGGGCCCCACTAATAATCCAGGGAATCCTGTGAATCTATAATACTACTGGGGCTTATTGTCTGCATTTTAAATGGGAGGAAATGCTAAATTGAGATTGAAGGCAGCGAAAATGAAGATCTAATGTTTATTACCAAAGTTCATGCATCTTTTTCATCTCCACACGCATGGGAAGTGCCACCCATGGCACAGTCTATCCTTTCTTTTTTAATTTTAAATTAATTAATTAAAAAATTTTTTTTGCTTACCACACAGATTTCGAGATCTTAATTCCCTGACCAGGGATCAAACCCATGCCCTCTGCACTGGAAGCTCAGAGCCTTAATCGCTGGACTGCTGGGGAAGTCCCAGTTTGTCTTTTCTTTCATCTTATCTCCACCCTCTTTGATCTCTCTCTTGCCTCTTCACTTTCAGCTTGCTCTTATTCTTTCTTTCTTTTCTCTTTTTCCTTTTCTCTCATTTTGTGTCTTTTCTCATCCCTCCTTCCTTTCACCGACTGCCTCCCTCCCTAAGTTACTGAGGATTTCCTTGGGTGCTGGCTGCTAGTGTGTTTGTCAGTAACTTCGTCTTAGCAGGTCTGTTGCTCCCAAAGGCCATTTGTTTGCTCCCGTGAAGGAAAAAAAAAAAAAAAAAAAAACTTTTCCAACCTACGAGTTCCGTTGTCTCCCTAGGGATCCTTGTTTGAATCTTTGCTGTAAGATTTTTTTTTCCCCCTATGAAGTACCAAAGAAATAATTGCCTTATCGTTAACAAACAGAACCTGGCTCTTATCACCCCATACCCCAGAGCCTTTGGTGCAAAAGTTGGGCCGTGCCAAGTGCATGCATTAACCTGATACGCAAAACCCCTTTTCAAAGCGGGTCCTTGGAGGATGCTCATTGAGGGCGTTTTTTGTCGGGAGGTGGCACAGTGAAGCACTTCTTACAGTATTGGGTGCCAAAAGAGACTGGCTGGCGTTTACACCCCTGTTACAACAAAAAGGAGTGTGTTTTTCTGGGAGGAACATTTTCAGATTGTTCTAATTGTCACTGGCAACGAGCAAACCCTTGGAACTTGCATCTTGTGGGGGGCCTCACTGGAGTTTTAAAGCATCCTTTGGCACAGAGATGTTTTGGTTCCGACAGTGAGCCTGTAGTTTGTAAAAAGCAAATGGATCATGAAAAGCCTGGCTGCCCGGTTCGCCCAGTGAGAAGACGTGACATAGCCGGGAACCCCGGCTGCACTAGTGGTGTGGATTCCGAGTTTGTTTTCGGAGTCATGGAAGTCTCCCATGAGAGCTCGTCTGCATCTCCTAACAGTCTCTTAGCTTCGACCTGCTCCTGCTCTGCTTTATAAAGAGCAGAGATCTTCCTTTGGAACCTGGATAAATGTGGTATCTTCTCCTCACTTCAATCGATGGTATCATTTTCAAGAAAAGCTGAGTTTGTAGCTGGCCTCTTTCTGTTCCAATCCAGTATTGGAGTAATATAACTTCCAGTGTCTTTTGGATCTTTAGACTAGGAGGATACGCAAGGGACCTCGGGAGATGCTTGCTTTGGGGTCAACTTGAATTGCCATCCTTTAAAAAAAAAGTTTTCCCTATTGTGTCTTCTCTGTTCAAATAAAATAAATAAATAAGAAAACCCCATAGCAAAACACCAAAAAGATATACGATGTTGCACCGACATCAGATAATGACAGCAAGTCTCAAAAGAATCCTTAGGGAAGCTTTTGTTTGGGGTGGGAGAAATCTTTCTCTTAAGCGTTTCCCAGCATTCCTTCAGGACATCTGGTTCTCTCATTTTCTCTGCCTTCTGTGCCTTTTTTTTTTTTTTTTTAAAGATAACTCCACTACTGTCGTTATTTGTATTATTTTTAACCATTTAACTAAATGTGCTGAATGGTAATCACACATGACATCTTGTCTTAAACTCGTTTGACCTGTAGAAGTGATGACCTTAACCAATTTTTACTGGCAAGTGTCTTGACTTTATTACTCAGGAGACGGTTTATTTTTGTTCCTTAAAGAGAGAGTGAACAAGAGAGAGTGAGCTTTTCTTTATATCAAAGACAAGGAGCGAGTAAGGAGGCTATACCCACTCTCCTCTATGCTGGAGCAGAATTTTTCTCTTTCCCATCCTGTTTTATTATTATTCTCAGTGTTCTTATAAAAGCATAAATAAACAAGGTAAAATCTCACTCATGCCTCCCGTAGCCACATTTCCTTCTTAAAGCCTTTGGGAATCTCCTCTGCATTGGAAATTGGGTTGCTGAAGTTGAAGCATTGTCTGATGTAACTGCCATATTATTTTCTTTTGCCCAATATAAGTAGAGGTCAGATCAGTTAAACACACACACACAGGAAGCAAAATGGGTTAATTGGCTCTATGTCCTACCTTTAGGAGCCATGGGTCTTACTTAAAAGGACTAACTTTGCTGCCATCTGTCCCCAGCTACTCTTAGCCTTGAGGGCTTCCCAGGTGGCTCAGTGGGAAAGAACCCACCTGCCAATGCAGGAAATGCAGGTTTGGTCCCTGGGTCAGGAAGAGCCCCTGGAGAAGGAAATGGGTAACCTACTCAGTATTCTTGCCTAGAAAATTCCATGGGGAGAGATGCCTAGAGGGCTTTAGTCCACGCGGTCGCAAAGAGTCTGACATGTTTGAGTGCACACATAGTCACCTTTAACTTGTATCATCAAAACCAAATTTATGGAGCCAGAACGGTAAAAGGGCCCCTACGTGGAAGGGGCACAGTAAATGAATTGCTTTTCTCCTGGGGACAGCGTAGAGTGAGAAATATCAGGCTAGAGTGAGACCAGCTGCTTCACCTGCCCAGCACCAAAGAGCCCATGTAGGTTTCAGGCATCATACATCTCAAAGCCCAACAAAGTATTGGCAGAAAGGAATGTTTAAGCTGTGGCATGCTACCTGGAAATGGAACAATTCACTTTTAGATTATTTATGGCAGTCAATTGGGAAAAATATTAGGTCCTTAAAGTAGAGCATTCCTTTGGTGGGAAGAAAAGGGCTTCTTTGAGGTGGTGGGACCGTAGAGATCATGATGGTTTGGGAAAGGGGTCTTATCAAGTTGGAGTTTAGGGGCTGCTATCTGCTGTCTCCAGCACCCACCTATAGTCACTGCCTCAAGGGTCTCTTCTCTTTCGAAGGACTCAGCATCAGGTGCCCTTGGTCCAGGCTTTACCACATATCAGAAAATTTCACGACAGTTGTCCAAGAGCTTTGCCTGAGGCACTGGGAGTTTGTGCAGAAAACATCTTCACTGATACACTGGGCTAGGGAAGAAATCGACTTTACAGATGTAGTTTGAAAACTAGGATTTCTAAAGCATCGTAAATACCATTGGCAATAAGAATGAATGGTTTTGGGCATTCCCCAGCTGTCTATTGGTTATTACTCTGCTTTCATATGTTGCATCCCTGGTTAGGAAACTAAGGTCCCAGAAGCTATGCAGTATCCCCCACTTTTTGGGAGAGGTAGACCTCAGGTTAAGTGTTCTTACCATAATAAAAAAAATTTCTTTTAAAGAATGAGTGACTTCTAGCAATTGGAACCTCTGATGTGTTATCCACATGAAGTCACCCCACCCCAAAGCCATGGCTCTCAAACTGTCTTAATGTATGGAAGGCAAGCAGTGCTATTGATTTAGCCAATTAATCAAGGACTTGGTCACCCACAAATGTGTAGTGAGTCCCTCATAACACTCAGCACTGTGGTTGTGCTGTGGGGGAGTAAGGGGATTTCTGGTTCAAGGGAGAAGGGCATGGGCCTGTAGCTGGGGAAAGGTAAGTATTTATACATTCCTAATTCTCTCAGCTTTTGCTTCTAGCTAAGAACTTCTGAAATACACTGTGTCTCCAGGGCTCAAACTTAAGCAGTGGATTCTAGAAATCACATTGATATTGTTGCTATATATATGATATTTTTTTCTTTTCTTTTCCTTCTGTGGTTGCTCTTATTTTCTTGGTCCACCCATCACAGAATAGAGGTCACCACATCGTGACCTTTTCCTGGTGGAATGGATTGCTGGAAAAGTCACATGGCCAAGTTTGTATCGGAGGTCCACATTTGCTTCCTCTACTCTTTTAATCAGAATGCTCATTTAATTCTATTCTAGCACCTGTTCAGCAATTAACACCCTACGATTTGCATCTTACCCTGACATTTGCTATCTTTCCAATTAGTTTTTATATCAGTATAATTAGGTAGGGTTATTACAGTGCATCAAGCAGGGTCATGGTTATTCCCAAGCCTTTAAGCGCTTTCCCAGATTTGTTTAGGGAAGCCACTAAGGGCAAATGGTTGATTAGGATCACTGTTTTTCTTCTTCATTCAGATCAGGAGAAAACTGTTTCCCCATGTGGCTCGTGAAAGATCAGCGAAATATGTCAACCTATAAGAATTAGTATTATGTAGTTCATGACTTTTGGGTGAATTTACAGAGGATTATAAATAAGATCCATAAGGTGGATGTATTGTGGGCATTTTCTGTGTAGGGGCTGAGGGGAGATACTCACTTTACATGCTTGGGTTATCAGTTGCAGGGACAAAGGGAAGCCGTTAAGGGAAACCCAAACCCCTTCAAAGTCAACTTTTTAGTCTGGTTTGGAGAGATGGGAGCGGGGCATGTAAAGAAAAGGCAGTTTTAAAGTTTAGCTAGTTTCTATACTAAAGCTTAAGCTTGGCGTTTTAATTTTTACTCCTGCTGAGAGTTATCCGATGAACCAAAACTCCAAAATCTCTAATGAAAAAAAAAATAGTCCATTTAGAAGGCAAGGCTTTGTTGGCTACATTAGTATATCTATCTATTATATCCTTGACACTTGGAACATTGCCCAGATACTAGCTATAGGTGATCTGTAATAAGGGCTGGAGGGGATTATTGCCTGTAGTTAAATGGGATGTCCAGAATAGGACATCTCATTTAATTTAATTTAACTAATCTTTGATAAGGCATGCACGCATGCTCAGTCAATTCTGTCGTGTCCAACTCTTTGCGACCCCATGTACTGTAGCCCCCACGATGAGATTCTCCAGGCAAGAATACTGGAATGGGTTGCCATACCCTCTTCCAGGGGATCTTCCGACCTGGGGATTGAACCCCAGTCTCCTGCATCTCCTGCATTGCAGGTGAATTCTTTATCCACTGAGCCAATCTTTAATAAGATTTAAAGTGTATGTCATCTAATAATAGATTACCATATTATATTATGACATGTATATAGCATTTCTTCATACATGCCTAGGTCAGATTCATAGTTCTTCATAAATGTAGATGTATAGATCATACATTAATGTTTAGGTCAAATTCCATTATACCCAGTGCTAAAGTCCTAGAATTTGGAGAGTTGATCAAGGTTGGAAACCAATGAGGACTTTGAAATCTCCTGCAAGTGTTTCAATTTTGGTGGGCCTAGAATTGTTTGTAATGGTATTTGACTTCCAGGCTGAATTGGTCAGATGACATAGCAATATCCGGATGCCGAGTCTGATACAGTTGTTGGAGAAACAATACCATGATTGATGGGGGATGTAATAATGCCAGGCTCCTCTGGGAGAGAATTTTACACTGTCTGATTTCATATCGACAAGGCTTTCTTTTACCTGTGATACAAAATTGCATGGAGTCATCTTGTTGTAGCTTCCCTTTTTTAATAGTGAGTAGAAATGCGATTTAAGGGAGTATGTATCAGGAAACCAGGGAATCTGAATTGTTATCACTGGAGCTCATCTATTTCTAGAATTAATTCTATGTTTAGAATTAAAAATCCCAAGTACTGATACTACTATATTTAAAATAGATAACCAGCAAGGACCTACTGTACAGCACAAGGAACTCTGCTCAATGTTATGCGACAGGCTGAATGGGAAGGGAGTTTGGGGGAGAATGGATACATGTATATGGATGGCTGAGTCCCTTCACTGTTCACCTGAAACTATCATAACATTGTTAATTGGCTACACCCCAATAAAAAAGAAAAAGTTAAAAAATTATATTAAAAATCCCAAGTACTGAATGGGAATCCCTGAATTTTTCTTCCTTAAGAAGGAGAAGAGTCAGTAGCATGGGAGGGAGCTAGTGGGGAGAGAGGATTAAAGGATTAGAGTTGGGGAGGGAGTTGTGCGTGATGTCATAGACACTACCTCTCACCATCTTGATATTTCTTCCGCAAAACGTTGACACAGAGTAGACACTCAGCAAATATTACTTAAAAGAATGAGAGAACCTACTGTTAAAACAGCAGGAACCAAATGGTACAAGTTTACTGGGGAGAAGCAGCAGAAAAGAGTGTGGGAAATCACAGTCTGGTCCTTGGAAGGAAAGTGGGGAGGAATACAGCTGTTTACCATTGACTGTGATTGGATAAGGTCCATCTAGTCAAGGCTATGGTTTTTCCAGTAGTCATGTATGGATGTGAGAGTTGGACTGTGAAGAAGGCAGAGCGCTGAAGAATTGATGCTTTTGAACTGTGGTGTTGGAGAAGACTCTTGAGAGACCCTTGGACTGCAAGGAGATCCAACCAGTCCATTCTGAAGGAGATCAGCCCTGGGATTTCTTTGGAAGGAATGATGCTAAAGCTGAAACTCCAGTACTTTGGCCACCTCATGCAAAGAGTTGACTCATTGGAAAAGACTTTGATGCTGGGAGGGATTGGGGGCAGGAGGAGAAGGGGACGACAGAGGATGAAATGCCTGGATGGCATCACCGACTCAATGGACGTGAATCTGAGTGAACTCTGGGAGTTGGTGATGGACAGGGAGGCCTGGCGTGCTGTGATTCATGGGGTCGCAAAGAGTTGGACACGACTGAGCAACTGAACTGAACTGAACTGAAGTGGTGAAATCACTGTCATCAGATAATTCACATCTACTTTTTAACTGGGACTCTCTCTAAGTTTCAGAGTGAAGTTTTTGCTCAGGTGTCCTCTGGGTCTTTGTTTAAATGTCATCTCACTGAACACCTCCTTTTCAATCCCACAGTTCCAAACCCTCTTCCTGTTTGATTTTTCTCGCTGCCCTGTTTATCAATTAACATACTGTGTATGTTGCTCATTTATTTGTCAATTGTCCATATCGCCCTGTTTGACTTCCACAGCTAAGCTATAGAAAGGCAGAGACTTTTGTTTTTCTGTTTAGTGGGTTTTCCCTAACATCTAGAATAATGCCTAACACATAGTTGGTATCATGAATATTTGTTTAAGGAGTAAATAACAGAAGACTGCCTCTTAGAAGACTTTGTTTAATTTTTCAGAGAAAATCAGAGTTATTGGGATTGCTTTGAGTATACATACCACATACTAAGCAAGAGATAGGGCCATGTCCTTTTACTTAGGTGGCTTACTAATAATACCTGTTTGAAATCTGCAAATACCACAAACAGGAATAATGTCTCAAAGGCAGAATATATGCATCCAAGTCTAGAAGAAAGCACGTCACTATGTCCATAGGAAGGAACTATTCAGAACCTTATCTGCCCATTCTGGCTCACACTTCATCTTTGTCCTAATAGATTTCATCTCTGAAGGCAAGCACAGAAATGAAAGGGCCTGTTTAACATACTAGATATATACTTCCCACTCTCAGAAGAGAACAAGAGGGAGAATGAGAGAGAGGGAACAGGCTTGGTACAGAGAGGGGACAAGCTTAGAACATATAAGGCATCACTTAGGTGATTTCTCAGTTTGGGGTTAAGGTACATTTCTCTATGTAAAGTTATTTTTTATTGCATTTTTCTTTGTGTGATCTTTCCATTAAACATTCAGTTCAGTTCAGTTCAGTCGCTCAGTTGTGTCCGACTTTTTGTGACTCCATGAACCGCAGCACATCAGGCCACCCTGTCCATCACCAAGTCCCAGAGTCCACCCAAATCCACATCCATTGAGTTGGTGACGCCATCCAACCATCCNGATGGTGGGCGGGGCCCCCCTCAGACAGGGATGGGGCACAGCTGGCTCACGGGCCCCTCCCACCTCAGGGCCTCTGTAACGGGCGGGGCTCCTGCAAGTGTGGCCGCTGCCACTGCAACCAACAGTCACTCTACACGGACGCCGTCTGCGAGATCAACTACTCGGCGGTGAGGCCAGACTCACTGGGTGTGGGCGCGGGGACCCGTCGCCATGGGAGCTGCCCAAGGGGGTGAGGCTGCGGGAGCGGGCTTGGCAGCGGCCACCCGGCACAGTGCCCGTCTGCCCCTCCTCCTCGCCCACCCAGATCCACCTGGGCCTCTGTGAGGACCTGCGCTCCTGCGTGCAGTGCCAGGCCTGGGGCACCGGTGAGAAGAAGGGGCGCACGTGCGAGGAGTGCAGCTTCAAGGTCAAGATGGTGGATGAGCTTAAGAAAGGTACAGGGCAGGCACGAGAGCTAGGCAAGGCGAGACCTCTGAGAGGTGGGGGTGTCGCTCATCGGGGCGGGGCTGTAGAGCTGGGTAGGGGGCTCGTCGCCCAAAGTGAGGACAGGCAGTCCACAAAGAGGGGTTCCAGGCCTGGGGAGTGGTCACCGAATCCAGACCGGACACGCAGACCGAGGGAGGGGACGCAGAGTCTAGCCAGAGCACCTAGTCCTGGGGAGGGCCATGAGCACAGCAAAGGCGCAGAAACGGGTCCTGGGGCACACAGCCTCCTTTCCTCTGGTCAGAAAAGGGTGCTAGAAGCCCAGCTCCTGAGTGATGCCCAGGACAGCCACAGATTTGCAGGCTTTGACGGTGTGGGGCAGGGCAGCCCCCACTTAACCCTCCCTCCCGCCCCCCCCATGTGCAGAGTCTGCTGGGAACCCACATTCTTCCCCAGGGAGAGGCCTCCTCCCCTCCACACCGACCCCGTGATGGGCAGGGTGGGCCCCAGAGCAAGGCCATGGTGAGGAGCGGACCCCTCGCCAGGCCTTGAGGCGCTCCGGGCTGGGGACAGGTGCCCTGCTGACCGTCTGTGTCTGCAGCGGAGGAGGTGGTGGAGCACTGCTCCTTCCGGGATGAGGATGACGACTGTACCTACAGTTACACCGTGGAGGGTGACAGCGCCCCTGGGCCCAACAGCACCGTCCTGGTGCAGAGGAGGAAGGGTGAGCCGGCGGGCCGGCAGGGATCGGCCTGGGTGGCCTGTCAGACCCGCGTCGGGGGATGGCACTGGCTCCCTCCTCCTCCTCTTTCCTCCCTAGAATGCCCTCCGGGCACCTTCTGGTGGCTCATCCCCCTGCTCATCTTCCTCCTCCTGTTCCCGGTCCTGCTGCTGCTGCTCTGCTGGAAGTACTGTGCCTGCTGCAAGGTGGGGGCTCCCCCGGTCCCCACCCCACTGGGGTCCCTGTAGGGGGCACAGGCCAAGTGAACCCACACATTCCGCCCAGCTCTGGTGCCGTCCCCACCCCAGCCCCTCGCCTCTGCCAGCCACCAGTGGCCGGATTCCTGGGAGTCCCTGGCCCAGGGGTCAGCCGCATGCAAAGGGTCACGAGAGCCAACAGGAAGGAAGGGCTCTGCCCACCAGGAGCTGGCCGTCTCCCTGGGAGGAAAGACCGGAGACAGGAGAGTGCAGAGCACGGCCCGGCGTGGGTACTGAAGGGGGCAGAGGCGCCCGTACGGCAGCCCCCAGGGTCGTACTCGTGTGTGTTACAGGGAACAAGGGTTCTGTGATCAAATACTTTTGAGAAAGTGGTTTCCCCTCTGCAGAGCTTCTTGGAGCCTTTGAGCTAGTTGTTTGCATAACGAAACTATATGGGGAAGGAATTCAGTGCTTCCCAAAGGGGTTTGATCACAGAACCTTTTACTTTCCAGAGTAGATAGTGGGACCAGAGTCCCATGGCATGCATTTTGGGTACCATCTGCCCCCGTCCACCTCCGCGCCCACACCCAGGCCCCTATAACTGCTTGGATATCCCGATGTCCGGGAAAGGCACTGCTGACCCCTCTGGACCACAGAGGGACTTCCCTGGGCCCGTGCGGTCGTCTCGGCTCTCATCCCCACCCTCCTTGCCTCTAGGCTTGCCTGGCCCTTCTCCCTTGCTGCAACCAAGGTATGGGCCTGGCCTCGGCGGGGGAGGTGGGCCTCTGACAGCTCCTTCCTTCAGCGGGGGAGGAGGGGAAGCAGGGCTCCAAGTCTGGGACAGAGGCCGGGGACCGTGGCGGGGGTCCCACCTGTGGGGTGTGGTGGGGGAGGGTCTAGAAAGCAGCCTCTCAGCCCTGTGCTGAGGCCCAGGTCCCACAGGCCACATGGTGGGCTTCAAGGAGGACCACTACATGCTGCGAGAGAACCTGATGGCCTCGGACCACCTGGACACACCCTTGCTGCGCAGCGGGAACCTCAAGGGGCGCGACACGGTCCGATGGAAGATCACCAACAACGTGCAGCGGCCGGGCTTCGCCTCGCATGCTGCTGGCATCAACCCCTCGGAGCTGGGTGAGGGCCGGGGCTGGGCACCGTGGCTCCTGGCGCTGCCCTTGGGGCCCAGGGCACGTCCACCACTTGTTGCTGGGATCCAACATTCCTCTTTTCTCTGGGTATCAGGTGCAGGCACATGCCTGGTACCTCCTACACTTCCTGAGGAATACACACCCCCAGTGCCCCCCAGTCTGAGCACGGCTTCTGGAGGGGGCTTCTGCAGTGCCCACCATGGTGGGACTGATGACCCCTCCTTCTCGCCTGCCCTAGTGCCCTACGGACTGTCCCTGAGGCTTGCCCGCCTCTGCACTGAGAACCTGCTGAAGCCTGGCACACGAGAGTGCGACCAGCTGTGCCAGGAGGTGGAGGAGAATGTAAGGAGCCGGTCCCCGGGAGCGGGCGCCTCTGGGCCGGATGTGAGATGCATGGTGGGAGGGCAGAGGGAAGCCGCCGTGGCGCCTGGATGTGTCCGGGTGGGAGACCAGGGCTTCCTTGGACACATGCGTGGCCGGGGGGTCACCCCGGGATCTGCCCCCTGTGAACGCTTCCAGAAGGGTAGAGGCACTGCTCGTGCCCGTGGCCATGCCCCCAGCCACTCCCAGGAGGTCCTCTGGGTGCAGAGGCTCCCCCAGGGCCCCAGCCTCACAGCCCTCCCTTGCCCGGCAGCTGAATGAGGTGTACCGACAAATCTCAGGCGCTCACAGCCTCCAGCAGACCAAGTTCCGGTGGGTCCTGGGCGCCCGGGGTGGGGTTGGAGGTGGGGCGCTGCTCCCATAGCTGACGCCAGGGGGTTTCTCCCAAGCAGATAATCCCTGCCCCCTAGGGACCTTCTGGCTCACAGTCTTCACTTTGTCCCCCACAGGCAGCAGCCCAATGCTGGGAAAAAGTGAGTTGAAGACACATCGGTGGGCAGTACCAGCCCCAAGTCCCACCTC